>JAHREE010000280.1:1104569-1154161 GCA_033628505.1 Tringa tobata
CCCTTCCTCCCTTCCTTTCTTTCTATTTCTCACTTTCTCCTGTCTCCTTGGCTTCTTCTCTCCTTCTTTCCACTGCTCCTCCCCTCAACACAAAGGAACCAGAAAAACAGATTAATTTTGGAGATTTTCCTTCTTCCTCTTCTTTACTTTTGTGGAAACTCCTGCTCTGGAGTCAGTGCAGCCATTCCTGTGTTTGACAGAGGACATAGCTCAGTATCAGGGTGGGAGCAGTGGACTATTATCTTACCTACACACTTCTGCCAAGGTACATGCTGTCAGGGTCAGGCCTAGGTTTCATGTCAGTTCACAGAGGCACATGCCAGTGCCCCCAGAGCTGTGGCACTTGGTGCCAGTTTATGCCTCCATAAGGCAGTTCTCGAAATGGACATACTGCTAACCTTGACTTTCCTATGGCTTCATTCTCCTCGACAGACCTACTAACTGGCCACAGAGGTTTGCAGGATTGCTTTTATTGAGAAGGGACTAGAATGAGAGTTTGGGGAACTGGAGGTAATTTTAATGTCCTCCTAATACCAATCACTTTCTCAAGGTGGGAGAGTCAGTACTTGATATTGTCTGTGCTGGTGTTTTGGTTCACATGAGACCTTTGCTTTACATGAGACTCAGTTTCAAAAGCTGTCAACAAAGAAAGAAAATATTCTGCCCTTCTAAAATTATCTGACACTTTTTTTCTATGTCCTTTTCCTCAGACACAACCATGGTGTCCTTATTTGGGCAAAATTCCTTCTATTGTTGTCAGCATGGGAGCAAGAGACCAGGACCAAGCTTCTGCTAAGATGGTGGCTTACCCTATGAATGGTAATTCTTTTCCAGCAAGAGCTTCTGACAGACTTGTGGTGGCATTTTAAAGTTGCATGGCTGAGCTGTTCACTCCCTGAGCTTCCCACCCCACCCCTGTGGCGGACATTGCTAGCCTCAGGACAGCATCATCTGAACTGCTCGCAACTCAGCTCCTATTTTCAGCTGGTCGTGTAAGGTAAACCTGCTCTGATTTCAGTTTATCTTAGCGTGTTGCACAAATCACTGTGGCAATTCAAACTTCCTTACAGGAGATCCCTAACTCATGGGCAATGCCATCCAGAAGACAGGCAGAGCAGACAGCTAGAGGCTGTCTTCAGACATCTGATTTTAATTTACTGCAGTGAGTCGGGCAGAGTTCTTATTTCCATGTACTTGCACTGGGAGTAAGTTGGATTTCCAAAAACACTAAGTGGTTCAGGAGCATAACTACTGTAAAAAATTAATCAGACTAGTGAGCCTAAGTCACTTTGGGACAGCTAAGAATTTTCACTGATCGCAGTTAGAGCACTTTTAATATCCTCCTCCGTTTGCCTTCTAGCATAAGGACACTCTGTTTTATTTATGCTTCATTTATTATGAAAAAACACCCCATATTTCATGTCGGCAAGATAGTCAGTGCTTGTATCTACTGGGAAGTAGCATGATGAAATCACTATTAGGACAACATTTTCATCTCTTCTGGAGGGGGAAGGGAGGATATCCCAAATAAGCGACACATTTATTCAGACTCTTCCTCATGATGAAAACCATCAGCTGACTTTCATACAGAGGCAAACCCAGCCCTCATATAACCTCAGCAAAATCTGTGTTAGTATTACCAGGACTGAATTCAGTTCTGTACATCCTAATGCAAACATACTTGAAGAATACGTGCATACTGCGTAACCACAGACCTACACCTTTGGTCTGTGACAAATAACTTCTGTATAATTAAAAGAAAAAAAAAAAGATGACAACAAAGAAGCTGCATAAAAACTCATCTCGTATTGACTGAAAGTACTGAAATCCATTACACTGTCAACTAGGAAAAATGGAAAGCAACTCACTTAAAGAGGTCACCTAATGAACTGATTTCTCCCACCTCTGAACAAAGAGCACTTAGAGAAAGACAACAAAATTGTCAAAACACAGACACCAGCAAAGCCATAAGGAATAATTTTATTTTCCACTAATGTGCACTAGTTCTAAGCTCAAAGTCTTGCTGTGCTCCACAACAACACAGAACTCTTCTAAATACCCCAGCAACTGCCTTTTAATCTTAGGGCAGACTGGAGAGGAAAAGACACATTGTACATGGACCTTAGCATTAATGCTTGAACTCTTCCCTCTATCTTTCCACTGCTTGCCTTGTTTCAAGTGTGTGGTCCATGACACAAATTCACTTCATTGTTAGATCAAAGAAGACATTTTAGCTTACACCCCACAGGCATGTAGTTCACAGACAAATTATTCCCAGTTTCCACTTCTATACTTCAAATGTGTTAAGAATACAGCACGAAGGCTAAAAATAGTTCAGTGTGTATGCTGTATAAATACAAATAATGAAGGCTCCCTTCATTTAGTCCTCTCCAAATCTCAAGCTTTTAATAGCAGAGATAAATTACTCGGTCTTCTCATGAAGTTTGTCAGCCTTGATGAGACTGAAGAGAAATTCATTCTGATTAAATGTCTTTAAGGGATCCTTGGTAAAGTGAATCCACTGGCGTTCCACTCATTTCCTACTGAACTGTAGCTGACCTCTTTCCACCCCTTTGCAATGTGCAAAACTGGCAACCTTCAAAAAAACCAGTTCCCCTAAGTCAAAGCAGAGATTTGTCAAACAAACAGCCTGATCTACAGAAGGGATTTTAGTGTCAGGTCCTCTAATGCTCTCACAGGGAGAATGAGCATGTAGAGTGGAATTCCTCACCTTGCACAGCAAGCAGGACAGAAGTCCTCCCGTTCAAACATAAGTCTTTTAATTCAGTTGTCACTGTGACCTTTGGAGGAGACATCTGAAAGCTGCATTGATCTTAAAAGGGGATGTAACCCTCATGATTCCCAAACTCAGCAGAATAACTTAAATATTTTGAGTCCCATTAATGTAATCTGGAGGAGGTTTTCAGCGTTTTCATCTGCACTAAGTGAGTCACCTTTGGCTCCCTTCACAGTCAATGGAGAGAACATAGTATTTCTAGTTTCATATTGGTCTCACACTAACATGGAAGTGTGAATTAAATCATGTGGATCATGACCTAGAAGTGACTTTTCTTCTTCACACAGCTATAAAAGCAACAAAGGGTGATGACTTAGGATGTAGACATCGACCTGTAAATGTCCAAACTTAATTTTTTTGCCAAAAACTATGACTGGGTTTCATTCTTTTTTAGAGGGCCAGTGGTAGACTTCATATCTATGCTCTTTGTCACCAAAGTACAAGTGCCAGTAATGAACAGAAATATGCCAGCTCTTAGGTGAAAATATCACCCCAGGGGATAAGGGGAACTTGCAATTCCATTTCCAAGACCTGTCCACAAGGGCTCTGTGGTGTTTGGTTTCCGTCACCACACCTAACAATGCCACCATTTCTTACAGACAACTGACGGTATAATGAACAACATCATCCCTAGAGAGGTGATCACTTTAAGTCATTATCAGTCTGTTAGAGATTTATGATGCACTGGTTTGTTGCATCATTTTTCAGATCATTGCCAGGCAAGGGTGCAGCCTGGAGGGCTGGATAGAAAGCTACTCAAAAGCTTACAGAGACAATGCAGGGTCACATTAGCAAAGTCATAACATTTCCTTCTTCTTTTGTATCTTCCATGTAATTTATTCAAGGAAATGTTGACCACAAAACAGACAGGGTGTGCTCAGTCCCTTCTTGGCTTTGTGCTGAGAGTTGGATGCAAACTATGCTATATACAATATAAAGCAAAACTCTCAAAGTACTATCCCTCAGAATTTCTTCTTGTGAACCGATCTTAAAAAATGAGTTTGGACCACCAAAGTCAATAGGAATATTGCAGGAATAGGACTATAAAATCACTGCAAAGACAGTAAGCAAGCTCCTCCATTGTATGCCAGCTTATTTGTTGTGCCTCGCCAATCAGTCAAGAGGGATTTATGCATTGCTGATGAGGAGCAGCCTTAGCTAGTAAATCTGGCATAATATGAATAAGCATCTGTTTATAGCTAGAAAGAAAAGCCAAAATGTTTCCTAATAGCAACCCCTTTAAAAACATTCCTATTTCATTTTAAACCAGACAGAGCCATAAATCTCTCCTTTGTACCTAAAACTCTACTTCTAGACGATAGCTGTCCTAATGGCTTCCATTAGTTGGTACAACTTTAGTATTACAGTTACATGATTTCTTGAACATTTAGTAAAATATTGCTTTATACTTGTAGGACCACAAAGCAATCAAGGCCTCAAGCCTCGCCTGCAGCAAGATAGATGAAATGACAAAGAGTTAGTCCCATGCTTTCACTTCTGCTTGTGTCTACCTTCCACAAAATCATTTTGTAAAAGAAAATGTACTACAAAAGACCACACAAAAGTTCACTGGCAGTAATGTCTGCAAGCCCTTCGCCTGATTGCAGCAACGTAATACTTTTCACATAGTTGTCCTTGTATGGTACACCTTTATCCACATGTTACAGATGAGAAAGCAAGGCATGGTGAAGTGAAACAAAATGATCTGTGCAAGGTCAAACAGGAAATGCGTGACAAAGCCAGGAACTGATCTGTTGATTCCTGAGTCCCAAGCTAGCACCTATCTTCAAGTCTAGCTCTGGTTTCCCACAGTGCTGCCAGTGCAGTATTTAAGTCTTGATCCTTTAATCCCCAGTGGGTGAAAGGCAATACATACTATTTTTTTTTTTAAATTCAAGACCAGAAGAGGAAACCCATGTGCAGAAGGTAAATATTTTGAAGGTCTTATCACCACACCTCTCCATCACTGAAGAAATGATGAGGCTGGGGCTCAGCATGATCTGTACTTCTGACAATGAAGGAAAAAAACACCACAAGAAGGACAGTAATTTGGAGTCCAGTGATATGTATTCCTGATGCACATCTATCTTGCTGATGTCACTCAGCTCACTGGCAAATATAAACAGTGATCATCTGTTAACAGTTAGCTCTGTCTAGACATAGTGTGCTCTTCATTAGCTAATTGTTCACACCTCTCCCCATAGGCTGCAAGACGGCAAGAAGAATAGAGGCAGATCGTGTGTCCGTGCAGCACAACGGACTCAGTGAAATAACAGCAGGCTTTTTACACTGCACCCTTAACCTGCCATAACTCAGCAGTTGTGTAGCCTCCATCAGGACCTCAGAAAGTCATCACTTCAAAGACTTAGGCAGGCGTCTGCATCCCTCCATGTATATGGAATTTGTTGGGCTTGGATACCTTAGGAGTCTGATTTTGGGGGCCAAGGGGGGAAACGAGGAACAAAATTGTGAAGACACTGTAGGACTCAATAGCTCAAGCTAAGTGTGACATGAAAGTGTCTCCATAGTTTTGTAATTATCAAAATGCTGGATGTATATCATAATCCAATATTACTGTGTTTTTTCCTAGAAATTGAAGAAATATTGTGTAAATTAACTCCTCCGAAGCATTAGAGATTCAGGAACACAATCTGGTGAATTTTTCCTCTTTATACAGGAATTTAGTTGTATTGCATGGATTATGACTGGAGTTAGTCAGAAATGTCTCAGTGGAACAATTAATTTTGTTAGAACAAAAGCATTTCATGGGAACATACCTGAGTGAAACAAGGAACTTGAATTTAAATCTCCTCGAGCCTAAAAGGTACTCCTTACCCTGGGGAAGGGTTTTCTTACGGTCACCTGGTAATTGTAAAAACTTCTGTTTATACAATAAACAAAAGCACATTGTTTGTGTAATTAAGTGTGGGGAGAGCTCATTGCCCATCAGTCATAAGACTGATGACCCTGACCTGCTGCCTCTGCTGGGTATAACTGGTGAGTGTGGAGGGGACATTTCCTGCTGCCCATCTCACTGCTGGCCATGCCAGCTTTCTGTCCTTCTTACAGGAGCAGTGAGTGCAAAAAATGCCAGCTGCTCAGCCACCCTCATTGGCAGCCATATATACCCACAAAAAACCCATGAACACCAAGCCACGGAGTGAGACAACCCCTATCGAGCTGCCTCTGCTACACAGGTCTGATAGCACCATGGGGTGGGCAGCTGAAGGCGGTTGTTTGCCATCAAAAACTCAGAATGGCCATAGGGGCTGACGTATGAAAGGGGAACAGAAAGCAACTTGAACGCGTATTTCAGATGTTCTGTCTGCATTTCCACTAGAGTTGTTTGCTGTCTGATATGAACATTTCTTAATCTCAGCGTTTCAGATGAGAGAAATTTTCTGTCTCCAGGCTCTAACTGTGCCACTGAAACCTGAAGCAGGCCCAAAATCTATTAAATATTCCCCTTAAATAATAAGGAAGAGGCTGAATAACACTGCGTGAGTTTCTAACGTTAATAGGGAGGTAGGAAATTTCATCGGTTATGTCGTTTTGATAGGTACAGGCCACTTTGAAAGGAAAACAACAGCAGCAACTATGACTGGAAAAATACATTACGGAAACAGAGTAAGACTCTTCACCCACCCATGAAAAGCCACAGAAAATTAGGACCAGACAACATTTGGCTGCCTCACACAGCCACTGCCACAGTAACTGGCTGACTCCTGGCATTTCTACACCACTCTGACTGACTAGCCACTGCGATCCTATAGCACGCCTCACACCATATTTTTCATCAGAAATGTCTGTTTCAGCACTCATGCTTTTCATGAGACTGCCATTTTACAGTGCACAGTTAACTTATCCTCACTCAGGTCGGAAAGTCACTTCACAGCTCTGTACAAATGCTGGTGTCTTCACTGTTTCTGCGTTCACCATGTGTGTGTTTTGCCCCCAAAATGCAGCAAATGCATGTTTATTTATAAAAATAAAATATAGCATGAGTTTTAGGCCTTGCCTAAAATAAACTATACATGCCATAACTATCCTACCCCTAGCCACATGCTTTGCCATTTAGCTTGCTGCTTTGCCCATCTCTGGCTGTTGCACCTTCTGCTTGTTGAGTTTAACATATCGTATTTGTGTATGCACGTGTATACACAACATATTTCATATGCATTGTATGCACACAATGTGCATTGTGTGCGCGTGTGGTTTAGATTGATATAGGGAAATGTGCATTGCTCCTGATCAGGAAAACTTCATTGCTCCTGATCAGGAAAACTTCACATAGCAATGTTATTTATCTACTTTAACATACCTGTAGTTATCCAAGTGATCCATTGTATGGGAACTAAGAAACTTAAATTGTATATTATTTTCAGTTCTTTGATGTGAGTGTGAATTTTACCTGTATAAATATTTTAAAGGTTATGCTCATTTTACAATAATTTCCATTTTATTTGATCTTTCTTATAGGGTTTTCCTCCTTAAAAAAATAGAAAGGAAATATAAGAAAAATAAAGAGCAAACCCAATTATTTTAAAAAGTGCAAAGCAATGAGGTTTAATTAATACATCAGCATTTTAAAAATAGAAAACTTTATCCCATTTAAGCAGAACTACACACGTTCTGTATTTGATACAGTAGGAAACTGCTTTTGGCATTCACACAGAGGTATATGAGCAAGCAGGCATTTTATTATAGAGAAGGTAGCTCCATTACATGTAATGTTACGGAGTCAACATAAAACTTTTTATAGATTCTGCTTTGTTCCAGCCAAGCTGTGCACAAAGGAAAGTCTTCCTATGAAACTTTATTGAAGAGACTGGTCATGGTTCCTCATGGTATATAGTTTGCTACTGCCCAAAAATACCTGGTAATAGAAAGAATTATTAAAATAGCTAGATCTAATAGAACATGCCTGGAATACTGTTCCAACCTGCAGAGTTCAAACTGACTTCAAGAAACCCTGTAATCAAGAAAAATGGGACTATCCAAAAAAGTCACAAGGTTGGGGTTTTTTCCTAGCTGCTACAATCATTCCTCTCTGGCTCTTGGCTGAAGGAGGGTAGCCTTTGCTTAAACACTACTCTTCTTCCAGAGCAGAGGTAAAATGTTTCTAATATAGACCCTTTCTATATGAGCAATCTCTTGAACATGCCGGGAATCTCACCCAGCAAGGACCTTGTCCTTCATTATTTGACTACTTCTAAATCATCACCTGAAATTTGAAGCCAACTACTGAAATGTGTAATCACAACTCCATATACTCTTGTCCTGATTCAGTTTGGCTTTGATAAAGAACAGCCTCTATCCTTCATTATACTAATTCTCAATTTCAGAGGAGAAGCCAAATACTAGGATAAACATAATTTATATTTTATTAATGCAAATCCTCATTTTGACAGCTGGGTAACTAGGTGCATTTCATTTTTAATAGATTTTAAAATGATAAGCACAAAATGAATATGGTTTGTAAGGCTGGCCTAAAACTGGCTAATTCAAGTGCCTGAAGTGAAACAACAAACAGGGAACTTTAGATTTCTGGTGGACAGCCTGTAGCTTACACTGAAGTCAAACCTGATCCTTGCTTTTATAAGGAAATATTTCCCACAAGTGCATGCATGGTCCCTGGAGGTTCCAAGAATTGCACAGCATCCTCTTGAGATGCAGTCAGCACCCTTCTCCAATCCTTTCCATATCTTGTACTTTTTAAAGCTTAGAAGCTCATGCAAGGGAGACTGAAGACCCAAACCTCCTGTCCCGTAATTTAAAGATTCAGTAAGAATCACCCATTACTGAACAAGTGCATTTTTTGCACTGGCAAGTTCTATCTTTTTATTAGTCCGTAAACTTCTGTGTAAAATGCCTTAGAGCTGAGCATTTCTCTTCATAGGTTAAATTCTTCCTGCTGTATTTACTGTTCTATAGCAAATTAATACTACAAATCCTTTATAATTAGGATTTGGTTTTAAGCCTAATTGCAAAAGAATGTATTTACTTTATCTTGAAAGATTACACTATGCAGCTCATGTTTTGCCAATAATAATAATAGAGAAACTTACCCTCTCTTCTGACAATTGATCAAACAACATCCTACAGTTTATTTATACACTGGGGTTTTTTAGCAGATTTCATGACTGCACTGTAGAACTTGATTCACTTATATCACTGTAATCATTCAAATATGCCTACATACTTAATTAAAACACAGGTGGTCTGATTGGCTTATCATATGTTCATAAACTGTCATAAAATAAAATCAGTGTACAAACAATATGTGGACTTAAATAGAAAACAAAAAGATATCTTAAACCCCTATAAAGGGGTCAATTTTATCTGGACTAAAGCTCACCTTCCCATTTTGTGAGCACAATTTGTATATTACAAACTCCACGCTCAGCAAATTATGTACGCGGTTTGCTAAGTGCTTACAATCGTCACATTTTGGAATGTGCTTTTCTGTTTATCAATGGTCTTTAAGAAACAATCCCGAGCCTCAACACCTTCCCAGAGAAGCCATTGACAAATTTGCTCTGATTTCAGTAAGGTGTCCAGATTCTTATTTTTGCTGCTGTATATGGAGTTTCTAGAACTGCTGAATTACAAATTGTACAGTATGGAAAATTATATTTATGTTCAATAAATTAGTTCCATATTACTCTAAGCTGCCTTTATGCATTGTCATTTTTATTGCATTCACCACTTTGTATAGCACTGCACTAACCGTTTTGCTATGTAAGAGCAAGTCCTGGGAAATGCTTGACTCAGGAATAAGACAGAACTTGTACCAGAACTCAAAGTATATACAGCACACAACCTTGAGACCCCAAAAGCTTGTTATGCTAAGAAATTAGAAGGTTCTTTCCAGTAGTTCTTTTTAACAAGACTTTTCTTTACATTGACAGGCAATTTCAAGCAGCAAACATATTTGTGGGAGCTTGTCTGTTAAAGGATGAGAAAAAAGGGTTACGTTTGACAAATTCCTCATTTCAAATCATGCAAATAATTGGCTCCATGGGGTGCTTATTCTAGAGAGATTTTTCACATCTTGAAATAGAGAATTGATAGACTTAAACTGTGAGGTAAAACAGTGAGAAGGAATGAGAAAGCAAGTCCCATAGAAAATCGGAGAAATCTTAGGTTTGCATGTTTTGCAGTAAGTGCTATTGACATTACAATCAAACTGAAGAAAACATTCAAAGATTTGTCTTTTTCTCATCACTTCTGTAACACATGATGCTCCCTTAGGCAAAAATCTTCCTAGAGCTGCCATACTGCAAACCTTTCCAGCTTACTGCTGTCTCACTGAAGTGACTTGTAAAAGAGGCAAATCAAACTGGCTGAGCAATTATTAAACAAACCTATGATTTCACAAGAAATGTGCTGGGACATATTCACTTGCTGCTTTGTGCTGCTGGAATAATGCAAAGCAGTCGAATGAGCAGCTGAATGTAGCAGAATTTGAGCCGCTAATCTGAATTAAAGACCAATTCAGTTTAATCCATGTTATCTATTTTAGCCAAGGTTCGCTTGGATTAAGAATGTGCTGTTCTGGGATTCAGTTGTATCCTGAGAACTCTGTTCCCTTGGAGAAAGTCTCTGTCTTTTGCTGAGTTTCAAGAAGAGGGTATACATCACTCCAGCGACTTCTGAGGGAGCATTATACCAGGCTCTGTGCAAACACAGGGGAGTTCGGATGGAATCCTGCCTCCTCAAAGATGCAAAACTTTCCTGCTCTGGGCACTGTCGATAGGAAGTAGAGAAGGAGGGGAACTTGCAGTAAAGGAAGAGGAGGGTAAAATCTCTTCTTCCCAACTGAGCCTAATCTCTTCTTTAAATAAAGCATAAGGAAGGAGCTCAGATGCCTGTGTTTGGAAAGAGGCATGGGGAGAACAAAGTGCTTCAGTGTACCCCCAGGTATTGCAGAGAGGAGACCGTGCATGGGAAAGGACTTGCTCCCTTAGCCCTGAGGCCACCTCCCCTTTCAAGAAAAGGTGAGCAGAGGTCCTCTGAGGGTTGCTGGACTGATGTGTAATAGCATCAGCTTTTATGCTTCCTATTGTTTTCTTCAAAAGTAAAGCAGGACAATAGTGCATATGGATTCTTCAGGAAAATTATATCTCAGCGATATACCTGAGGTAAAACCAAAGGCTAGTACAAGTTATCCTTCTAATACAGGTAAAGCCCCCAAAAAATACCTATCTTACCTAACACACATCTGCAAAGGCAATTACTGAATGATGGCAATAATTTGCCACTACTGCAACTTAACAAAATGGGTAGATCAAGCCTGCTGAATGTCAGCATCTTGAGGATTAATATAAATGTTCACATCAATCAGCAGTATTTATTTTCTCCTTCCACAAAGAGAAAAGATGAAAGAAAGGGAGTGAATATACTGAAAAAGAAAGCTAAAGGATTGTTCTTTAAAGTAACCCACTAATTCTTAAAGAACATTCGAGGAATTTCAAAGCAAAACAAAAAGCATCTTTTTTTTTTTTTATTATTTTCAGAAGTATAAAATGTAGTATCTGACCACATTCATAAGAGTTACACTCTTTTCTATTTTATGTTTCCATTATTTTGCATTATTCCTCTAAGAATCAAATTTAGCAGCACTGATGGTTTAAATTCAGCATAAAAATAAAATTCAGTAAATGTCATGGCAGCGTACCAAACATTTAATGTCAGGTTCCCTTATGTTCAGCACTTTGGTAAAGCTTACCATCCATCAATTAGACAATTTTGGAATATTTTACTTTGTAATTAAAAAATAAATCTCTTGTGCTTGGTGTTGTTTTCTGGGAAGAATTGCTCCTTCATGTATCAACCTCAATATGCATACTTGTATATATACACTCATTTTTTCATGTTTCTGTTATTGCTATTGTCATGATTAAGCAGTTTCTTTCTACGAAGACTTTGCACTTAATACATAGTTCTGCAAGTGGACCCATGCAGAGGGCCAATCTATTTCCCAGCAAGTCTACAAAACTCTCTAGAGTCAGCCTGCAAAGGCTCTAATCACCGGACTGAAACCTTAAATAAGTGTGAGGAGGCCACACCAATTAAGACAGGAAACAGAGTGTTTAACGTTACCCAGGGGCTCGGGAGGAAAAGCGGGATGACTTGAAAAACAGAAGGAATAGGAATGCACGGGTGGAGCGAGCCAAGGAAGATGTCGCTGCCATTACAGGCTGTGAGAAAACAGCAAGAAAGAAAATACCCGAGCCCCATGATAACCTTTAATTCTGAGCTCAGCGTAGAGGCCTTGCTGACACCGAAACCTCTCTCCAGCACATCGGGAATCAGCCAACGTTAGGCGAGGGACTCTCAGCACAGACATACTGAAATCAGTAGGGCTGTGATCTTGACCTGTGTTCCCAAAGTCTATCAAAATGCAGCTTCGCACAGACACGCAAGCGCAGCGGTACAGCTGCAAATATCTGTTAGATGTATTGCTCAGTATAACTCAATGCACAGTATCTATACGCTGACAGCTGGCATCCAGGGCCAACAATTACACACTGCTTTCATTAGAACTAGCCCTTTGTTAACATAAGCTGGCATGCGTTACAGTCATTAAAATATTAGCTCTTAAACATCACACTTTTAACTGTCATATTCTTCCCAGTCTGTTTGCTGTTGTGACAACTTCATTTGAATAGGAATTACTTCATGGTTAAGCAGCAGCAAAAACCTTTTAACTATTTGGGTCAAGAAAACACACAGCCACAATAATTTGTTTCAATATCTATTTGTTTATTTTAAGACTTTAAGACAAAAATTTTCCCTAAAGTCTGATTGCTTCATCAAACCCACCATGATTTTGAGCTGCCTGCCATCCTACACATTCTTGAAATTGCAGAATAATGAACGGTATCACCACAGACTAAGGCAAACATAATCTGTAAAATTTTATTATTTTTTTTTGGCCAAATATATTTACGACTCATTAATGTTTACTGCCATACACTGTATACTTCAAAGCACAGAGCTGGTCCTGGAAAGTTTTACAGCATGAGGTGTGAAATCTGAAATACCACAAGGACAAAACAGCTCAGCCTAGAGTTGTCTGAACTCACACAACTCACTGATTGTAAACACAAAGGACTGTCCATATGAAACTAAATAACAGCAACCGAGACTGTGGTGTCTTACTGCTTTTGTTTAAACTATTTTGCAGTGAATGGGATCTTTAATAATTTAGTATGCAGACAGCTCTATTTTTTTGCTTTTTAGTTCCATCCTGCCTTAATGGGGGGGCTCTGGTCTGTGTGTAAACAAACATGGGCTTTTTTTTAAAATGATAAGCAAGGGTGGATTAAGCAGGGGACTAGGAAGCTGGCACTAACACAGCCCGGTGCTGTGAAGCTCTCTCTAAGAAAGCCTCTGGTGCTGCTCAGTTTTTCCTGTGTACATCAGAAGTGTAAGTCATGGCATCAGTGGGGCATGGATGACACGAAATCATATCGTTGCTGGATCAGGGCCACTGCACTCCATAATTTGTAGAATCACATTTCCAGCAGGTATAATTCTGGACTGCTAAACCCATTTGTATATAGCGACAGCTTCTGCTTACAAACTCATTTTTCATGCCCTCTTTTCTTTAAAACTATATCACAGTTTCACTGGACTTCTTAACTGCTTGAGCTATAACATTTAGGTGAGGATTTATCTTCCTCAGCTTCAGCATTTTTCACTAATAACATTAATGCCTGGCAATCTCTTCCAGCCAGTGCAATGAAAACTGTCTGGATGTACAGCATACAAAGTATTCTTGTACAGAAACATCCTCCCAGTGCCCATCGGGCCAAAAGCTATTTCCTTTCTGTTTACTCACACTCCATAGAAATGAATGAACACTGCAATGAAAGGAAAGACTTCATCTTAAAGGGCAGTCTGTCGTTAAATTTTATTTTATGCTTTTTTTTTCTCTCTCAGTCCTCCATCCTAGTTCTAAAATATAATTCCCTAAACATACATAATTTCAGGAATATCCACATGTATACTCGAACTATAAAGAAAAGCTATTGTCTAAAGCGCTTTGGTAGCGTTGTACTATGTGTGAGCTGAAAACTAAATCATGCCCAGTATAGCATGTGCCACTCATACTGTTAAGACATAAGTGTAAATGTATGCATAATACTCTGCATTCATTATGTCTGAGACTGAAAATGCTAAACAATCGGGCCAAATCGATTTAAGAAAAGATTCCAGTTTCTGTATCAATTTCTTGTTCCGATCCGTGCAGAGCGTGTTGTTTGTTCCAAAAGCAAAACTTACTGTAATATTCTGCCTTTGTCATGTTTCTTTCTTTTTAGGGCTGGTTGTTGAAATACAAACAGCATCCTGATTCCTTCTGCATCTGAAAGGTATATGAAGAAGTGATACCCATAGTGGAATTCCTTAGCTTCTACAGTTAAAGTCAAATGCTTAGGGCTATTTAACACAATTAGAGCCAGATGCTCTCATTCACATAAAAAATTCCTTTGATATCCATGAAGAGGAAAAAAGAACCTTGTTTTCTTTTTATAAGGAATTTCAAAAGATCTGTTTTCTAAGGCTGACTTCTAACTTTGTAAGGGGTCTCACAAATAAAATTACGTTTTCCTTCAGAGTGTCCATTAACGTTTAGCACTTGTCTCCTTGTTTTTGGAAGCAATGTAGAGCACAAATTAGCAAGGACAAATAAACAGGACTTTTCAACTTCTTTATGTGGTCACAGGGAATACGCTTATATGACAATATTTTGTAACGCTCTCATGGAAAGTATAGTTTCAGGTAGAAAAGGCCACTGATGTAGGACACTGTTGTTCAAGTTGTTATAATCAGAATTTTATCTTACTTAATATAAGACCTCCTCCTGTTTTTTTTTAAATATCCATAATTTTTTAAATTTATATATTTTTAAAATATTTATACATTTAAAAAAATTAATTAAATCCAGAATAATATGAACTCAATAGAATCACATCAGTGGAGCTTTAGGTAAGAGAAGACTGAAGTGTAATGTGACTGCTGGGAAATAAGGGAGTAATAATTAACAGAAAAGAAAAACTGATGCAGAGATGTAAAGCAGCTTCAGGTAAGCAAGGGAACAAACTCTGGAAAATCTATATATTTCAAGCAGTTTTCATCTGCTCAGCAGTTGACTTTGTCCAGCGTCCAAGGCCACTTCTCCCAGACAACAAAAACAGATTATGTGCCCGTGTCTCAGCCATTTTGATGAAAGTTTAGCCTGCATTTGATGGATAATAAAGGCAAGGTCATCTAAACTGTGAGTCCGGCGGTGGTGTTAGGGCTGGGGCTCCCAGTTACTGGTTCCTCAGTGGAGAAACAGGATCCAGCACAGGGGCCAAGTGAACAGCTTGGGACAAAAATGCCCGAAACTGCCATAGGGAGACCAGGCAAGCTTATCTTCTGCAGTCCTGTAAAACAGAGATGCATATGAATGTGCAAAGACCTCTGTGTTACACTTAGAGATGAACTTAAGCTGCTATGGCTCACAACCTGCCCATATTTAAAGCATGATTTAAGTAACTCCACACATAATTTTTCTATAGATGCTAGCAAGAATCAGTTCTCATATTCAGTACTGAAGCAGCAGCCACTTTATAGCAAATACTATAAAACTATTTTAAATTCACAATGTATATATAATTAAGAGCATTAGTCATGCTTAATTCGGTTCATGCTGGTCTTGGAAGGTTTTTTAGTGGAATGGGTTCTGAAAGATGTCTAATGTAATTATCTGCAAGTATTAATTGGAACTATTGCTCATCCATACTGAAAACTAAAGTGATATTTATTTACTAAATCCAGACGCTCTTGGTATGGTAGGGTAATTATTCATTTTAACCTGCAGCTCAGAGATTGAAGAATTTTGCAGGGAAAAAAGGCATATTTAAAATCCCACAGGGTGTTTTGAAATAGGCAGCTTATTAAACACTTGTAATGGAATAAAGTAAGCAATAGCAAACTCCTTAAAATGGTAAAACATCGGACAAATATCTATGTCTATCAGTTCAAAATATATCATTGTAGAGGAATTACAATTATGTCTTCAACGAGATTTTATAACTGCAACTTGAATCAATGACGTAATCTGATTGCTTATATGAGTTGAAATTTATCAAGCCACAAAAAAACTAGTAATGATTTAAAACATTTAACAGGGTCAGAAGAAAAAGTCCTTGAGAAAAAAAAAATTATGAATTTTTACATAAATATCACTTAGAAGTGGGATGTATTATTATCCTGTTGTGAGCTTCCTAGTTGATTTTCATTTTAGAATTTCATCCTGAATTCCCGTTTTATTTCTTCTGTGGGAAATCCCAGTTCTGCCCTGCCCCATGCCAGCCCTGATCATGTCCTGCCCTCAATGCACTTCCATTGCATGAAGTCCCATTGCTTCACACTGATTTACAGAAGTCACAAGGTGGCCTGCTGCAAGATCACTGTTTATTTGGCTCCACAAATAGACACCTTCATTCTTCAACAGGAGGGAAAAACATAGCACACTGGACACGAGTTCCCAGCAGAGCAGACATATGCCAGCATTAGGCGCACTGTCATTTCTGGGAAAAGTCATTACCTCAGAAAAATATCTTTTCCCCCTCTTGCAATATTTGTAAATACTTTGGTGAAGCAGTAGTTTCAAAAAGGAAATGTTCTGTGTTACTCCTGGGAGAGGAGGCACAAAATCTTGCACTGTCTCTTCTACAGCCACACACCATGTCAACAGAAGGAACAAATGATGCCATGAAATTGCCTGAAAGCTGCAGTTTCCCATGAAAAAATTTAAGGTCAGTTCATTTCTAATTTTTTTTCCGTAAAGAAATAAGAGAAATGACTACTGTTTCCTCAGTAGAGAAACAAAAATTACCATTATCACTCTTTTTTTTTTTTTTTTTTTTTTTAATGTAAGGAAATAGGAAAGCTCACTTCTTTTGTGCTCAACTGAGAAATGACTGGGGAATTCCATGAATTAAACACCCAGAACCTACAGAGAGAGGAAGAAAAGTCTCACAGGAAACTGGAATCAGCTCAGCCCACTTTGCCAACTGGAGACAATATTTGCTTGCAAGATCCAGGAGGTGTCATTTGCATGTCTCCTAGTAATACTTCTCAGGAAAGAGCAATTTATCATGTAAAGTGATTGCTTATCACAGATCCCAGAAAGATAAAAGATTGCCCGTTACTTTCACGTACCTTCACACTACTATTCCCACCTTGAGAAGGCTCAATAAGCTGGTTGTCTTTGATAGCAAAGTGAGGAAAGTGGTCTTGGTCAGGAAATCTATTTTCACAGAGATACCTGTATTAGCACTAAGTTAAACTGAGGGACAGACCTTCAGTAGCACAACTGTCTCCAGCATTTCTTTCACTTGGTGTCCTGGCTGTTGCAAAGCCTCTTCACAACCACAAACTCTCCCACATTCAAAACACAGGGAATTCAGCAACGCAAACCTCATCTTTGGAGACGGGCACCCAACTTTTGAGCTTATCCATCATCACTTTGCTGAACCATCATCACTTTGCTGAAGATCCCACTCTGGATCTGGACCATTACACTTACCTATATGCATCTATAAAAAGCATTTCATAAAATTTCTCCATCACAGCAGTAATGTATTCTTTCCCTTTAAAATGTAGGTAACAGAACTCTTTAATATTTCAAGAATGAGAGCAACAAACATAACTGTGTGAAAGAAATGGAATAACGTTCTTGATATAACCCTCTGAGCCAGCCAAGGCACTCACTATGTCTAATTTGGAGTCAGGATGAGTGCTTTATGCAGAAGTTTATTTTGCACTTGAATATGTGTTATTTCATCAGCATTCTCTTCTGTACTCCTTTTTTATCATTTTGTCCAAATGTCAGTAACCACATACAGTGGAAGCAGAGAAGAATCAAAGCCCTTTATCCTGCAGAAGCGTTTGTAGCAAATGAGACTAAAATGTGTGAAAAGGTCCAGGGGAGCTTAAGGATTATTTTTTCTATGATTTCTTGACATTAGAGTCTAACAACTGGTTTGAGTGTGGTTTGTTTTGGTTTGTTTTGCGTAAGGGAATTGCAGCCCAACATACATAATTTGAACCTTTCAGAGGAGGCTGATCCTTTCCTGGGAACGACACTGAAATGATTCACGCCCTGAGAATTTTTAAGACTCTTAAACGAGAAATGCATGTATTGAACTTCACCCTTCTTGTGGCAGCAGAGAGCTTGCACGGAACCACCTTTGCTTCAGAAGGACGATGTACATCTGTTCAGTGCTACCAGCCCACAAGGTTGAGTTTATGACAACATAAATCCTACTCAGTCGAGAGGACTCCACACCCTTACCCACAGCTCATGGGGGACCGGTCTCAAATATTTAAATCAGGTGCCCATGAAAATGCAGCAATAAACCACATCTTCATGAATTTGCTACTAGGTCTGTGGCACTTATGTAGCTTACATGATGTCATTTCATTTGTATAGAGATGGGGATCTTCTTTAAAATAGGTGATAATAACTCATGAAAACAGTGTCAGGGCACTGGAGATGCAGTTCTGGAAATATTTTGTGTTTACAGCTTACTCGCTTCAGTCTCTATTAAATGTTAGGCTCTTCTTAAATCCTTTTGGCTTCTCTCCAGACAGTTCTCACAGAGTACATGTCCCTGGGGCTGAATCAACAGATTTGGATGAGAGAACTTTCCTGTAAGATTTTGACACAGATGAGAGGGAAGCAATTGCATCCTGTAGTTTATGTGGATACTCTTAAATTTGCCAGGCACTGTAGTCAGCAGTGGGCAAGGGAAAGATCCCACACTCTCTAAACTTGGAGGAAATGTATGTCTATTCAACATCCAAATCCACATCTGAGCTCTACTGAATGTGTCTCAGGTGGACAACTAAGGACTATTTCCTTGTTGCTTGGGTTTTTAAAAAGCAATAAAAATGTTGCAGATGATGTGCTCCTTATCAGCCTACAAAGGACAATTCGGATATTTTAATCTATAACAACCTAATAGCCCTCCAAGTTTCTCCTGGCCTATTGGCTAAAATTATGATTTAAGACAAGGTACACTCAAAATAGATTTGATTCAGTGTATCTTGCAGAATAAAACTCAGCTTGCTATGTGTAATTTAAATAATAAAAGTCCAGATTTCACTCTGGGATTTGTACAGGGGAACACCAACACTGTCCCAACAAAATTCTGAGAAACAGTCATGAAGGGATAGGAGTTAAGAGAGGCTTTTGCTTCCATATCACCTGAAAATGCACTTTACAGGTTAGGAAAGGAGCATCTGACCCCAGCACAGCTTTCTGGTAATCACTGCTGTCAGTGACGGTAAAGCCACAAAGAGAGACTGAAGATGTTGTGATACTTCTGCAGTGCCTGTTAACCATCCCTCAGGTACAGAAACCTGCATCGGAAGCCGTGAATTTACCCCAGCAGCAGCAAAGGCTCTGGATAGCACCATGTTTTGTCCTTTTTTTGGCATATTTTGAATTGCAACTACTAAAACTCTCCCTGTTCTCCTAAGTAGCAACGTATTAGAGAGGGAGGATATCCTTGTGATGCACACAAAAAGTGATGCAGGTAAGAAAAGCACCCTCACATTGAGAATGACAGGTATCCTGGAATGCAATTATGAGATATCCTGATTCAGTGACCAAATACCAGTACCTCGGCTGGCAAGTGTGCTCAGGCCCATGCCCGCCACCACAGCTGCAGTTTTACACAGAAATTTTTGCAGAATTGCAACATTCAGTTGTGCTGCTGGGGCATTTTTACTCTATGCAATGTTGCGACTGGGGCAATTAATTTGTTTAAAATATTGAAAAGCAGTATAAAAATCACCAGGCTTTTCTTACTTTAAGGAGGGCTTTTCATTGCTATGGCTTACAGCACTGCATTAGCAGAGAATACGAATAAAAGTTACGTAGGAATATATGCGGTATATTTTGGCCCTGGAAAAGGCAACAGAAAATGGTAAAAAATTCTATCCATAACTGAGAGGGTTTTGCTCTGTTTCTTGTGGAAACTATTTTGCAGCTGCTGACCATTTGTCTGAATTAACAACAGACCTTTATTTCTTCTTGGTCTGACAGATTGTGTATGCTGGACTGCTCCATAGGATTTTTCCTATGCATCGTGGCAGTGCATGTGCACATTAAATTTTTTGAGGGGGGAGGGGAAAATCCAGTCAGATATCACTTGTTGAATACTATATTCATGGAATTTTGAAGATTTCCAGTGTTACAGAACACTTGTAAAGCAGCTCCACTGATGGCAAATTTTATTTTGTATTTAACTGCTCTGTGAACATCCCAAGGAAACAACTGGTAGTCTGTGGAGTGTCAGATTAAATGACTGGTATTTAAGCTTTAAAAATGGTCATTAGACTTTCCCATTAGCCTTTTCTATTAGTTCAGCTGCACCAGGCCTAGCAGCATAGGGAATCCTGGGGTGGGCATGTTGCCATAGCACCATATTTAGTAACACACCAATTAAATCTGCTGAAAGTAAGAGATTCTAATAATTGATACAGTACCAAGAGTGAAAGATGGAGCAGGCCTCTCAATATTGGCAACTGTCAGTCAGGAGAAGTGGACATTTTTATGTGTATGTGGTGTAGATAAAGAATTTGTCACACCNTCAGGAGAAGTGGACATTTTTATGTGTATGTGGTGTAGATAAAGAATTTGTCACACCACCACCCTGACTCATCCCCAGGATATATCAGTGGCAGGCTCCTTGTCTGTACTGGACAAAACAAAAAACTGTATTCAGCATTGAATTTATGTGCTGAAGTAAAACAACCAGGCCATTTCACACGTCTCACAATGGCACGGTTACGGCAGTGCACAAGTACTGCCATAATCTACCAAAGCTCTAACTTCTGTAAAATAGCACAAACCATTCCTCACAGCTTTTGCTCACATCTACATTGCAGCGTTTCTTCACTTGCAGAGACTCCTTGTCTCCTTGGTCTTCCTACTCTTTCCCTTTTTTTCACACACATCCTTTGGCAGAGCTGTTAGAAACCGTTGTTAGCAAACAAACTTGTACCCTACGTGTTTTACTTTGCCTATTTGAATAGCCCAGCCTGGATCCCAGCCTGTGTCCCACACCGTTGTGTCCAGCACAGAAAAAGTTGCGAGGCAGTGGAGATCTGGCCTGAGACTTCTGGTCCTGAAGGAGGAGTAGGACATTAAACCATCACTCATGACAAATTACTCAGTTCACTTCTTTTGTCAGAGGCTGACTTCTGCTTATGTTTGTTCAGAACTGGA
The DNA here is from genome assembly GCA_033628505.1 of Tringa tobata. Classification (NCBI taxonomy): domain Eukaryota; kingdom Metazoa; phylum Chordata; class Aves; order Charadriiformes; family Scolopacidae; genus Tringa; species Tringa tobata. The sequence continues at coordinate 1,125,665 of JAHREE010000280.1, forward strand.
AAAATGTGTCTACCTCTTCTCCAAGGTTTCAGCTGGATTTAAAAACAACAACCTTTAGTAGAGCCCCACCTGGCCAGAGGATGAGTATCACTGAGAACTTCACATCCACTTGCAGAAGACCTCATGGCTACTGCCTCACTCGGTTTTACCTTTGCTGTCTTTATTTTTCTCTTTTTTTCATCCCCTGCTCACTTACACTGGTCTCTAGTATTCTTTTCTCATGTTAATCCTTTCCCATTTCACATGTATTGATTTACCAAGATACCCAAAGTCCTACTATTGATAATTTATTTAGTATGTTAAACAATTGTCTTGTACGTCTTTCCCCAAAATCAAGAGATACTGTAAAACATCTAAGGGTTCTCACTCACATGTGGTAGGGGATTAAAGTCAGATGGTTGAAAGATGCATGATGCTTTGTCATCTGTCTCATCCCTTCCTTCATCTTGCTGCCCTCACAGGGGTAGCTGGGCAGCGCTTGAAGCAGACCTGGAGCTGCTGTAGTGTTTATAGCCAATTTATTAAAGCAAGCTAATTTTAAGACCTGCTTCATGAGTCATTCAGAGAACTCTGCTTTGGGAAGAAACCTCCAAAATACAAGCTGGGCCGATGAGGTCCCTACTTCGGCCATTCCATTTATAACCGCCCATGAGGTGTAAGCTAAAATCCTCAGTTAAGTACCATGGAAAAGATCTAACCCAACACCAGCCACACGTGCAGGTAAAAAGCAGCAGAATAAGGCCTTTATGGTGTTGCACAGGTAGTACCAACAATGACATGAGGAGAGCATACACATTGCAAATTAAGGGATTGATGGTATTTCCAACTGTAAATCACGTCTTACATAAAAGCATGCAAGAACTCTATGTTGGTGTGGAAGATTTAATTACACAAACAAATAACTACAAGGAGACGGGACACAGAGAGCCACATCCTGCCCATATGGGAAACCATGCTGGAGCCCAGAAGAGAGGTGTGGTTGCCTCATGCCAGCTACATGAACTGTTCTGCTGGAGCAGCAAAATGTTTCAAAGCAGGAAATTCAGAGCCAGTCTCAGAGGCTTCAGCAGGCAACTGCAGAGTATGCTCCACGAAGCCATTTCCCTCTGCTTCTTTGATGAAAAGTGAGCAGCATGTGCCCCCGGCTGAGACATATTGCTGGCAGTAGCATATGCATTTGATAACAGCAGCTTTACCGTTCAAGCAGGGAGAAAGCATTTTCTCCAATCCAGGAAAATCAATGCAAATTTTATTTCTCTCCCCGTTGGGGTGAACACAGAACTTCTCTGGATCTTTAGAGGAGTGTGAAGGATGAGAAGGAAATAGAAAGATCTTCTCCTCTCCTGAAAGAGGCAAAAGATAATAGTTAGGACACTCATCTGGAATGCTACCTTAATCATAAAGGCCCCCAGTACATATGGCACTTAATTCTAGGTAAGAGTTAGTCTATCAATCAACACATTGATATAAGGAAAGCAGGTATCCTATGGGACCTGTTGCATTGTGTGCACCCCATGAGAGACAGGTCAAAACACATAGCTTGGTGGTCAAAGTACGGTGGAGGGGACGTGAGAGAAGCAAGATTTTATGGGTTAAAAAGAGACATATAAGAAAAGATAAAAAGCTTGGCCGCATGGCCCTTTCTAGCTCCCTCCCATTACGTTTTGTCCCCTTCCCCCAGGACAGAGTCTGGCACAGTGACTCCGAACGCCTGACAGTATGTTCTGCAAGAATACAGCTAATTACTTAGACATGAGTAGCCACATTTTTGAGGCTGAGCAGGGAACACTTCTGGGTCCACATGCACTAATACTGCTGCACGTACTTCTGCAAGACAGGAAGCTGAGGTGGCTGAGCTCGTCACATTCCTGAGTACCAAAAATTCTGGAGCAGAATCCCAACAGGCCTGCAAGGCCACCTCCTTCTTTTAGACTGAAAGAGTTGTCAAAGCAAACCAGTCCCTGTGCCACCAGTGACTCCAACAACCCATCAGTAAACTAAATGACAAAACCAAGACATGACTTTAAGGCTGCAAACACTGCTTCAGAAGCCTGTGCCAGGGAGCCAGATGTTGCAGGAAAAACATCTGGTATTTTTGATTGCCTTTAAGAACGAGTAGGAGGAGAATTGTGATGTGGTATGAAAAATAGCCTGCTGCATAGTTTTTGGATTAATGACAAAATTATCTCCTTTAAAGTGCTGTAAAATGTAAGAATTTTAACTCATATAGGATGGCTTAACAGTAAAAAAAATATACATTGTACAGAAGTATGGAAAACCCTGAAAAGTTTCCAAATATGACATACCTCAAACATAGAACCTGAAAGAGTTTCATAAGGGTATTTAAAGAGGAAAATTTTCCTTTCTATCCATAAGCAAAGAACATGCTTTCATAGGGAGGAATGGAAGGAGGGAGGAAGGGAAAATGGGGACAGTTCAAACGAAGCAGTCCATTGCAGTTAGAAGCAAACTTTAATGTATACATTAGGTGTCCCCTTGATGTTAGTCTCGAAGGTGTAAATCAGGAGTAGACCTGGCCAGGGGGCATTTCTGCTGCCCTAATATATTTTTTTTAGATCCCCAAAACGCCTTATTATATGTTCACCAGGATAAAACAGAGACCTCTGAAAAGAAAGGCAGCAAAAATTTCCTCTCCACCCTTACACAAAGCTGGTGCTAATGAAAGCATGTGTACTGTGGAGAAAGGCAGCAAAAACCAAACCAAAGTTCTCTGTGGTCCTCCCACCACCCTGGGCTGTTCTGAAGGAAGGGTTTTGCCCTCGGTGACAGCTCAAAATCCCAGCCTGTCCAAAACAAGTACCAGGGATCAGATTTAGAAAAAAAGCCATGCCTTGTCATTTAGGTTAGTGGGAACTGCACTTTGAATATAGAAAGTTTTGTAAGGTACTGTCAAAAATCAGTTCCTCAGGAACTCCATTTGGACACCCAAAATCAATGGGTACTTTCAGTTTAATTTTTCTGTGCTTTAGCAAAAATAAACCGTCCAACTCCAGAAGTCTGCGCTGAAAAAACCGTCTCACAAAGCAGTGAGGGAAGCCCAGATGGAAATTAGTAATTCCTCCTTTAAAGGAGGCTTACAAAGCATGCAGCCACACACAGAACAGGGAGCCCGATACAAGCCGCGGGCTGCCTGCCTGCGCTGCGAGTGCTGCCCGTCCTGCTCCAGGAGTGCTGAAGAAGCCCTTCTGAAAAGAGCAGAGCACTTAAGCCATTAATTATTCTGCAATAACGTTTATGCGTAAGGGAACTGGCTCCAGTAACAAAGCAGTCACGGACGTAGCGCAACCTGACTTTCAAACTTTAATAATGTTCTTTCAGCGTGGCCTGTTTTGTCTTCCACATGTTCTGTACGCCAACTTCAAAGAACTACACGGAGCAGAAAATAGTAGCTTCAAGTAACCTTTCCCACTGTGGGAAAAACTTCTTCCTTCAAGAAATGAACTACAGCACATTTTGCCTTTCTAAACAGTTTCTACTTCTTCCACCTACTTGGTGCAGTTAATGTTCAGTAAAACATGTCTTACCCACCACACTCAAACTGAAAACATCTTCTTAATAATAAGAATCACATTTCTCTGGCAATGAGTATCTACTGTATTTTTCTAGGATTCTGGGAGATGCTCTCTTTGCCGTATTTAAATAAATACATTTTCTCACTTAATTGTATTGTTCAATCTTCAGTTACAGCATCAGCTGCAGGTATTGCCCTGTTTAGCATTTGTCTGATGGGAACACGTTTTCCTTCAAGATTTTCAAACGCATTTCTGTATCTAAAGATGTAAATAGGAATCCAGGCCTAGTATGTTTGTACATGCTATTTCCACTCACAACAACTATTTGTCATCTTCAGGCAAGTCAGAAAGTGCTTTATGACCATACAGAACTTTGCTGCTTTTTTCACCCCAGCAATATCTTCATTAATTTTGGAAACCCTGCAATGGCTTGGATGGCTTAGTTCAGTGGAGGAAAGCCGAAAGTGATGATGGCTGATCTCTATAAATATAGCCAAGGAGAAATATAAATGATTATGCAATTTTAAAACAGTGTTGTCACAAAAGCAAATGGCTAAGCAGTGTCTGACAACAAATTTGAGCAGAAAGTTAGTTTCCAACCACAAGCAGTCTGAGCTGCTTACTCCCAAAAAGGATGTCAGATGCAAAAATCCTAACAATTTTTAAATGGAATTTGGATGGTTTCTGGAAAGAATCATACAGTGCAATTTGTGATTGCAGGCCACACTTGCAAGGTGGACCTTTGGTGGAACTTCTTTCATATATTTTAGTTGCTGAAAAAATATATGAGAGCCAGGCTTTTACCTCTAATCAGTGTAACTCTGCTAATTCCACTGAATCTGTGCCAGCTTATGACCACTGAACACCTAGCCTTTTCTGAAGACTGCCTCCATCTGTATTTTAACAACAGATATGCTAGTAAAATAAACAATTGCTGTTAGTTAAAATCTTTTCATAAATCCTACCTGTTACAATATAGTTTGGTTACACTTGTTTTAGTAACTTAAAGCAGAGCAAGCTTTAGCAGACCATTCAGAATACTGTTTATTAGTCAGAAAGATGGGGCTAGCAGGTATGTTAACACAAAGCAGCTACATCCTATCCAAAAGAAAAAGAAAAAAGAAAAAAAGAAGAAAGAAAAAAAGAAAAAAAAAATAGAAAAAAAGAAAAGAGAAAAAGGAAAAAAAGAAAAAAAAGGTACATTTAGTTGATTACACAGTGCGGACAGGAACTAACTGTCTCCTCAGATAGTGTCTGTGCTCAAAGAGCAGAAATCTAGACGACAAACTCCTAGTGAATAAAATTCAATGTCACGAAAAGGTATTCCTCGAGCAGCCACTGTCCTGCCCTCCCTGGAACAGGGATGCTGGCAGCATCGTGCCTCCCCAGCAGACCTGGTGCAGCGTGGTGAGCACCTCTGCCTGCTGACATTGCACGAGGCCGCTGTAAATCAGCCGTCCAGCTCACGACAAGTGAGGCGTGAGAGCTCCTTCTGAGCTGGCTCATACTTACTTGTGGAAATACAGCTGTAGCGACAGTAGCAGCTGTAAAGCAAACCCAAAGTAAATCCTCCCGTCTATCACGGTCACAGCTTGAGCAGCTGCTAGATAAGGATGACTCCTCCCTTTACACCTAACTTGAAGGAGGAATGTGCTTGTATTTTCACATATAGTTGCATTATATAGGGTGAGCAGACACCTTCACTCATCAACAGCTGGAAAAGGGAAGGTATGTCCCAACTTTACAGCCCAGGCACAAAGACCTGTCCCTTTCCTTGTGCTGGCTTTGGCGTCCACTGATCCTTTCTGTGAGTTGACCTAACTGTGCTGAAAACTAATCTATCGAAAATATATAGGTATGATATGGCAGAGACTAAGAATGGCAGAAAGAGTAACGATGAGGCTGGGAGGAAGATCAAGAAGCATGACTCACATTTCAGCAGAAAGGAGCAAAATGCTACAGACCTCAGCTGAAGGCAGAACCGTGNCACATTTCAGCAGAAAGGAGCAAAATGCTACAGACCTCAGCTGAAGGCAGAACCGTGGCCTTCCAAAGATCGCCTGCACCTTGACCGTGTGTCAAAGGTCCTGATGAGTTTTGTCCTTTTGATAACTGTTATTTAAGAAAGTCCCAAAACAGTTAGTTACCAAAAAAACAGACACTTGATAATAACAAGCTTAGTGACCAATCATTTGCAGCAGTTTAAATCCAAAACCGATCTGTAAAAAAATGCTCTGTCTAGATTCAGGTGACCATTTCCAAATGCTTTGATACTACTCCTCCTTCTTTGATCCAAGGGTCTGGCTATTTGTAGGTGTTTCCAGCTGGGAAGACAAACTGTTGATGAACTGACATTTTCTTTGATGCAACCTTGTTTAGAAGAAATTTACAATGCTTCATTTCCCTCAGCATGGAAAATCTGCCAGATCAAAACATGACAGCACTGTATCCCCACACTTTTAGCCAAAGCCTTACCCTAACTGCTCATATTTGCCCTGCTCACTCTCACCTTACCTGTGTCTTGTGCCTTGCTGACTCTTGCTTCTCCAAGCAAGCTGTTATTCCCACAGACACACCCCAGCAAAGACTCCTCAGAGCCCTCCCCAGTGATTTGAACTCCTAAGCAGCTTTTCGTTTCCCTTCATTTGGAACAGAAAATATGAGCTTAACTGACTCTTGGAGCTCGTTTAAGGGAATAGCAATGATTAAACCTCCTGATACTTCAGGACAGATTTCCAAGAACAGCAGCGTGATCTCAGATAAAAATGTTCTTTTGCCATTTGCAGGCATGGAAAGTGATGACTGCTTTTTAAATATTTGTGAAAGTGGAGGCAAGCCTGTTGACATCCTCAGACTTCCTGGTTCATATTCAGTAGCATGGCTAAGGCGACGTGCTCCTGTAACACTTCAGACACCTGGGTGCTCATTAAAGGGAAAGCATTTAAGAGACTCAAATGGCTGTTGTGCTCTCAGAAAACAGAACTAAAGTAAATCTGTTATTTATTAATGTCTATGCCAGCACTGAAATGAGTACTGAAGGTCTTGACATTTCCAGTTTAAAGTCTTTACTATTTTCCCACATCATTATTTCTATTAACACTAAACATCTGGAAAATTCTCCTTAACCAAACCTTAGAACTGAATTCCATTTTCCAGCCTAATAATAACTCTTCTGCCAATCCTGTTTACCCTACAAACTAACCTCAAATTGTGTTATAGTTTCTATCCTTCCCTCTCCTGCCAAATCCTTGTACTCTTCCATACATTTAGTAAGTCCATCTCTCTGACTTGGCATTCTGATCCATCAAATTATGCTGATGTTAATAACATGATGTTAATCTCTAAAATAGTCATAACCAGACTTCTTCTGCAGCAGTTACCTTCACAGAAACCTTTGGCCAGCAAGAAAAGGCCCATGAGAAGTTTTGGGAAGAAGTAGGACACAAGGTCATAGGAAAGTCCCTGCACCTGCTCTCTACATTTAGGATAGAAAGGATCCTGAGCAGTAGGATGTTAGCAGGAAAATTACTTTTTTGCCCCTGCAATAAGTTTTTTATAGTTTCTTGGAAAGTTACACAATCAGCATTCATTTTACACTGAAGCAAAATGTAGCAGCATGTGCTGTCAATGAGATCATCTCACATCAGTCCTGAGGGCTTCCCCCAAGGGGTGAGATACATTGACCTTCACCAGGGTGATACCTCCATGTCAGTTTCTGAGATAATTAGGCTCTGAATACAGGACTAGTATAGTTTAGGAGAAAGTCAACGGCCTCATAAGAAGATGCAGGTTCACTGGTTATCAGAGCAAGAAACTGACAAATCAAGTCAACAGGAACTCACGAGGGATCTATTTGTCTCAAATTCTACCCTACTGGGGGTTTTATAGACCCTTAGCCTGAGCATCATCCAGAGCCCATGGAAGACTGGAATTAACAATCGTGTACTCTCTCACTTTTAAATATGATGTGCAGTAAAATGGGGCTTACTGTCTGTCTTAGCCCAGGGGAGGCAGGGGTGGAGAAGAAATTTTTGTCTTTTTTTATTGGAGAAGATCCCTAAATATGGGGCTGCAGCTACTCAAGGGCCGAGGAGCGGAGAGGAGAGAAGAGAATGCTTCTAACTCCTATTTAAACTGTAGCCCTCTGCAAAAAAAAAAAAAGAAAACAAACAAACAAACAAAAAAAAACCCCAAACCAACAGACAAATCAGAATAGAGAGAAGGCAGGAAAAAGACTAAGGCTTTCTGTGCGAGTGATTAGGGCACTTATGTGAGGCATGTGGCATCAGACCATTTCTACTCCAAAAAGGTGTTAAGCAGTGGGTGGATAGAATGCGTAAGTAGCTCACCGAACCCACAGTACGTCTAAAGCCTTTTGCAGTATAGAAACCTGTGAGCAAAACTCTGAACACGCTTTTTCACTGTTGAGCAATTAGCTTTCCTTTGCTACAGGCGGGATGCACAGCCACCTGGATCCATTGGTATCTCATTACCCCACAGTAACATCTTTGTGTAACTTGGCCTTCATTCGCACAGTTTTGAATAAAGCTCTCCTAATGACGTGTATAAAAATCAGTCTTTATGTAGGGCCAAATTCTATGCCTGGTCATAGCAGTAATCCTCTGACTTAGGTTCACTAGCAGTGCTCATACACACAGTATCCAGCCCATTAAAAAAAAAAAACAAAACAGTGTTAGTACTTAAGCACTGAATTGCAGTCCGTGCGACAGCCTTAAGTAGTTATCTAAAGGAAAAAAAAAAAAAGAATATTGCCTACAGCAAGGGGGAAAAGTGCTTGCAACAGTTATACTTGTGTGCTGTGAATATGAGAAGTCTGAATAACACATTTGATGAATAAGAACTATATTTAAAAATACAGTGCATTCCAATTTACTAATCTGTGCGAGAGTGAAATTGTGGGAACAAAAATATTATGCTAATACGAAACCACTTCAATAAAGAAATAAGAAAATATGTGTAGTTAATCTGCCACCTAGGAAAATGAAAGCATGAGAACAAACACTAACTTTTCTCAGAGACAGCTGATGTTGGTGTAAATCACTCACACGTTAGTATATTATTTTCATTTAGAATTATGTACTGAGCTGTTTATATAGCCTACGATTCCTGTTCAAATCCATTTAACAGTAATAGCCATGAGGTTTAGAAAACAGAATGTGGACTAGCAGAAAAAAATTTAGTCTTGAAGTTTGTAAAATTCAGTTGAGATAACAACGTTTAGCCAGATTTACAGCAGTGATAGTTCCATCCATCTGGGTCAAAATTCTTGCTACAAATAAAGATATTTTCCACTTTTACATGAATTTGTAAGTTGTTGTTAAATTTAACAAAGTACTGCCGATATCAGGCAGAGAAGGTGGAGAGCAGAGGATGAAAAAGTAATTTTTTATTTTTTTTTATCCTCTTCATCTAGTTTATTAACCTTCATTGAAATAACTAACAGGTGAACAGGTTACCTCTGCACAGCAGCCTCCCTGTTTGCGTGACCCGGTCTGTGCCTGTCGGACCAGAGAGGCCCCTGCTTCAGAGGTGGAAACGGGCAGAGCTGATGGGTGACATAGGTGTAGACACACTGATCTCGGCTTCTGTGGATACTTCTGGGAAGAAAACACAAACCAAGTGTCTTCTTCTTCTTCTATGTTGGTGCTATGATGTACAAAGTGGGGTTAAGTAGAGTGGTTTGATGGTGGTCAGGGGACTCGGCTGCTGTGCCCAGCAAGCTGACAGCTCCTAGCTTATGAAGGACAGAACAAAGCAGCACAAAGGTTTCCCTATGTTTTTCCATGGGCCGAGCCAGACACATGGGGAAGGTACATGAGGAATTCAGAGCTATGAATTAGGCATTTAGGGGATGTAATCCATGTAACTTGTCTTAAATATCTACCACAAGATGGGAAAAGCTGTACTCAAAACCAGGCTATTTTTCTCAATTGATAACTAATACCACAAAAGGATCACTTAACATTAAGCTCAGCCACAAAATTTCATTTTAAATAACTTTCTGGAGCTGGGAAGTGCAAGGAACTCATGAGATTTTCAAAGCCCCAGAAGTAATTTTTTAAACCTACTTTGTATCTAGCCCCTTTGGTAATGTGATCTTTGTGGTTCTTTTGGAAATATCGGTGTCTCAGCACTCCCTTTTGTCTCCCTGAGGAGATGGTCTGAGATGAAGCAGGTGCCGAGAGTATGCACCGACCTGGAGGAAACCCTGGGTGTGGATGGCAACGGGCAATGGGGACCAGGGTGCTCCCTCCTCCATGCCAAGGAACTTCAGGAGGCCTGACATGAATCTAGAGGATTCCCCATAAAAGGAGGAATAAAGCATAAGGGTTATTACCAGAGACAAGGGACCACAGTAAGGGGCCACAGTAAGGAAAGTTGTTCCGTAATTTATCATCTGAAGACCAGATATGTTGCCTCTTACAGAAGCAAACCACAAAGAAAGACTATGGAGCAAAATAGGCAGTGAGGAATTTCTTCATTTTTTCCTCATGTTTAATAAGGAAAAAATTACAATATTTCTAGTTTCAGTCTCCATGACAATAAAAAGTAGCTATATGTATGTATACGCATATGTTGTGTATATAAGTTTCTAGGTATTTTTATGTATATTAAAGGAGAAAATGTAATGTTAGGTACTTACAATTTCTGGTGTAAGTTGTAAGGAAATTTGTCAGCAAGTAGATAACAAAAGGCAAGAACCTGCCCTTGAACGAGTAAGGCAAATGGGGTTGCATATGTTCTTTATAATTCTCCTCGTCCCACCACAAAGAACTCACATCTTCACTACCCCTGGTTACCCTGCTGGGGAAACTACGGGTCAGAATATTTTCTACTGTGTAATCTAACCTCCTCCAAGGAAACTTGCTAGGTACTCTGTAGAAGAAAGTGGCAGTTTATTGCTAAAATTGATTCTACAGACTGCCTTTAAGTTTACTCTAATTAAGGTATAATTTTCTAGCATGTAAAAAAGTTTTTCTTGCATAAGTCCACTCTGAAAAGGAAAAGATTTTGCAAATTTTACTGTTTCTAACCTATTTCTGATGCTTTACATCAGGTTGTCATTCCACATCATTGTTTCTCAGGTAGCAAAATTGTTTCCCACTGGCCTTCCATTCTCATTTTCCTCACCAATTCATTTCTATCTCTTAATGAATGTTTTACTCCCCCTTCATCTGTGGTATGTTCTGGGGATACACTGACAAAATGTCTAATGAAAGAATCTGAAAAATATTTTTTTTTTCCAGGCATTAACAGACATTAATTTTCTTGTCATGGTTGTTCTGTTCCTTTGTTAATCAAATTGTTTCATTAAGAGATTCCCACTTTCCCCACTGTCCTTCAATAAAACAGTTGCTTGTTTGCTTCTGTATAAACGGGATTGTTTCACTAATGTGGTTAATTGCACAGCCCTATAAACAAAACAGTAACAGCAATAAAGTGCAGATGGAGAATACGAATAAGCAGCTAAGACTGGGGAATTCTTATATCTGGGAAAGCCTTGTATTTGCTTTATTGCCTGAAAGAACGTTTCATGGAACAACTTCCTTGCTTTTTTATGTTCTTTGAGGCTGAGATGATCATGAAAGTAAGCTTCAGCTCTGGATGCGTCTGAACTTTGTGAAAAGTTAGACTCAAATCAGTATTTCCTGCAAGTTTAACCAGAATGGTGCTTCAAGTGTAGGAGTCTTGCTCCGTTAGGAGTTTCGAGATATTCCCTTGGCATAGGTGCCATTTACATCACTGGAGGTTGAAATTTCAAAAACTAATTGCAAATATGACCTAAAGTTTGGACTGAAATTCCATAAACACTCTGCAGTTGTAATGAGTGATCACAGTCACTGAAATTACATCTTCACAGCCTCAATGAGCTGATCCTATTGGTGTGGTTGAGCATATCAGTCCTCTGCTGCCTTGTTTGGAGAGGGAGTCCTGCTCCTTCATGTGCACTGGATCTGGCACACATCTGACCCTACAGAAAGCCCACACTTTAGGGTCTGAAGCAGAGAGTAACCTGATTGCTCTCCCACATAGGTAAGCTTTCTGCCAGTTTTGGTTTCAAACCTGGCTCACTGTAGAGAAACCCAAGTGATGCCAAAGCCAACGCGAGTCTTCCAAAAAGACCTCCAGGCTTGACTGGGAGATATCACAAAGTAGAAAACCATTTTCTCTTTGGCTATCTCTATTTGTGGTCAATGGCTCCTGAAGAAGAATTGTGTCATATTTCCAGTTTCCCCTACCCAGACTACCTCATGGCCATTGATTTGCACTGTGGTGATTTCAGAAAGTACTCTGAATAAAGCTATTTTATCTTTTTTCAAAAGAACTGTGAATAAGACTAGGGAATGGGTTTTATCTCTGTATTCACTACTCAGGAGAACTATAATTTATTCAAGGTTCACAGACAATGTTAATGTTGGAGAAGATACTGAAAATAACCACAACATATTTGTTTGAGGGACGGATAAAGTGCTTTTCAGTGAGAAGCTTTAGAAATGCAATCTATTTAGTTTACCAAAGACTAAGAGCTACAGTGAGTAAGTTTCTTCATGAAGAGATAATACTAAGAAGATCTTTAAACTAGTGGAGAGAAGTGTACCAAGAATTAGTGGCTGGACGCTGAAGCCAAATAAATTCAACCTTGCAAGAAAAGACTTCTTTTTTGGTTTTTTTTTTTTTTTTATCACTGTAAGAGTAATTAGTCAATGGGGTGTGGGGAACTGCCAAGGGAGCAGTGGATTTTCTTTTCTTGATGCCTCCAAATTGAGATTCAATAACTTTCTGAGGAAGTGCTTTTGCCAAACACCAGTTAATGAGCACAGTACAAGGGTAACTGGGTGAAATGTACCGGTCTGAAATGTAGAAGAGGTCAGAGTAGATGATCTAACCATCCCTCTGGCCTTAACTTCCACGAATCTATGAATTATCCTAGATTTCTTGGCATGCAGCAGGATTGAAAAAGCAAGCCTTTGAGGAAAAACTGTTTGCGATTTGCCTCAAGAAAGTAATCTTCAGGTTCATGCAAAGGAAACCAGATTGATCTGTATTAATGGTGTCTGGCAGAACATTTTCTTAGTTGCTTGCCAAAGTTTTGGTGAGGGTTTTATTGCCAACTGTAGGAAGCGATATGAATAGATATAAAATATACAAACAACTCGGTAACCTTCTCATGGGAGTGAAGTATATATGATGAACATAATTTCTTCTTTTTTCCCTTCAGAGAATTCAGGAATTTGGCTCTTCCCAAAGTGTAGCAATCATGCCTAAGCATTTTATAGACTTCTAGTGAGAAACTGCCAAGCCTTAGAGACTTGTCAAGGGCAGAGGTTGAATGTTAATCTTCACCACTGTCATTTCAACTGCATCTGAGCTCCCTCTTCTGACGTTTAGACTTTGTTTTAACCCCTTAGAGGGACTGTAAAATAATCCCACCAGGTATACTCCCTGGACCAGGTACTGCAGGTAAGTCTCATCAGAGTGCTGTAGACAGTAACACCTGAATATCAGCTCCTGTGGCTGCAGGTCCATATCTTATCATTTCAAGCAGCGATGTCTTTGATCCTTTCTCAATAATGTAAATACTTTCTTTTTCTTTTAACTACAACATTTTTCTGCCACTATCTTTTGTTCAAACCCTTTCAGGGTAACTTTTTCAAATACAATTATAATAGGAATAAAAGTCCACAGATGTTTTGGCCACTTCTCCCTGATTTACCACATCTGGATAGCTTCCTAGGATGCTGTCCAGAACAGACACTGATTTTAAAGTTTGCACAATGTTTAAGGGAATCAGTTCTTTATTATCCACAGAGGTATGCACCCTTCTTTAATCACATCACAACTCTTATTGTAGTTTATGTCTAAGCTGTCATCCTCAGAGGGCAACATTTTATTCTTTTTTGAATATGTAGACCCACATATGAATAAACATTCCCCGTCTTTTTGGCTGCCAGGGGCATTCTTGCAGGTTTTTTTTTTAAGTTTGCAGTAGTATTTATTTATTTTTTTACTACAATTTTTTTAACATGTAATGACAGCTAATAGGCCATTTTGTGCATATTTTCTGTAAAAACTGATAATTGAATATTGTTGCTATTCAGACGGATAAAAGTTTTTCCACTTGTTAAACTTTTTTAGATTTCAATTATTTGTCTTTTTCTACCTATAAATACAAAATTAATTATAAAGTGGGATATATACAAAAGGAATGACTGAGAGATGAAGGCTACAGCTTGGCATGCTGAAATTTAATCTTTCAGTGCTGAGATAAGTATCTAAGTTATGATGCTGCAGGCTACATAGGGTGAGGTTCTCCTCTGACAAAAATATCTGTCTTGGTTGGTACCACAGTGTCATCCCAAACTGTATAAATTTCCATTCTCATCCTCTTTCTCTCACTTTCCTTCTGACCATAAATTTCATCCTGAACTGTAAAATATCTCCATCTGAAGTCAAAACCAATATGTTAATGGGAAAAACTTTAGTTTCAAACTTCCATTTTTAAATGAAAAATAGTTCTTGCCAAAGTCTGAAATCATCTCCATTCAAGTGTAGTAGCTGCTAATGACAGCTATGCTACAGGACTGCACACCAGGACTGGTGTGTTGTATTTCTCGTTTGTCTTGGATTTATTAGTCTTGTCTTCCTTAGGACTCTCCGTAGCTGTACTGCAGCTCCACTGGGCACAGAGAGGTAGAGGATGAAGTTCAGACAAGGCTTGTACAGGCTCACCATTCTACCACTGTGTTTTCTAACCCCAAGGTTAGCAGGGTTAGATAGTCAGTGCTGAAAACAACGGCCTAATTGAAAACAATTCCCTAATCTGTAAAGCAGCTTCTGTGAACGCTGTCACAACTAGAGACTCAAAACTCTGAGTGAAGACACTGACTCTTCCCAGCTCATTTGCTTTGCAGCTGGTATATTCAAGCACTGGCCTGACCTCTTTATGCCTTTCCTTCTATACATTTTTATTCCTGAGTGTAGAGATATAAATGTGTTATTATGTGTTCCTTTCTGTGGGAACAATACTGATGACACCTGAGTGTACTACACCAGTTATAATGGCAGAAAAGGTTCTGAATAGATGCTATTTGAAGGTAGCTACTGTTCTGAGAGGTGAAGATAGTTGTGATTAGATGGTCTCATTTCTATGCATGATTCTGTGACCCTGAAAAGAAACTAATACCAAAGCCTTTCTCCTGTGATGACGGAACCAACTATTTGAGAACGTACCATGGACCACACAGACCAATGATAATAAAAAAAAAACCAACAAAATAGTTTAACATGGTGGATAGTGCTTTATGGAACAGAGAACCAGAAAAATGTGACTGACAATTTGGAAGGCTCTTTAGAGACTAATAAACTAGGTAAAAATATAAAAATAAAAAGTTATAACTTCTAGAAGATTTAAGCACTAAGCAGAAGAGAATTAAATTATCTAGTGTACAAACATTCTCCTCCAATTACAGGAAAAAAAAAAAAAAAAGAGAAAGAGCAAGAGAACATTTTTTGATAAAGTATCTTAGAAAAAATTCCTGGATATGAGAATCAAATACATCATCCAGATGGGAGTTTCAAGTTCTTCTAGGTTATGTTGACTGTTTATTATACAGGCATATGTTTAAAAAAACACATAGTGAAAAATGGCAACAATCCTTGTGTAATCTAGCTGGAAGAGAGTATTCATTATGTTGAATACTCAAGTCTAGCATTACACAAACAAAGCCTCTGCTGTTATACCGGCTAACAGGACACAACATGATCCTGCAGTGATAAGCCAGATAGAATTTGCAGTGTTTAGCATGATGGGCTGCTCTTTCCAGTGTGGCAATAAACACAATGATCACTTGCCTACATGATCACTGAGCAATTGACAATTGAAGTTCAGGCCTACAGACAATGCTCAAAGTATTAGTAAGGAAATACAAATCACTGGCCTATTTAATGTCCATACAATATCCTGTCCTTTTTCCAGATCATCACAGATTTCTGCTGGCATCTGAGCCTGCAGTGCCTAAATGCGTACCAGCAGGCTCTCTTACAGAGCTATCAACTAGGTGCAAGAATAGATATAGAAGGGATTTGAATTTATTTCAGATTAATGGATGCATTAGTAACCACCTAGACTCTGTCTGGGGTTCCGAGCCCTGACTTGGGAAATGCAGATCTCAGCCTTGAAATGTCGTGCTGATTGAGGCCTCAGGAAAACTGCATTCATAAGCAGCGGGACCCGTATGCAGCGATTTGCTTTGTTCTCCAGGCAAGGGGTGGAGGGGGGTGGGCGGGGGGCAAACTGAATAGCTCTTCTATGACTCAGTATGAAAGGAAAAGGCAATAATAATAAACAAGATCTCAAGAGTGTATAGCAATCAGTTCATTCCAATACAGAGAATGCATCCTAGAATGCTTTCTTGGGATGAATGGCAAGGTAAATCCATGGGAGAGGCTTGAAATTTCTTCCAAATGAGCTGTGAGAGGACTGTGGAAGAGATTTCAGGATCCCAATCTTCACATCAATCCCTTGATCCACAAGCTCCCAAGAACAATTGCTAGAGCCACAGAGAGAGATTGTCGTGATTGTGTCTGGGGCACTGCTTAGGAGAAAAAGGTTACAGGGGTGTTACTGGGAGGAATCATTCACCTCCCATCAGATCCGTTGCCCAGAGTGAAGAGTTTAAGAAGCTGCTTCTTGTGATCTTCCCTTCCCAGTACTCATTCTTTCAGCACCAAATGTACATTCCTTCAGCTCCTCACACAAACAGCTTCCCAGGGCTATTTGTATTGCCAAATAGTCCTAAGGTGGTGAGCAAATGAAATTGTTCCTTCAGTTTCACTGTCCTCAGCCTCCCTACCCCTGTGGCAGGCCCACGCCTTTCCTTGTAATTCTGTTGAAAAGGCCCCCAACAAACTCCCCAGGCAAGACCCAGTGAGAGAGCAGGAGCCACAGGTCTCTCTCTCAGAGAGCAATATAGGCACAGACCGTGCAGTAGACTTCGGATTCATAAAAATCCAATTTAGAAAAGGTGATTTAAGGGATTTAGGAATATAGATTGAAACTTATAAAGCCTTTGCACTACAGTTGAACCCAGCTTCAGCCTTCCTAGAGAGCCCAAGATAACATATTTCATCAGACGTCTGCCTAAATTCTGCCTTCCCAAGACGGGGATAAAACTTTTCTTCCACACCATGATTTTCTGAGGATAAAATCCACTGATGATCACGAGGCGCTCAGATACGGTGATACAGACCCTAGAAACAGAACATAAAATATAGTCCCAGGCTATAGTTCTGCCAATGTTTTCATTTCTGATGTGAATTCCATGCCATTTGCAGTGCTGCTGTATAAAAGCTTAGCTTCGATTAAGGCACTTCATATGAGCAGTCGTGAGCCAGTATGTCCTGTCTTCACTAATCCTTTTTCCTCTTTCCTTACCCTCCCTTTTGCCTGTACCAGAGCTGCAGGGATTTTAGACTTGAATTGTAGCGCTTGGCTGAGGAAAAGTAAGTTTTGTTCTCTCCTTTCTGCTGACATTTTTTGTGACCTCGGGGAAATCATTTAACCCGTTTGTTTCCCGTGCTCAAAAGGAGAGTGAGGATGGTCTTTTTGTCCCACGCGGCAGTACGGTACAGCACAGCAAGCTCTCCCAGATGCCTCCAAGTATATTTGCAGGCAGTGGACCTTATCTGCACCTTGTCTGAGGGCGTTGGACAGTGCCATGGCTGTAATACAGAGGAGAAGCACTTAACAGATGGTGGCAGTAATGCCAGGCCCCGAGCCGTTCAGAGGAGATCCCCCGGGCTTTGAGGTTATGAGGAGAAAGGTGGTGCTTTCCACCCACCTTAATCCTACTTCCATATGGCTTTGTGAAAGGACTGCAAAGAAAGAGGAAGGCAGCTGCCAGCTCACAGGAATAATAGGAGCCAAACCAGGATGTACTGGACATTTGCACCTTCGAAGCTTTTCCCTGAAGTCTTTTTTTGTTCCGTGCCTACCAAAGGCTTGCTCCAGTCCTGGCCGATCTTCTCCACGGCTTCATAGAGCACCTCGTCCTCTCTGTGCCTGCTCCCAGCCTGCCCCCCAACATTCTTCCATTCTCCTGAGGTGTCCTCCTTCCTGACAAGCTGCCCCTTTCCCACCCCCTGAAAAGGGAAATACTTTTGAGGCTGTTTCTGCTCGTGCTGCCATGGCATCTCCCCCCTTCCCGTGTTTGTCTTGTCTAACTGTAAACTTTGGGCTTGGGGGGAGCTATCTACTCCTCAGCATCTGACTACCACCCTGAAAAGCCTTACTTTGTTGGCCTTATTACTCTAATAAACAGTATTTTTGTTGTTGTTGTTCTTGCTGTTATTATTACTACTACTTGCAACAAGGTAAAGAGACTAAAAGAGGGAGATGGTGGATATTCCACAGGGCTGTTGGACTCGGTTACAAAACAGTTCTTAGAAAAGCAAATTTCTACAATTTCCATGTATTCTTTGTTATCAGTTATCACTAAAATTAGTCACAAAACCAAGCACTTTGAAAAAAACCCTGTGAAAGTTGCTTGAAAGAGAACAATATGTATCTACCTGACATCATTAATAGAGCTAATGAAAACACAGGACACACGGCAAGTGCAGCTGTCAATGAGGTTTTCAATAACTTCATTGGAAACCAGAGCTGGCTTGATTTTCTGTTTCAGAAATACCCAAATATAGTGGTGACTTGAGTAGTGCAACACTTTACCTTTCACATTTTCTCCTAATCCTATACATCTGCTGCTTCAGTGGTTAAGATCTAGTAAAAAAAAAAAAAGTGTAAGAGTAACTTAAAATGTGTACTGATTTTACCAAAAACACTTTTCAGAAAGCTCATCTAGAGATGACATACGTAAAAACATATGTTGAGTAAAGCAGAACTATAACCAGAATTTGAGTTGCTCTTATCTCTGTTTAACTGCAGCAAGGTTTTTGTACTTGTGAGGGTTTGTGTACGATGAATGAATTAGTGAGTCAATGCATAACAGATATATTTGTGTGTAGATGTACTTGTAGGTATATACAGATTTGGGTTTTGAAGTACAAAATTTAAGGGGAAAAACATTGTGTTTGGAAGACCTCCTACACGTTTAATTGAACCCGCAATCTATCATCAGTTACTAAAAGTAAAATTAAGAAATACCGGGTCTGAATGCTTCTGTTGGTTTATTTCTGAAGACTCTGATTACTGCTCAAGTACAACTGTGAGAGTGTCACATTTGTACAGCATTTCTGTGGAGCTGGAGACAGACTCTGCCCAAGGAAACAAATGACGTTGTGAAGTACTTTCCTATAAAGGGATTTCCACCCACAGGCACAGGGCTACCCACTGGGGCAAGGAGCTGGAGTCCTCCTGACCAGGGTTCCTGAACAGTACTGCCAGAAACACCTCAGGGGGGAGACTAACCATTACAGAGTGAGTGAAACGTCCTGTCCTATCTTCTCTGATCCTAGCAATGAGCTGGAGACCACGGCCTTGTATCACTAAGCTGTACCGACACCCAGGTGAACATAAATTGTGTTTTCTGCCTTGTCTTGGCAGAAAAAGAGAAAGGGAACCCGCAGCTTGGAGAAAGGTATGGTCAGCCTTCCTCCTCTTTTCGCCCTTTTTGTTGGCGGGGCAGGTAGATGCAATTTGTATCTCTGAGGAGAAACAGCCAGGTAATGCAATCATTTCCCAGTCTCGGGTGCGGTGGTGCCAAAACCTCCTCTCTGAAACCTTTCAGACAGACAGGCTTCACTGAATTTCACTGAATTTCACTGATTTTTAGAGTTGGAAGGGACCATAGAGATCATCTAGTCCAACTCTCCTGCCAAAGCAGGACCACCCAGAGCATGTCAGAATTCTAACTTCTTCTAACCTTACACAATGCCTTTTTCAAGAGACAATTTATCTGCTTCGAAGCCCAACGTGACAGTACAGAATAGAGAAAGCTTCTTTTCCCGGGACAACAAGCAGCACGACCAAGGCCAGGATAGTTGTGCTTGCTGATGACAGTACCAAAGGACAATGACGTTATGGCTTGCTGACACTACTGCAGAGCTGAGTGTCTGGGACACAAGTGCCCTGCTCCTCTGCTCCACTGACCAGGTCCAGCCAAGCCCACCTCAGCTCCAGGCTCCCTCTTCACCCCCATCAGCCATGCTGCTCCCTCTCCACAAGCAAGTGCCAAGACAGGGTAGAGCTTCTGCGTGTGTAGGGTCACTTGTGGACCTGCAGGTCCCAAGAAGAGAGCGGGAGGGAGTAGGAGAAGATGGGTTTGTGCTGGAAATAGGGTCCTGCACCCTGAGGAGAGGAGGACAGGAGTCACCCCATACCCTGCCCTCTATAAAGACTTTATAAATGAGGTGTGAGGTACGACAGGTGGGATATGAAAGCCTTTCAAGGCTCTGGTCTATCTGGGGAGTGATGAGCTCATAAAGAAGAAAGAAACCGTCACCAAATCTTTCAAGAAACTCACCGACCACTTGCTTGAGAAGTTTGATAGCACTATAGTATGTATTTA
This sequence comes from Tringa tobata, assembly GCA_033628505.1. NCBI lineage: Eukaryota > Metazoa > Chordata > Aves > Charadriiformes > Scolopacidae > Tringa > Tringa tobata. Next base: position 1,145,745 of record JAHREE010000280.1, read on the forward strand.
TACCTTCAGATATTTTTAGCATCAATATCATTAAAGACTCGAACTGTGTTTTCCTTAAAGAAGGAACTTCACAGACTGAATGCTCTCAATTTGCCCACTTAATCCAAGGGCAGCTCCATTTGAATCTGCCTGAACATGAGCTTCTGTTTGACACCACCACAGAAATTGTAGCCTGTAGAAGAACTGTATTGCACTTTGCTGCAATTGTGCAGAGCCTGGAAAAGGATGTCAAAAAGCATGGTGTTTTCTTTGGGCACTGAAAATCCAGATGCATATCCAGTGATAATTGTGGTTTTCCCATCATTTTTGGCTTGAATTTTTCCTGCCCTTATCTGTCTGGAGGTGCTTCATACTCGCTGCTCCCATGACTACATTTCACATGCTATTGTACGTACAAACTTCACAATGCTTAAGAATACAAACTTTTCCCATGATTATAAATGTTTTATAAAATTCATATTTAAAGAAAAACATTTTGGTATTTTTTAGTAACGTGAGTGGAATATTAGGCTTATCAGCAATTAAACAAGTCACATGCTTTATTAGTCCATTTCAGAAACTCTTCTTTGTACATGAATGAAAAATCTAAATGGAGGTAGTTCTGAAAGATATAGTGCTGAACATAGCCGTATGAAAAGCGATCTAAAAATCCTGACAGAGGTAAAGAAAAAGAAATTAAAGTGCCCGTGACGAGGGGGAGTCTAAGAATGAAAGCTAAATTGTTCCTTGTATGCGCTGTGTCAAACCAGTTGCTGCTCAAAGCTCTTTACAGGCTTTATGCCCACACACTGAGCGAGCTGCACATCCTCACTGGTAATGCTGAGTAAGATGCAGAAAGGGGAACTCTGCTCAGGGACTGCCAAGATTAAAGCACCTCAGAGGCTTAAATTTGCACTTTTTCCGTCCTTGTGCTGGCTGATAAGGCAATGTCAGCCCACAAAGATAGGCCTGATCCCACAGAGATTTCAGACTCCAAATAACTAACAGTAAATCCAAGGGGGAAAAAATGAAAATCAACGGAGTAACCAGTCATTGCTCTGCGCTGGTAGGTGTAATAGCAAATGAGAGCTTTAAGGAAGCATACGAAGGAAGATAATAATATGGTTTGCAGAGTTCCTCATAAGCATGAGAGGCTGTATAGCAAAAAGGACATAATTGCCACTTTGAAGATTAAAAACAGGATAATAGAGGCCAGCATCATGAGATAATTTGAGAAAGACACAAGATTTCACCGCTTGAATGTATGTGTTTTGTGTAGCATGGTATGCCCAGGAGATGAAAAGGGGCTGACTTAAATAAAAATGAAGAAGTGGGAATGAGAAGTTTTAAGAAAAGAGAACTATAAATTCTGTAAGAATAGCTGCTATAAAAAGGAAATTTACATGCTAAGAAGGAAGAAATAAAGGATACAGCTGAAGACTGTCAAAATAGCTCTAAGCCAAATGTGAAATAGTTTCCAGTAATTCAGATCCCTCACGGGCAGGCAGGTCCTGGGCTCTCCCCTGCAAGGGGAGCACTCTGAGGCTGGCGTGGTATGACAGCGTGTCCTCCAGTCTGCTCTCCCTCTTCCACATGCCAGCCAGCGAGAAGGAAACGGATTGTAGGGGAAATCGCCATCTGCTTTTGTCAATAAAAAAGACCACGTGCATGGCTTGGGCCTAAACAGACTGAAGCCAGCCTTTTATAGCTGCGTGGAGACCTTAACAAAGTGGGAGAAAGTATAATTTAAAAGGAATAAACAAAAATTACTATGGCACAACTTCATCCGCTCTGTATAGACTCCAACACTGTATCATAGAAGGCATGGGAACTTATAAAGGCAGGGGTTCACATTAAACCTATGATTTTCTCAGCTTCCTAGGACCTAGTTTCAAGAACATTATTACAGATATTGTTTTCCCACACTTTAATGTAATTTGTACTGTACTGGGGAAAAAAGATTGTAAAGTTTCTCTTTCCTATAAATGTGTACAGAAGGCATTTGTATGCCCCATTCACTGAAAGTACCTCACAATCTTTGGCATATTTATTCTTCCAAGGCACATAAGAGTGTGTATTAATATCTGTGTGCCATAAACCATTTAACTGAAGCACAAGGTCTCAGAAATGCAATGTCTTGAAACTGAAGTCAGTATAGGCATAACTGAGGCAGCACTAAAAACCATATCACACACCAAATCACACGGGCTCACAGCATGGCTGTGGTGGGAAGGCCCCTCTGTGGATCATTCGGTCCAACCCCTCTGCTCAAACAGTGTGACCTAGAGTCGGTTGCCCAACACTGTGTCCGGGTTACTTTCAAAGATCTCCACGGTTGGAAATTCCACAGCCTCTCTTTGGCAACTGAGGGGACGCTGGCGAGCCTATAGCTGACCAGATCCTTCTTCTTGCCCTTCTTGATGACAGGGGTGATATTTGCTTCCATCCAGTCCTCAGAATTCTGCCCTGATCACCACAACCTTTCAAAGATAACCAACACTACCTTTGCAGTGACATCAGGCAGCTCCCTCAACTCTTGTGGGTACATCCCATCAGATCACATGGGCTTGCACACACTGAGTTTGTTTAAATGTTCCTTTCAACGGGGTCCTCCTCCACCAGGGCTGAGTCTTCCTTGCTCCAGACTCTCCCTTTGGTCCCAGTGTTGCTGCGGGCTGGTCTTACCAGCGAAGACTAGAGGTGATGAAGGCATTCAGTAGCTTGGCCACTTCTGTATCCTTCGTCACCAGGGCCCCTGCCCCATTCAGCAGCAGGTCTACATTTCCCCTAGTCTTGCTTTTGCTGCTGATGCACATGTAGAAGCCCTTCTCATCCCTCACCAGGTTCAACTCCAGGTGGGCTTTGGCTTTTCTAACCCTATTCCTGCACACTGTGTCTATATTGTTCCTGGGTCACTGCTTCTGCCTCTTGTGTGCTTCCTTTATTATGTTTGAGTTTAGTCAGGAGCTTCTTGTTCATCCATGCAGCCCTCCTGCTGCCTTTGCTTGACAGTGGCTTGATAGCAGCTTGGGCACAAGGTGCATTTGGAATCACAGACACAGAAAGTTCAAGGCAGTCAAATTTTCTTCACCAAGATGTGGAGTCAGTTCACCTGTGCTCATCTCCATGTCTGTTCCAATACCCACAATGAGATGTACTACAGCTAATGCTCCAACCCAGCACCTGTATCTGCAGGGCAGATATACCTACAGAGGGTTACCCCAATCACATAGACAGTCTGCCACAGGGCAAGAATAGGGACACAAGTATTCCCATCTTAAACTAGTTCTTTTGCCAATAACCCCTCCTGTCTCCTCCATTACACATATGTGCCACTCTAAATCAAATAGTTAAATTTGTAGTTGTCAACCCATTTATTTTAACAACTTTTACTTTACTGTCCTGCATCCTGCAGTCTTTGAGCCTCATAACTGCAGTTCAATATTGCAATATTGGTTACAAAAATGACCTCTCAGTTGTCTCAGTGGCTACATATTCAAAAATCAGTATGTGGCTGCAGGAATATCTATACAGAAAACTTCTAAAGCTGCTGTTAAAAAAAAAAAAAAAAAGACCTTGTTACTCATTTCTTACACTAAGAGGTTGGATCAACCCCCTCAATGTTCAGACAGCAATTTCTGTTACCTATTAAACTTAAATTGGTGGCTCTTGTCCTACATATCCATACTCCTAATGACAACTGGCCTTGCTGTATAAGTAAGGTGGACTCTTCTAGTGGTTTGTAGAAGTGGGTATGACCTTATTCTTCTTGCATCAGGTTACCATGAAAATCAAGGTGCTAAAAGACAAAATACACATCAAAAAAAACCTCTCTAATATGAAAATGTTTAGACATAATATAAACCAAAATAAAATTGTGGTGGGTATATAGTACTGGAATGATATTCTGAATAGTTTGATTCATTCTTTCACTGTGCCAGTGAAAAAAAAAAACAAAGACATCTTTAATATGAAGTGTCAATGAAACTGTCTTTCTGTTGAGGGGTTACAAACTGCACCTAAATCTATAAAAGGACATATGTGCATTTTTGTCATCAAAACCCAAACTGAGAATTAAAAAACATCACTCAGTTGCTGAATTCATCAGACTGGACCCAGGAACTCTGGCTTGAAGGTGTGATCTGTCACTGCTTTTCAAAATGCCAGGAGAGAGAAGAGGCTAGAAGTGATGCCCAACCAGTGGACTGTGTCCCACCTCAGTCGTCCTGTCTCCAAAGAAGCACACAGAAGCAGCTGCCCAAGGGCCTTCCCCGGAGAGACACAGAGGAGGTCTCTGTGTGTCTGATGTCCAGAGCAATTGATGCTTTCACGGACATTGACCCACCTTACATGTGAAGGAGGTCCTGTCACCTGAAGGAGGTGGTAGGGAAGGAGCCATGGCATGCAGTCCTCCATTTCCCCAGGGTAAGCTGTGCAGCTGACCTGCCTCACTGGAAGTACCATGGTGCCGGGTTTGAGGGTGTTCAGTTTGTTCCACTTTGCAAAGAAATTATTATTTGAGGGCCCAAGAACGAGATAAAAAGGGATCACAACTGTGCGTTGTGGTCACTGGATCAGACTGCTAACACTGGGCTCGGGGTGTCAGCCCTTGCCAGCTCCAAGGGCTAGAAACTAGAAAACAGTAGCATTTTCAGTGGAGCAAGGATCGGAGGCAAACTGTCTCCCACTCCCAGGCAAGCACTCCAAATAATTAGACTGCAAGAAACATGCTGGATTTTTGGAGCAATTACTAGGTAATTCTCCATGCCAAAGAGTCATTCTTAATTCGTTTGCTGAACAGCTTCAGCAAGAGAAAATGGAAACATTTGTGCTCACACTCCCTCACCCTAGAACTTCATGGGAAAAGCAGGGGGAGGTAAATGAAGGGATTCAAATTTTCTTAGATGGGAATTAAACCCATGTTTCCTGAGCCCCACCACTGAGCTGCTGGATGAAAGGGGACTGCCTCTTAAGCTTTCAAAGGGGCTAAAGCACCTCACGGCAGGAAAGAGGTCAGAGCGACGGCTCCCGAGTGAAGGGATATACTTTTCCACAACCAAATATACAGAATCCAACTCCCTGAGACAGGCACGAATGCTCCATACTTCCTATTTCAGATGTATTTCTGTGTAGCTGGGGATTACATGACCACTGACATCAAATCTGTGCCCTACTAGGACACCAGAGAGTACAGGACACGCACATTTCTGCCGAGTTGACTGGGATGCACTACGCAGAGTTTATTCCAGCTACCTGAAGCAAATAGTCTTCCTGAGCTGGGTGTAATAATAATAATAGCAATAATAATACTAACTACAGCTTGTGCTTGCTTAACCTTTTGCACCTTGTGGCTACAGTGTATTTGCTCAAGCAGTGAGAATCATAAAACCAGGCTCAGGCTACCAGCCTCTGCCCGCCAGCTGGGCAAATTACAGACTTTGGCACTTGGATTTCTCCCCTCAGCCCAAGCCCTACGGAGAGCCCAGGCACTTGACGTGGAGGTTGTTAATTCCACAACCCCGAACCCTTGCTTGATTTAACCCTGAATCTGTTTCAGTTCACAGCAACTAAATGTCAGGAATCCAAGTCTCTGAGTCAAGCACAAATACTTCCTATTTGCTATTTCAGATGGCTTTCCGTTTTGCTGGGGCCATCAGTTTCATTTCACACCTTGTGACACTTTTCAGCATAATTGTGCATGGTTCCACTCTCGTTTAAATCATGCCCCCCACCAAATAGCTGGAATTCATAAAAAACTTGAGGAGGCATCACCTGTCAAGGCCATTCTAATGAATACCTGGTTACGAGGCATTTTTTACCCAGATCACTCCTCCCAGCAGAACTGAGGGAGGATCATGAAAATGGGAACGAACAGAAGCTGCAGAGAAGAGGGATTGTGTGAGGCAGTGGTGCTGCTGAAGCAAACGACATTGGAACTACAGCTTAACTTTGTGCCAAATCAGGTTATCACCTGCTTGTCGTCGCTGCTACTTGTCTGGCCACACCGAGAGTTACAGAAGCTGAACCAGCAGGAAACTACCCCTCCCCTCTCAAACAGGGAAGGGGGTGGAGGGAAGAGAGAGAGAGAGAGAGAATAGTTTTCTGCTGTTTTAACTCTCTGAAATGGCTTATCGGGAGGTCAGAGGAAAGCCAGGGCACGCACAATGGAGGGAGTGGAGCTGTAGGGCCAGGGCACAGCAACGAAGGGAGCAAAGGACTGGTGGTGCCTTGGCTGAGCCTGGGTAAAACCGTTGGGGAACTACAGTCGGAGCAGGATTTATCCTTAGAACTGACAGGTCTAAAACGTTCACAACTCCCTACTGCAGGGCTACGAGCTCCACTTACTTGTCCATGCACTGCTTAATGCAGTGGAGCCTCAATGCCCACCTTTAGCTGCTGCAATGTGGCTCTTTAAAGCAGAATCAGCACATAGCAGGGACCAGTCATTTAGTGGTATATTTGCACCTTCCCTGTATGTTGTTGTTTCTTGCTGATTGTTTTTAAGGGAGGGGCTTGACTTTTACTGGAGTGTTTTTGCTTTTATATCATCTAAGGAATTTTTGTTTGTTTTGGGTTGGGTTTGTTGTCAGTTTCTCTTACTGTTGATTTTAGTTTGTGGGTCCTTTTTGTTTTTTCCCCAGAAGTAACCAGCCTCATTCCTGCAGGCTGGTTATCTAGTTCGTTAAGAGATATTTTTTTTTTATTAGATATGAGAAAGACAAACTGTATCATACTTTTAAAATATATAAGCTCTGTTAAGTTTTCAATTTCCCAGCACACCGGACATTGAAACAGTCTGGATCCTATTTAACAAACATTGTTGAATGTATTCAGTTAATAAAAGCTTGGTAAATATTAGTAAAGGGCTTGTAATGGTTGTGAGTGACATAAAGGTTAAAAGCTTTCGATAGCATTGCACCAAACTGGAGTAAGCCTTGAAGAAACTGAAGTGATGTGTCTGTAAGAAATCTCAGCACTGATGAGGACATCATGAAATACTCATTTCTCAGAAACAGGAAAAGATGCAACTATTCCACAAGTCTGAAGTTAGTTTTAGAACGTGAAACTTTTAACATTATTCAGATCATACTGTCCTGTTCTCTCGTTATCATAAAGTATATACAATTTAAAACAAGAATAAAATTCCTTCACTGTTCCAGCCTGTCAGTTCCTGGGAAAGCAAAATGTTTTCTTTCCGATGCATAAACTACACTGTTCCTCCATAACGACAAGGACAGGAGAAGAAAGGGCTTTGAGGTAGATTGGCATGTAGGGAACGTTATCTCTTGGTGTAAACTTTATCAGGTTTTTTTGCTTTGCTTGCTGCCCTCCCTGCACAGAGGAAAGGTCTCCGTGTACCTCAGGACACTCTGGGGCTTCCCAGTGCCTACCCAGAGCTCAATAGCCCAGGGGAGAGGCACAACGGGAACACCAGAAAGCAAACGTTGTTTCAGGATTTCTGTAAACACTGGATTCCAGCTCCCAAAACCACTCTTAGATTCACTTTCTTTAAAGGCTTGTCTGGACGAGGATAAAGGTGTATTTAAAAAAAAAAAAAAAAGTGTCAGTGAAAACTTTTAATTAACATGTTTTCAAATTCTCAGTGTTGATGGGGTGTGTTGCATTTTAGTGCATTTGCCAGCAAACATGTTAAAATACATTTGTGTCCCATCTAACGTGGCAAGTTAGGACACGTTTTTAAAAGTTTCAAAATTTAACAGGAGTTAAAAGTGTTTACGATTGTGCTTTTACCTTAGCTGAGGGTGAATGCTACTTATGGGTTTTCCTGGGACTCTAGAGAGCAGCTGCTGTACTGGCAAGGAGCTGTTATTTAGCTGCTTTCTCTTTTTCCTCAACTGTCAAGTGAAAGTGACATTTCATTTACCTGCCTTGCAGGAATGTTTATACAGTATTGGGGGCAAAAAAAATTAAAACTGTGTAATAGTGAGATGGGAGGTTGGGCAGGGGTTATATGGCCAGCCATGCTTTCCCAGGGTGGCAAAGAGCAGTTTCAGACGTAAGGTCAGGACTTCCATAGCCACATAACCCACCCAGAGCATGGCACTGCATTCAGCTGTTGTTCCAAACGCGGCCAAACACTTTGCAGGGGACAACTTTGCCTCAGCTGCTCCTGGGCTGAAAGCTAGCTGCTTTTTCTCCAGCCTCCCCACAGAAGCTCTGCAGAAAGTTGACATAGGCATTATATACCGTGCTTATACCTGTCCGGCTTGACAGAAAGGGTTGTGATTGTGCCCAAAGTCCTAGCTGCGAGGCACAGATTGAGTATTAATGATCACGAAGTCACAGCTGAGCATCAGTAACCCCGAACCAGCTGCGACGCTGATTTGCTGGGCAGCGCTGTACAAACCATTCCATCAGTCCACACCTCAGCCTTCCCCCTTCCCAAGAGGTAGAGGGTGAAAATAAATCGCAGGCAG
>JAHREE010000280.1:1158997-1227849 GCA_033628505.1 Tringa tobata
TCCTCCTCCTCAAAGCTCCCGTCTCAAGTCGTTGTGTGTTGCCGCCATTCCAACGGGCGGGGGGGGGACCCCCTCCGCCCTCCTCTCCTACCCTCTATAATTTGATATAATTTTTTTTTTCCTTTATTTTTTTTTTCATCAGTATTAATGTTTTGTTTTGGTTGGTTCGGGTTTTTTCGTTATTATTTTTTTTTATATTATTTTTTTTTTTAAATTTTTTCTTCCATACTTTGCAACTCTTCATATTCTAAAAACTTTTCCCGATCGGTCTATGGACATGCCCATATATGAAGGAGATGGGTGGGTCAATAAGGGATATCAAATGAAGTGACAGGGGCCGCAGTGGGGAACCCGGGGTGCGCAGCCCTTGCCGGGAGCGCGCCCCGCCAGAAATGATGTAAGAGGTTAGTCTTTTTTTTAAAAGAAAGTTATTACGATGTATTTTGTGAGGCAGATGTTCTATAAGGTTTACAACACTACAAGTCTTGATTAAGAAGGAAAGGAAAAAGGAAAAAAAAAAATAAAAATAAAAAAATCAATACCCAGATAAAGAGATCATAGTCTTAGGAATTCATTTAAACCATAGGAACTTTTCACTTATCTCATGTTAGCTGTATCAGTCAGTGATTAAGTAGAAATACAAGTTGTATAGGCTTTATTGTTTATTGCTGGTTTATGACCTTAATAAAGTGTAATTATGTATTACCAGCAGGGTGTTTTTAACTGTGACTATTGTATAAAAAAAAAAAAAAAAACAAATCTTGATATCCAGAAGCACATGAAGTTTGCAACTCTTTCCACCCTGCCCATTTTTGTAAAACTGCAGTCATCTTGGACCTTTTAAACACAAATTTTAAACTCAACCAAGCTGTGATAAGTGGAATGGTTACTGTTTATACTGTGGTATGTTTTTGATTACAGCAGACGATGCTTTCTTTTCCAGTTGTCTTTGAAAATAAAGGAAAACTCTTCAGATGCAATGTTTTTTTTTTGTGTAGCATCTTGTCTATCATGTTTTTTGTAAATACTGGAGAAGCTTTGACCAATTTGACTTAGAGATGGAATGTAACTTTGCTTACAAAAATTGCTATTAAACTCCTGCTTAAGGTGTTCTAATTTTCTGTGAGCACACTAAAAGCGAAAAATAAATGTGAATAAAATGTATAATTTGGTTGTCTTTCTTTTATGGATACTCTGGTGGCTTAAAGGGACGAGCCAGTATTGCCTAAATTTGTATAGAGAAAGTCTTGTGTGCTGTTAGCACTAACTTTGAAAACTACCTTCTTGGATCCTGGACACTGTAATGACTGTGAATCTTTTAGAGAAATTGGGCACTTCACCTGGTCATTTGTAGGCTTTTTCTGGCTTTAAAAAGAAGACTGGAAGGCAGTCTGAGCGTGTACGGTTCTCCTGTCCAGGCTCCATCTTGCTTTTAAGACCAGAGGTATCCAGCATGTGAGTCTTGCTTCTTGAGGAAAATAAGATTTTAATTTGAATTTCTTAGGGTGGGGCACTGAAATTTTTACGCTGAGAGTTGCTTAAAAATTAAGCTCTTGAATGGATGTCCCACTTACGTCTTGGTATGTTGGTCCTACTTAGGTACCTAGACGATAAACTTGGAAAACTTGGGCCTGGAGGGAGAAAGGGGGAATTAACACTGCCATTTTGCTCAAAATAATTAAAAGCAATATTTTCTTTTTTTCCTCAAGTGCTATTCCCACGTACAGGTGAGTTACAAACCAGATTTCAAAATTTGTCTATAAAAATAATCACTTGGTGCTTGCCTTTAATTGTTAGGCTTTTTGGCTAATTTCCAGCATATTGCTCAGGGCATATTATGCCTTAATAAAACAGTGGGCTCATGCAAGAAAAGCAGCAGTGGTATTTGGAGGGTGGAAATTGATTCAAGAAAGTGTTGCTTCTAAGTTTATAGGAGAAAGTTTAGTGTTACACTTACTTGCTTCCACCTAAATTTTCAGCAGAAACTCTTTGGAAGCAATTATGATTCATTTTATGAGAAAATGGCACGTTAGCACCTTGTTCCCTAAAGAACAAAGCCTAAACTGAATGAAGTATAGTAGATTTCCTGCTGAATGCGTACCTTTTTTTTGTTTGTTTTGGTTTGGTTTGTTTTCTCTTTTTTTTTTTTTTTTTTAATTCAGCTGTCTACCATTTTAACTTTGGCTTGTATGTACTCTAGTTGCCCTGGTATTTCTCTATAGCTTTAGAAATGTATTGAAACTATGCTATAATTGCTGAGGGACAAAAATAAATGGATGTAAAACAAGATCCTCCACACCAGTGTCATTCTTGGAGTACATGTGTTTGAAGTCTAGTGCATAACTGCTTTGCTAAGGGGTTTTTATAACATGGCTGTAAAAACCTGTTCTGAGACGCATGATGTCTTGGCCATAGAGTCAATGTCTCTTTTTAATAAATATATATATATTTAAATCCAAGGATTCTTAAAGAGAAGTCTGAATTTCTTCTTTTTTTTTTTCCTTTGTCAAATTGTGTGTGTACATATGAAGAAAATAATCGCTAGTAAAGTTCTTATTCAAATTTTTCTCAGCCTGCTCTCCTCAGACTTTCATGTTCTTTCCTCGCTCAGCTGGTGGCATTTTCTGAAGCGCTTCCAGTTCCCGGGGTGCAGAATCGCTCCTGCCCCAGCAGCCGGGCTCCTGGCCTGGGGCTTTGTCATTCCACGGCTTGGCTTGACTTGAAATTTCTTGCCAAGTCTTAACGCCAAGTCTACACCAGTAGAGTTTCAAAAATACGTCTTAAGAAGACCGGTTGCAGTCGCGTGAGATTCGATGATAGAAGTTTTCCACCATGCGGTTTAAGAAGGTGGGAATCAGAAGGGCCTTGGAATAGTGGAAATGGAGGAGTTTTGAGCTACTTCCTCCTGCCGAAGAATTTTGAAAGAGCATCCCTCCTCCCTCAGTCCTCGAGGGACTGAGTGGTCACTCCCACGCAATTGTAGTATGTCCTTATTTACGTACAAGGCAAATGAAGGGGCTGGGTGCTGGTGACTGGTGGGATGGTTAATCTTACCAAGAAAGCTTTATACCTTTTTTTTTTAATGCATTGGTTGCCTTGGTGAAAATGCTCATCGTAATTGTCATAATTTCAACAAATTCTCTCAGAATTGGATTTCATGTGACTTTAAAATGTGTGATTTCAAGCTGATTTTCCTATCTTGTGGGTTGCTGTGGTTCTTTTTAAGCAGAATGCTATTACTACTATGAACAAGGTAACTTCTGTTGTGCTGAAACAATGTCATATTTTTAGGTAAAACTTACACTGGAATCTAATTTTGCCTGACGGATGGCTCTAGAGATTTACTTCTTTTAGATGTATTTACTTAGGCTGAGGCAACCGTCTTCCTTGTTCAAGGTCAAGGTACGAAAGTTTGGTTGTATGAAAGCCCTTTCACATTTCGTGCCTGTCCTGGTAATACCGAAACTTAATTTCTGACTCTCCAACTCACAATGTCTGGCCTCAAGTGCTCGAGTTCTGTATTTGGGCCCGACAGTTATTAATGTGAAATTGTGGAGATTTTGCCTTCGGGCAAGGAAGCGAGGGAAGAGCAGGACCAGGCAAGCTGGGGGAGGGAAACGGAGCCCAGGCTTTGGCTTCTGCTGGGGCTTCTGCTGGTTCACCTTCCCACTTGTGTGCACAAATCTGGTGTCCACGTACCAGCTTCTGACATACCTAAAAACTGCTGTTGATTGTGTGCGTTGCAAACGTTGCCTATACCAGTGTTTTACTCCTTTCTTATGCGGGAGGATGTTCTGTGTGTTGTAAGAATGTTTTTTGTTCTCTGGTACTGTTTGAAATGGCTAACTAAGCTTCACTTGGAGATGGTTAGATAAAGGTCGAAGGTTTTCATCTGCTTTGATTGTTTGGGTTTTTCTAAGTTGCAAGTCCTTTTATATTGCTTTGTAAAAAAAATCTAGACTAACACATGTTCTAGTCTAAAGCTGTAATATCAGTTAATGGTTTCCTGCAAAATCAGTCTCATGAATTCGGTCTTTATGCTGTTTGTGTAGCAAAAGAGTAGTAAAAGGTCATCACTGGTGATACCCGACTCATTTCAGCATTCGTTTTAAGAGGCTGAGGTAAAATGTGTTTTCCGTAATGATGTAGCTTAGTTGAAAGCATCCCGTTTCTAGGTTATGGCAAATTTTTCTACCCTGTTTAGGTCACTGGGACAAAATAAAGCAGGTGCTTCCCTTCCTGAAGTATGCAGCAAGTGAAAACCCTATATTGTGTTTACAACATACTGTAGACAGTGAGGTTAATTTGTCCTCTTTACAATTCCGGGGGCCTCAGCTAATTGACGCTGAATGGGACCTATTGCGATTGCCACCGAGTCCAGCAGGGCAGAGGCAAGGAGGCCTTTTGCTTGAAGAAAGGAATGTAAGAGGTGCTGCTGCTATGGTGAAGTGCAAGGGTACCCAATGTCCCCGTGTTGGCTTGCCCTGGGGAGAGCCAGTGTGGTGGTGGTGGTGAACCTTTCGGGCCCGTTGCTTGTCGGAGGAGCTCTTTGCATTTTGAGGGCATCTTTGCCCTCAGTCTTTGTTACAGGAATAAATGTTTGTCGAGAACAAGACTACCAAGATAGCAGTATCATCGTGTATATTGTCACCAAGTGTCACCAAGATACTGGGTGAAACAGGACATTAATACTTGCAGTTATAAACACCCAAACAAGATACATGGAATATTGGTTCTCAAAGCTATGATGAATTTAGATAAACAGGCAAAACCATTATTCAATTAAAAGGGGGGGTGTGTGTTTCTTTCTCTCTTTTTGGTTTCTTTTTATGTTTGGTGCCTAACACAATTCTAATTTCAGAACAGCAAGAACTGGGAGACATTGCTGGTGGTGCATGCTTTGTTATCACCAAGTAGGTAAATGTTGCAGGACTTGGGATTCTTAGGTTAATTCTTGTGGCTGTGCACATGATAACCTGCACTAGAAGAGCGCTGGAAAGCCAGGCAATGCTACCTTCTGAGGTCCTTTCCAGCACCACAGCTTATACTCTTGGTAATAAAGTATTTGATAATTGCTCTTAGTGGAGACCACAGTGACTGGAGATCTATTTTTAGGAACAGTCCAAACTAGACTCTGTTTCCTGAAGTTCACAGTTTAGTTTCTAAAAAAGAGACCGAAAATAAAATACCTATTAATCTATTGGTTAGGGAAATCATACTTGCTGAGTAGCTCTAATAGCTGCAAGAAGTGACTTGCTAGCCTATACTGGAGTAGTTATCTCTCTGAAACTTGGTGTGTAGACCAACCTGAACATTATAAATTAATTTGATAACACAAAAGCTATGCTTATAGAGGTCACCTGCTGTTCAAAAGAAACCAAACCCTTTGCGAAGCTGTTGCTCCTTGCTGGAAAAGAGCCATTCTGGACCAGTAAGTGAAGACCTGCATAGGCAGGACATTTACAAAAAGGAGAGTAAGAGAAAAAAAAAACAACAAACAAACAACAAAACAAAACCAAACTTTAGGAACTAAAGGAAGAAATTGGTTCTTTTTTCTAGCCCTCTGGAGCAAGGCTGTCCTAGATGTAAAGTACCCCTCTTCTGTGTTTAAAAAATACAATTTTATTATGAGAGATACTGTTTCCACTGCAATCAAAGCCAAGTTTTCAAAAACCACAGAGAAAACGGAGTCCAGAATTGATGAAGGTAACATTTCTCAAGAATGAACCACCAGGTCAGTCACAAGCCCTACATCGCAGTTCAGGAGCCTGTTAAAATGAGCTTACCAGACATGGCACCTCTGAGGAGACGGGGCAGCACATATTTTCCATCGTGGTAATCAAACAAAATGGCAGAAACCATGGACTGATGTCCATGAAGGAGCATGGGGTTTTTTCCCCAGTTCTGTTTTTACATATCCTGCACATGTATTTGGTTTCTAATAAAGATCCATGAAGAAGACTTAAAGCAGTAGAGAGAGAATAACTGCGAAATTTCTCTGAATCCATTTCCCTGGATGTTTTTATACAGGTGTATTTGAATTCTGTTTTAATGTTCTATTCTGCTATTTAACTTTACGAGTTAGTGCTCACATGGAGAAACAATGCACATGTATACTAAATTAGATAAGGAATTTTGTGAAGGATTAATTTTGGCCTGATTCTTCTGTCACCAAGACCTGTGGGAGGGAAGTCAACCAATAAAAAGCACTTCTAAAATTCCCTCAAACGTTGCTAATGGTAAGAGAAGTGGATTTGGTTCTTCCCTACAGCATCCACCTGCAATCCGAAATGGAGTGTGTGCAACAAAAAGACAAGAAAAGTGACTGTGTTGAGAGACTGCAGACACACAGGACCACATTTGCAAAATGGGCAGCAGCACTTTTATGTGTTGCTGTCACAAATAACAAAAATGAAACACATCCTCATTATTATATACATGAGAGCTTACACCCTGGAGGCTCATCAGGCCTAGCCTTTTCCCTGCCGTCACCACATGAAGTCTGTTGAATATTAACAAGCCTGTACATTGAAGTGATGATGCAGAAATGTATTTAGAAGTTTGTGTGGATACATCATCAGAAAAGTTCGCTATTTTCAATGTAAAACCAATAATTTTTGGTGATCGCTGATGTGCATTGAATGCTGCGTTATTTGGTAAATTCTTTGTCTTTCTGTTGCCTACATGGAAAGTTGTCATTTCAAGATCATGAAGCTTCTAAATTTATCATAAATTGGGCCAAAAGGGAGAGAGAAGGTGAAAATACCTTTCCAGTGATGTTAGAATAGGACCATCAACTTTAATAAACAGAGAAGAGAGATCCAAAGCCAACTGTTCTCTATTTAAATCCCAGTGCAAATCTAATCTAATCTAATCTAATCTAATCTAATCTAATCTAATCTAATCTAATGAGGCTTTAGGGCTTCAACTTGCATCTTGTTGTTGTTATTGCATACATGTTATGATAGTCATTAATTTAATTATCTGTGAATATATAGAAGTAGAAACAAAATAATACTTCTGAAATTTCTCTCCTCCTAAATGCTTCATGGTAGACATACCAAGTGTAATTGCACGAGCCGGTCACTGGAAAACTGGAAACATTCTGCCTGGCTCTGTCATGTGGAGATGCAGAAGGCGGAAGTCCTAAATTCCTGAGGATTTTAGGAGAAATAATACACTCGTTGTATTTTGTGACAAAGATAAAATGAGAAACATGCGTGGTGTAACTCTTCAGGAAAGCCACACAAGTTCAAGTGACACTGTAAACACAAGATGTTCCCAGTAGCACTTGAGTGAAGCAACACGCAGGGAAGAAATGCACCATTTGTAAGTGAAACTGGACATTTTAATATTTTCCGTGATCTTACTGCAGGTTTCCTTTCTCGAGGGTCTGCTGCATTAAAGGCAGTCGAATAGCAGATGACAGTGACGTGGCCAGCTGGGAAGGAATCCCGAAGGAGGAGCATGGCTGGGGACCACTTCTGAACAGCAGCACAAACAAAGGGTCATTCCTGTAAGAACTACTATTAGGAAATATTTATATTGTGATATGGACTCAAAAGGTCCAGATTAAATATGAGCCCTGCTTGTGCCGGGCACTATGTAAACATATACCAGAGACAGTCTCTGCTCTGAAAAAGCCTCCAGGCTAAATGCAGAAAGGTTAGGCTCTTTCACTTCCTACCATTGTTAAAATCACATTTCTATTTGTCTTGGTGAAGATTATGAAGGGGGAGGGAATTAATTACCAACTTCCTTTTTTTCTTTTTTCTTTTTTTTTCTTTAAAGATCTATGTTATCTGCAAGTTTCTTTTCTCACTTCAAGCTCTTTGCCTTCATAAAACCTGAGCTGTGATCCTGAAAGATTTGCCATCCTTGTACACGTGACCAGGACATTTTCATTGCTATATGTAGTGTTGGGCATTTTTAGCAATAAAAAGGATTAAATTAGAAGTGGCTCTTGAGTGAAAAGATCACAGAGCTCAAAAACGTTAAAATGTAGCTAGAAACAAATTATCAACAGCTCTCTAGTGACACGTTGAGGCTATTTTCATGTACTGAAACTAAAATAACGTTTCAGTCCTTCGGGCGGCTGTTTTGTGCACTGGCAGCAATTCCCACCCTGGAAGTAGTGTGACTTGTTGGGAAGGAGAGAAGGGAGGCACCTAGTTTGTGGAGAATATTTGCATGTAGATGTATGATTTTTCTTTTGGGTCTGTTCATTTGTTATGAAAATATGTTCTCATCTTTATTAAATATTGGTATATTAAAGTATAGAAATGAAGATTCTTTGTGGATTTTGTTTTCTGTTAAGAAAGTGCCTTAACAGCCTAAATTTTCCAGTTATTATTTGTGATTCCTAAGACTGTTAATCAGAAGTTTGTGCAGCCTAAATTGTGTTTCAAAACTACAAATATCAGAAGAAAATGTATGTGTTCCAGCTATTTACTGTAGAGCAGAAGTATTGGGAAATTGATTCAGACCCATCATCTGAAATGCCATGAGTCCTCATGAACCAGCAGCCTGATGAGATGTGTGTATATATTGTGCATTAAATAGAAGAAGCAGCACACCTATTGGAGACTTTTCTTATTTATTTTCACACGACATTGAAAGAAAATGGCCTTACTGATTTGTTAAATTGATTGTATTCACTACCATTTCTAGCCCACTGTGCCAAATTTATCAGAGGCACTTACCCTCAAGTCACAAGTTTAAAAACTTCTCCAACTTTTCCTGTAACGTAGACAGGAATGGTAGTGTAGGGATTGCCTGATGACATTTTCACCATCGTGTTGCATAAATCAGCTAAAGTGGTAAAAATGCTTGTGGTTTGGCTATATTTATAGTCTCTGTATTGCTAGCAGCATGGGAGAGCTATGGGAGAGAATTTCCCTAAAATTGTTATAACCAATGTAACCACTGAGACATCTAGCACTTGTCGCTACCAAGAGTGTTAAACTTGGAAAAAACTCGATCTACACGATGCCAGGAGGAGGAAAGAATAAGTTCATAATTAGAAAAAAAAAAAAAGTAATAGCCAAGGAATTTCACACAGCATTAGGAAACTGGCTGAACAATTTCTGAGCCATTAGTGAGAGCTTTTGACAACAAAAAGAAATGGGATAGTCTGTGGAACTAGAGAAAGGCAAATGCAATATTGTTTTAAGGTATGGTTTCACAAACTGTACCTGGGGAAAAAAGAGGAGTGAGAAGTGGTTGGGGAGTCAGGAAAAAAAAAAAAGAAAAGGGAGGGACTGCCAAAGGACTAGGGAAATTACAGACAAACCAGCCAACTAAGATAACTGAAAATACACTAGAGAAAATGCATTTATAGGGGAATAAAATTGTAAAAATGGTCAAGATAAGCTTCACAAGAATAAAATGTGTCAAGTCAATGTAATTTTCACTTCTGACAATATACCCAGCCTAGTAGTTCAGTGAGAGTCGGGAACTGTGATGGATCTTGACTAATGTTTTTGATGCTGTCCTGTGCAATATTCTCATAAGCACAGCCAGGGAAGTAAGAACTAGGAAAACAGGTGCTGAGCAAAGTCAGCTGAAAAAAATAACCTTAAGGTATAACAGTCAATGGTTTGCTGCCATACTGGGAGGACTGGAAGTGCACATGAAAGGGAACTCAGATTACTATTGGACTTCACATGGCAATAAACTGGAGACGTGATCCAAAAATCAAGCAGAAGTTCAGCAAAGGCTGTGCTTCAAGAAAGAGAAGAAATCCAGAAACAGAAAATGGAGACTACCCAGGCAACACGAAAGAAGCCTGGGGTCAAGGTGGCTCACAGGCAGTATCATTCAAGCATTAGTCCCCTTCCTAAGAGTGAGGAGGCAAGGACTCAACGACGTTGCTTTGAACACCTTTAAACATAAGAAAAATGCAATTTAAGAGCAATCTTAGGGAATATGGAAATTGCACAGGAAAAGAATACACAGGCTTTACAAATTAAAACAAAACAAAACAAAACAAAACCGGGTTGGGTACTCCAGGTAAGAAGAGGTTTGGAGGGCCAGGAGTCTATTTTGTTGTGGTTTTTTTTTTTTTTAATACCTGAAAGGTTATAATGAAGAGAAATCAGTTGTTCTCTGTGTCAGCTGAAGTGGGATCCAAAATAATTAGTATAGTTTGTAAGAAAGAGGATATTGCTTAAGTTTTAGGAAAGGATTTCTAACTACAAGCATAATTCAGTGGTCTAACATATTGCACAACAGGAAAATTGTGGAAGACCTTTTTTCCTGTGGAGGCTTGAGGTTAGAACAGATAATCTGAAAGGGGCAGTCTGTCTTTATTTTACCTTAATGCCAGTGGTGGTCAAAAGTATATCTCAAGACCCCTTCCCTACCTATATATCTTTGGTTTTGTTCAATGTAGTGATTTCCAAAAGGTCTTGAGAGAGCAGGGAAAACTTTGTCTTGTGTTTCAGTAAAAGTTAAGCTGGTGTACAGGAAAGGGAGGGTACAATAACAGTTGTCCAGAATTTACCTCATGAGATACATATGTATAAACATCCAACTAAATAAAAATACACAGGCACTAACAGAGCCACATATTATTCTTAATGCAGTTATCAGTAAGGTCTCTAAGCAGAAACAGATTTTGGAAATAAATCAATGTTTTTTAACATTTATTTTATAAAATAATAATATAATATTCCGTTACATGTTAACTATTCAGTTTAAAGGGTGGACTCTATTGAGTTTGGTATTATATACTCACAGCAAAAAATGAGATCCCCATTAAAATGTATAGCCTGTATAGAAAAAGCATTGCAAACAAAACAGCACTGAAGTATTGCCATTCTGGTTTCATGAAGAGGAACTGGTTTACCTGTAAGGGTGTCCCAGTCTTTTAGCATTTGGCATTAAAACACTTGAATTAAGTGCCTGTGGTGACCAAAGGTACAAGGACTAACTGCCAGATATAGCAATTTACATATTTACAAGCATAGCTATTTATTATAATCTATGATAGACCTGCAGCAAATGTGTTATATACCTAAATAGTGTTGTACAGTGCAACTGTACACAATGGCAAACACAGCTGTAGGATACTGACCAGCAGCAGATTAATCAGAAAAGAAAATTTTTCAGCAGAGAGACGCTCATCATTCTTCACTGAGTTCTATCTTCTGCACTGATCTTCAGCTGCTAAAACCAGATCCACCTTTTCAGTCTATAACCTCTTTTATATATTTATATACACATACACACACTATAATGCAGTGTGTATATACATACATATATACATAGAGAGACAGTCTACAAACAACAGCAGTGATGATCTTGTTTACCTCACTGTACTGACCACATTTGAACAGACTGTGGGTTTCAGGGAACGTTGTGTTAAGTGCTCCATCATAATTTCAGTCCTTAGATATTTTGTCTACCCAAGACACACTACTCCATTTGATGTTTTCTTCTAGCGTACATTTTAACACCCTTCTGTGAATGTAACTGGTCTTATTTCAAGGGAAATTCAGCCACCTGCTTCTGTGCATGTCGTCTCACTAATCACCCAAGTGCCAACAGGGAGTGTGGTGGATTTCCCCATCGCTCCAGGAGCAGTAATCACCACAATGTGATCAAGGTGGAGACTGAGATTTCCTGATCTCAGGCTACTGTCAGTCTGAGCACTTAAGAACAAACATTTTTTCCCCTTTCTTTCTTCTTAAAGTATCAAAAATTCTCATTTATCCACTGAAACAACATGCAGGAATGTGACTTTCAGATATCTGTTAAGAGCCCTGTTTCCTCTTAAAACAAGGAAACGCAAACAAAGTACAAAGCCGAGGTTGAGAAACTGTCAAAAATAAAGTTACGCATGAAAACTTAACTTGGCTTCTTTTAACAAACACAGTTCTCATAGAAACTTTAATAATGTCATCCTCAACATGAAGGATTTTTTTGTAATGTGCGTGCCTCAGCAAGCACATGGGTTTCAGTAGTACCTACACCTCCTGTGCCTGTAACCATCTGAGACATGGTTATTTTTGCAGTAGATCAGCAAATAAAACAGCAATGCACTGTTCCTCAAAACAGAACAGAATGAGGTTGACATCTCTTACATCTTACATCCTTATAATTCAGGTAGCAAAGTAGGAACGAAGAAGAGAAAGGACTGTTGTGTGCTCAAAGCACTGAACTGGAGTTCCAGGGAACTGTACTCTGCCACTGTCTCTGACACTGGTTTGCCATATGACCGTGGCCAAATGATTAGTCCAATATTTTAGATGTATTTTGTGGGATTTACCAGTCTAGCCTAACAAAATAGGAACAGTCCATCCTTTGGTATTTAAGGTTTTCTACATGAGAACGAGGAATGCAGAAGTCGTGGGCTGTTTAGAAATTTTGTTTTTAATTGTTCTGCTCTGTAGTTCTTCCTATATGAGGGGGAATAACATAACTCATTGACTTCACACATGGATTTGATGTCTAAGCTCCCTTTTATAATGTCTGGAGAAAGTTAGCTACCTGGGAAAGACATTTCCAATGCCCTGCTCCCAGTTGCCCTGTTTAGCCAGTGGGAAACACAGCAAAGAGGGGAAAGGAAGGATGTGGGGGACTTTCTACATGTGTTTTTATGTACTTATTCTTACAATAGCTGAGAGTTAGAGTGCTCTTGGGAACCGCTGGCAAGCTTGCATGCCTGGCTGAAGAGATTTGAATACTCATCTCAAGAAAAGTCCTCACCCCCCCTCCCCAATGTATTCACTCTTGCAGGAGAGAAGGAGTAGGAAAGGGAGAGTTTAATATCTCTCTCGCTGAGGCCATCCCATTGGGATTCAAATTATTAGATATCTAGTGGACCAGAGAATGAGCTACCTTAAGTTTTACTTTTTCCTAGATTTAAGCACTTGAGTTTAAAGGCTTATTCTTTTTCTAAATAGGGGCTTTTGTCAAAGTGGGTTGTAAGCTTTATAAGAATGTAAAGAGGGTGTGAAGTCTTAGTGCTGTTGTAGCAACCTCAGCCTTTGTGTTTTCTGACTTTTAAGTGAGTATTTGTCAACTTTTCTATTTAGCCTAAGTTTTGTATATTATTTCTGTCTTTTAGATAAAAAGGGCAGGAAAAAGTCTGACTGTACACGTGCAAAATTGTGTCATTGTACTGACTTAAATAAGGTCGTCAGGTCTGACACTTAAACTGGTATGAACTGGGAAAGAGAGCTGACAGTACACTCTAAGTCTTTTCATCCCTCATATACTGAAGCAATGGCATCCAGTCTGGCTTTTTCAAGTCAATTGGCCTTAACAGCTGGGGTTCTTGACAAATGTATCCATAACTGAGATGTCATTAAAGATATTCTTAGTAAATGAGTCCCTGGCAAACTCATTTTAAACAAGGGTTTAAAATTAAATTAAGAAAAAGGGAGAGGGGGAAAATGAAAGAGGTCTACATAGTATGCAGAAAAATGACAAGTTGATTTAAAGCTACTTCACCAATTTTCTTCAACCTGAGAGTGTTTTCTTGAAGAGGCTATATCATAAACCAGCATAAAAATTTCTGGCTTGCCATTTTTGACTTAAACAGATGCAGAAGATTTCGATAACAACATATGGAAGATTATTTTTTTTTTCCACATTCATTTAGCTGAAACAATTTTATTCAAACTTTTCTGACATAATCCAAGAGTAAAACCAAATATGGAAATCCTCAGTCTCAGAAGAATGTAGGAAATTAATGAGAGGTGCTAAGTTGAAGCTAAAATGAAAGTTGGCACTGAAGTCTACCTAAACAGTCATTAGGATGGATTCTTAATAGAGCTGAAGCCATCTTGGGTACTTTGTTAAGAAATCAAAAAAAAAAAAAGACCCACAAAAGTCCTCCCTGGTCACTCATGAATCTTTTAAAGGGCAGCCTTGCCGAGCTCATTACTAGAATTTGAAATCTTCCACCAGGCCTTTAAAGAAATACCAGTTTTACAGTGTGTGTATATATATATATATATATGTCTCCCCATATGTCTTGCAGGAGATGAGTATAGGCATAGAGCACAAATCAACATCAGCTGCAACTTTGAAAACTAATATTAAACATGGCTGCAAATGTTTTGGCGAACAATGGAAATGGTAATTGTAAATGGTAACTGTCAGAATAGAAATTAGTAAAGGCATCCTCACCCGCATTTAAGTCATGGCCTTATATAATACTACAATCTCTTCATCATTTGTACATAATAAAGGCTTTATTTATAGATTTGCTCTGTATGCTGTAGCACTGGGTTGCCAGTTTTACCAGATGAGTTAGACAATCCACGCTGAGAGCATGGCTCTACCTGTGTGAAGGAAATTTTTGCAGCATAAGCTACTCTCCTCCTGTGGAAGAATAAGCTTATATAGGGATATACCCTGACATTGGCCCACACGCTCCACGGCAGAGGTGAATGGAAGAGAAGCAAGACGAGAAGGTCTTGCACCCTGAGCAGGCCAGCGTCGCTCGTGGTGTAATCATGAGGACAAGGCCGTAGGCAGCACCTGTGCCAACTGTTCCCCCAGCCTGTGCGGGCAATTGTGAGCAGACCAGCGTGGATGTGGTGGCACCAACACTGACACGTCCCGCAGGGGCAGCGTTGGTGGCTGGAAGAGGCAAGGCTCCAGCTCCCCCGGCTGGGTCTTCTCCCGGCCACCACCCCAGCCAGGAGCTGCAGAGCAAGCTTCCCCCAGCTGCAGACCAGACCCTGCAGCCCTGGGTGGTGGCTGCTCTTGGACTCTGCTCAGAAAAACCTCCTCGGGGACGCTGAGTGTTGCCAGCAGTGTAATGCAGCCTAGCTCCTTGCAGTTGGGGAGCGAAGTTAGCTGGCTGTTGGCCACCTCTTTCACAGGAGCCCAGCGGGGGACTAAGGGTTCCCTCTGCAGAAACATAATTCTCTGTGGCTTGCTTGTAATTTGATCTATAGCTGTCAAGAATGAACGCTGCCTGTACTTACCAAGATGCATAAAATAGCGTGTATAAGGACAGCCCTCGTTAAGGAACACCCATTGTTTAACTGCATTGAAGAACGGAGTGAATCACGGTAGTTATACGGAGAGCATTGCACTAAAACCCTAGCATAAAAAATATTTTGTGTGCAGGCCTCAACTGCTAATTGATATTATCTTGCTCTGCTTTGTTCAGCCTTTGCTATGACTGCCTGAAATAAACAGCAAGGCTTCAGTTTTGCCCCCGGTCGAAGACGGAATCTTGCATGTTTGCTTCATGGGAACCATCTAAGTGACTTCAGTGCCAGTATACAGAGCCCCTGCATGCAACAGGAGCAAGAGCTAATTGGCATGTACAGCACTGTGGTGTGGTAAATGCTGACTTAAATATGACTAATGATATAATTAATGGCCAGACTGGTTGCTTTTCATTATCTTGTTCAGCTAAGCAAACACATTTCAAAGCTCCAAAGGAGTCAGTCAACGTCCAGAAAAAAGTTGATTTATCAGCAACAGGCAGCCAAAGCTGTTCTGTATCCCTTTCAGACAAATAATCCTTTCTAAAACTAAATAAGTACATGAACTATTTCCTGAAAGAAATGTGTCGTTTATACAATGAAAAACACAAATCATAAGATGGTTTCTACTGCTTTTTCTTCTTTACCCCTTTAGGTTTTCTATGTTGTCAGCAATTTGAAATCTTACAAAAAGCATCATATTATAAATGAACCAGAAAACTTAATTGAAGCTGCTAATTTTCACCAAACTGACCGTACAAGTGATCTAGTATGGAAGTGAAACAGCTATAATGGAAAGGTTGCATCATGCTATTGTACAGATTAGGAAGCATCTGATTTTAGTTTCCTTTTAACTAAAATAATATTTTTTTTCTCCAAAATTTATGTTCTTCTGTTTAAAAACTCAATGAAGCACCTTTTGTAATCAGTTATACTTATTCAAACCACTAGGTGAATGCATATGTAACAACAGCCTTTGCCTCAATACTCTATGTCAGCTGTTTATATGGGAAAAGCTGCTCTGTCTGCTTGAGATGTTTCCATTTCACTTTTCAAGAACCACCAAACACCACCCATTTGAAAAATAAAGCACTTCTGATGTATTTCAAGTAGGGAAACCATTAAATGAAAATTCTCAAAATGACTGGTCACTTTTTTGAAGTGTAGGTCATGAGGTTTAGTTGGTCCTTACAAGAACTGGGCAAATCAAGCTCTTAAGATTTTAAAAAAACATTCTGCTGCTAAGCTTGAGGAAGATATAACTGTTCACATTATTTATTTCTTTTATTGCACAGTAGTAAAATATACTGTGTAGTATTTTACACCACTATATTAAATATAACCCTCTCTGACCATTTTTTAAACAGAGACGCTGTCATTTTCTTAACATTACAAAATAATCTAGGCAATGTAGATCCGAGTTATTAGAAAACTTTTCTGGATCATAAGACCTGTAATAATGATCCTTCTCAGGAACAGTATTTCATTTTATGAGGGTTTTAGAACGGAGGCATGCAGCACAACGAGAGGCGCCTGTGTTAGGTTTGGAAGACCCTCTGTGTGAGAGAGGAGCCGTGGCCAGCACGCTCTCGGGTTAGCAGTCCCATGGCTGTACCACTAGTCTCTCCTTCATGGCGGGGTCTGCCCAGCAGCAAAGGTGTCACAGCTTGGTGAAGGAGCTTCTTTTCTCACAAATCCATCGGGCACCTCAGACTGTCATGAGCAAAACCTGGCTGCACAGAATTCGGGTTGTCCCAGGCAAAACATCTGTCTCAGCTCATTACGGCACCCTTTAGGAAGGCTCTGTGCCTTTGCATTTGCTGTATCCTATCAGTCCTATGCACAAACCCATGACCTACTTTCCAGCCTGTCTCATCTTTTTTAGCACCCACAGTTATCTCATGAGGCTAGAAAGAAAGAAGGATCTTCCCTGATCTGATGGCCACAGAGAGGGAGAGGAAAAACTTTTGCAGTGCTTAGTGCCTGACCCCTCTCAGCGTTTCGCTAGGCTGGTGGAACACACTTCGCTGCACCAAGAAGAAGGCAGAGCTCCTGGGGCAGGCTACCACCCAGCCTCCTGGGGACTCGAGGTTCTGGCACTCAGTGTGGTCCCGGGACCACACTGCCCTCTAGACATGAGGTGATAACCCGGGGCTGGCAATTTCAGAAGGTAGAAGACCTCTGCGTGGCCTGGTGTGGGAGGAACAGCTGGCTGCCCCACACTTCTACCACATCTCAATGCCTCTTCAAAGAACACCCTTCACCCGTGACCTCAGAGCCAAATTCCACTTTCCCAGCTTTTATGCTTCCTTTGACCCCTCCCAGGTCTGTGCTTTGGAAGCAGCTCCTCTCCAGCCAGTCTATAAGCCCACCCCACCATCTATAGCAGTCACCATGTTCTAGAGACAGGGCATGAAAGGGTGGTGTCTTCATCCTACATGAGATGAAGGGGAGGGATAGACCTAAGGGCCTTCCCAAACAGCAGTTAGTCCTGAGGAGACACACTGTGAAGCGCAAAAATACTCTATTGTTGTCAAGTGCAAACAAATTTTATTGGCCTCACACAGAGAGGCTGCTGGCAAGGAGTAAGCTCTGAAAGCCAGTCCTTGCTTGATAGCCTTCCAGGGACTCTCTGCCCCGCTGGGACACTAAAAGAAGAGAAAATATGTACACACAAGCCAGGCTTTCTAACTAGTCTCAGGCTACATTGCAATGTTCACAACCAGAAAATATTTTCAGATAGGCCACCCTTGTTTATTGGGGCCCTTTGGATACCCTCAGAGTTCAGTCAGTTTAAATGTAGCCAGAGGTCCTTCTCAGGTGGTGGCATGAGTTGGGCTGTGCCGAGAAAAACAAACATAACAAAAACAAGTTATGTTCAGGCCTGGCCCATAAAAATACCTGAAAGACAGAAAGGCCCCCATCCTTCTAAGGACCACATGTCCTTAGGAACAGAGTAAACAAAAGCAAGTGCCAATAGCCCTTCCCACACTGCAGTTCTGAGGCACAAACCCAGACAATAGGCTGTCTGTCCACGCACTCATTAAAAAGCATCTGTTATTACAGGCTATGAAAACATAGACAGGGCACCCTGCCCCTAGAGATGAAAGCAGCCAAAACCAAAAAGCCCAGGAAGGGTTTAGATCCCACAACGGTCCTATAACACCCTTCTCCTGACCTCCATAGCCATGAGCTGCTTTGCTTCCTACAGCTACTGGTTCATCTGCCTCCGGCCAGGGGGGCATCCGGCCAGCACTCAGGGAGCTGCAGCCTCCGTTGGGATGATCCCTCCTCCTAGCAAAGCTATGGCACTCTGCTCTCAAAATATTCCCATTACCACCCCTGTACCTGCTCCTGGATTGCTAGAGACCAAGATCGCACGACTCCCACTTAGCCTGTCCTTCCAAGTAGCCTGGAGAAACTGGTTGTAGACCCCTGTAACATCTATGAGAGCTTGGACTTTCTGGAGGCAATGAAGTCGTCTGCAGGAAGGACAGCAAGCAGGGCAAGGTCTGTGCTGCTCCTAGCCTTGCTCTGTGAGCATTCAATGGAGAAATGGGATTAGCTAGCAAGGACAGTGTGGAAATATGTTTTTGAGGGACAGTGTAAAGATAGCTTGTCTGCCTCGTCATACCGTGTGCCCTAGAAAGGAAAAAGAAGTGAATCCCTTCTTTGGCTGTTGCAATTACACAGCTTGCAGCAGTCAAACTGTCTACCTTCCTACAGGGGACATGACAGCTCCCAGCGCCAGAGAGCTGCATTCCTCTACTTTGAAGAGCAGACTTATAATTCATGAGCAGCAAAATCTAAAGGGAGCTATAAAGGTTTTCTCAAATAATAATGAAAAAAGAAACAACAGCTAGAGCCTCAATTATACATGTAGGCTTTGGATCTGTTTTTAGCATTTTCACATGATAAAAGGCATCGGCTGAACCAGAAAAAGATGACACGGGCCAGATGTTAGGGTGCATTTTAGAAGATTTCTGTCACTGCCCAGCATCGAGTTGTCTTGGCCATTAGCAGACCTACCCTCGGGCCAGGGAGGATTCCTCTTGCTTCTTCCACACCACATCATCAGGCAGGCAGCGTGGCAAAGGCGGGCGGGAGCTGCAGGCAGCCACTTCAAAGCAGCCAGCGTCACTCAGAACTTGCCACTTCCTGGTGGCCCAAAACAAGGGAGACCCCAAAGACATCTGTTTCACTTTTCTTCCTTAACTGGTCCGTTTTGTACAAGTCACATCAGTGAGTCTTTTCCAGTCCACTTACAGGGAAAAAAAAAAATCTCCAGTGATTTTCAACAGAAGACTCTGACAGTTGTCAGTGCTTAAAGGTTTTCTCAATACAAATATGGAATTGCAGATTTTTATTTTTTTTCCAAGACAACATAGAAAATTCATCAGGCAGTGACAAAATTCCCTTTTGGGCTGTTTTCCTTATAAGAGCAAATAGGTTTTAAAAATGGGGGCTAAAGTGCAACAACTGGGAACATCTAGGTTTGAACGAATATCTTGTTAGTAGTGTACATGCACAGCTTGAGGGACACACAGAGTCCTTTCCTTCCTCCCAAAATGCTCTCCTTTTAATTTTTAGCCTACCCGTTAGGTTAATGATACAACAGGCTTTAAGATTGACCTGTTCTTATTGACCATGCAAGAGCTCCATGATCCTTATTTTCCTAGCAAAAAACATGCCTGTAGGGAAGTTCTTCCCACCTCACCATATGCATCATACAAAGTCCCCACTGCTCTTTGTCCTCCTCCAAAGTCCCATGGGATCAAGCTCCTTTGGTCCCTGAAAGTTTATCTTCCCTGCTCCCACTTCTCCCCAGAACTATCAAGGACTTGCATGAGGAGGATGGACAGAGAGAAGGGACTGGTCCTCCCAAGCACTTGGCTCCCTCCTGTTCCTTCCCCAATGCATGTAAAATGAGAAAAGATGCCAATAGCATTGCCATCTGCCCTGGCTGCTGAGAGCCAGAAAGGAGAATTAGAATAACCCAGGCACATACTTTCTGAGAGGTAGGCGCTCCTGTTTTTTTAGCCAGAATTTTGCATACAAAACCACACATACTTTCTCCGTGTAGAACAAGCACAGGGGCTTCAGGCCATAGGAACACTCCACACACATTGCCTCCTGGAATCCTGTATGTCAGAAACACTGGTTTGTCCACGAAAATTGGACACAAATATTCACAAATCCCAAATAGTAAACTAGACATCATAAATTCTACCTCAATAAACTTCCCAGGTTTTTCTGGAAATACAGTCCCACTACAGATTCCAAACCAGGAGCTCATTGAAAAGCAGAAAAAGGACCATATATTCCTATTTTCTGAATTCATCTTGTTATTAGTTTTCTCTTCATTAGTTTACACATTTTTTCTTGACCTGAAGACTCCTCAAAGCAATGTTCTGACACAAGACTGCCTCCATTGCCACTATTTACCAAGTAGCTATTTGGTCAGAGACAGGAAAGGTGATTAAATCTTTAAGCATTTCTTTCCAGCTGTTAACAGGATCCTATCTTTGGACTCCAAACTGAAGGGAAACAGCCACAAATTAAATCTGTTTTTCCAGGAAGAAGACCAGACTTTTATGACAACTGCTGAAAGTCTTCATGAGAGATAAGAAGACCTGAAAAATAACGTACTATATGGGTATTCATCTGTAGTATAAGAATTAGTAGGTCTGTAGCACAGTAAATACAAGGTGCCTGTGGTCCCTGGGAAAGCCTTCTTACATGAAGGCATGACTGAGGGAGACTTTGAAGACCAGGTGTCATACCCTACAACTTGTATAGCTAAAGAATTAAAACACAGATGTAACTTTCATATAGCAATTTTCCAGGCCCCAGGGGATCTGTACTTCTGCAGCATTTACCATCACATGCAAAATGGCCTCCCCACTGCCTTGGCAGCTGGAAGGGGTCTCTTTTCCTCATGGTGGAGTGTTTGCTGGGCTGCTTTCCTGCTGGTGGCTTTGTGAATGCAGCATGCCAGCCTAGGTGAGTAACTGTGTGAGTGTCTGGAGCAATGGCTCCAGGTTGTCCTCCACGTGTGGCCCCTGCCCCTGTTACACCAATGGTTTTAACACAACAATGAGGAAAGGAGAGGAGAACTCTCCACAGTGATTGCTGTGTAGTGCTAGCATGATGGAAATTATGCCTTCATTAGTTTCCACTGCCTAACTAACACCTCAATGCAGAATGGATCCTGCCTTTGCAGCTGCCCTGCACAGAAGGAAAGCCCTTGTCTGTGTAAGCTTCTATGGTCTGTCCACCCTTCCTCACTCCACCAAGGCTGGGCAACCCTATTTTCTGCCTTTTATACAGTTTACTTTGTAGACACGGATGTCCCTCAGGAGGTAGTGCTAAGGAGCACTTTGATTCCCTTGATTTTGGTGGCTACATCTTGCCGTTTGTGTGAGCCCTGTGCAGGTTCAATATAATTATGGTATTCAATGCCAATATGAGATGCAAATACAAGCAAAAGCGTAATAGAGACTCTCACACATTCAGGCAGTGTTACCTGCTCATAATCCCTTCTCTTCCCTCCTGATATTATTTCCATTCCTGCATGCACTTCTTATGTGAGTTTGTTTCTGCTGAAACAGATGCTGAAACAGATCTTTTCAAATTTGGGAGCTGAAGGGCTACATTTGCTGATATTCACGGAACCCAGGAGGATGGTTCAGGCTGAAACTGTTGTTGTGCTGGCTCTGTGCTGCCAAGCCACTGCATTCCCCACCCAGCAGCCAAAAGAGCTCCAAGCCTGCATCCCAGACAAGATTACTGCCTTCTTGTTGGGAACATAATACTGTTTGGTACGTAGCCATAGAGGAGAACCTGAGCCCTAAGAGCATGAGAGAGACTGAAAGATTCCCCTCACACTTAACCTTAGCTGTGTTTTCTAATTATCATTTCACTCACATAATGCTATTTATTATACTGGGACTGAACAGATGAAACCAAGATCAAAATTTCATTCTTATTAATGAAATAAGGGAGACAGAGCTTGTGATCCCAGAGGACTGAGAAGGGATGGTCATGGAAACAAAAGAGTAAAAGCTGGGTCATAAAATATCCCAAAGCATTTTTGTAGTTTTTCTTGAGTCATTTGAGGACGGGAGGATGATGCACATAAAGAAGAGATTGAAACATAACTGAAAGGAGGGCATTTAGTCCATCCCGTATCTTGAACCCACTATCCTGGAAACCATCTTCATTGTGAAGATATCTAATTTAAGCCTCTATGTTATTGATGAAAATGTTTCCACAATGTGCTATGACAAAATCCATCTCTGTATAACTCTACAGATGAAGAGTTCTCCATTTAGGCTAATTTCTCTTTACTGCTGCTTTAACCTCATTATTTCTATTCTGTTGTCATTAACTACTGATAAGGTTTTGATTGTAGCCTGTTCTTTCAATATCTCTTAAAAAAAAATCAACAATCATGCCCAGTCCTTCATTAAGAGGCAATTAACGTTGCTCAAGCAATGTGCCACCATAAAAACAATTGAAAGGACGGACATTTCCAAGTCACCCCATCCTCATTGGTTTTGGCTTGGCCTCTCTGGCACACCTCATCCGCATCCACTGCCCAGACCTCACCGACTTTCTTCAAGACCTTTCAAAGTTTGCACAATGACTCTCAGCAAATGTCATTTTTGAACTGACTGCAGTGACCAACTGGTGAAGTTTTGAATACAAGTTGTGCACAGTTTCACTGAGCAGCTATTGCTGAAGCCTGTCACACTAACACCAGAGGGCTGACGCTGCTACTGGACCCGAGTAGCTGTGTTGGTTAGTGCTAGTACAATTCAAGGTGAACTAAGCTGAATAGAGGAACTGTTCTCTGTATGACAGGCTCTTGCGTTCCAGCACAGATCAGTGTAGCACTCATGTCACTTTAGGCTGGATGAGAAATGGGCCTGCTGCTTTCGATTCTGAGGTGGCCAAAGGCTTCCCTTAGCAAAAACTTATTAGAACATATTTACATTTAACAATTTACCTTGTCTCTGGCTGTTTAGCAAATTCAGTCATGGAAACTAGAAATCCATGAAAAAGAGAACTTTACAGGGAAAAAAACCCAGCATAATTAATAATATGGGCTTTCAATTTTAATGTATTTTACATATTTAGTAGATTTATTTCTTCCTTTGTGAACATTTGATGCCTACAGCAAGAGTTGTGATTCTCAAATTCTGTACCCAGCCCTAGCTTACCTGACTAACTCAGCCCCTGAGGGACCCCGCGCTTTTGCTGTTGAACACATGAATAATGCTACCTTGAACTCAGCTTTGGACTAAGGTGCCTAAAGAACCTCCCACGGAAGTGTTAAAGTCCTGTTCTGGATCTGTTCCTCAAAAGGACCGAACTTAAGGCATAACCCCCTCCTCCTCCTTCCCATTTCCAATCGGTTTAAAGGTCCCCATCCCAATCTGCAGACTGGCTTTTGCGGGTCTGGTTCTCTCAGCTCCCAGGGACCATATTCAGACATCCCGAATTCCACCTAAGTCCACGTTTCCTCACGGTAGTGCTAAGCTCTCAGGGGCCTCTCGCTGGCAAGAAACTGCAGGCTCAGGACAGGGCTGGAATTGAGGCCACCTGGATACAACTCTGGTGGCTTTCTCTGTGAGGCTCTTACTACCTTAAGAGAAGGGGGTGCCTGGAATTTAGGTGCTGCAATGCCATTCCTACACCACCCTTGTCAATGTATCACCTCTTTTCTTGCCAGATGTCTAATAAAACAGCCTGTGGAATGATATCCTCATAGATCAGTTTTAAAGTAAAGTAAAAATCTCATGTTCTAAAGAGGAAAAATCCCAGGTTATTAGCTAGTATTACAGAAAATAAGAACCACGCAGTGTTATAGCTAGTGAGTATATATGAGACTCTGTATCAGAAGAATTCTGGATCAGCAAAAAACAAAAATAGATATTGCTGGAGACACTGTATTTAGCACTTCTATTGTTCCCTGAGAGAAATACTTCAATAATTATCCTTTATCTGAATCTTGTCATTCAGAAAAGAAGGATAATTTTCAAGGTAGGGTAAAAAAAACGATCTTCATAAGCTCTTTCTGAATTCTTCCTGTCTCCAGGGAAGCACAGGTAATGCACAATAACATGTACTCTTCCTTGCAGAAACTTCAGCGGTAGATTACTGATGGAGAGAGGTTTTAGAGAGAATCACATGGTGAAATTCAGGCTGACTAAAATACTTCCACTCCTTACACATATTTTCCTTCCAGAGCACTATTGTTACGAGCGGCATTTTCATTTACCTAAATGCAGATTGCTTGCCTTCCCCTTTCAGAATTACACTCAGACTTTGCTTCTTCCATTTGCAATTCCTCGTTGCATACTTTGCTGTGTTCTTTGCTAGTTGGTACTTCGTTGCCTAGCCTTAAAGACTAAAAATTATCAACCACGAGATAACATTACGTTAGTATCGATCAGATTGCCCTGTATATTTAAAACAGAGCAAATGTGCTGTAAGGGACATCTCAGCCACTCAGATAATCAGAAGCTTCTGTAAACAAAGTTCTTTTTGCTATAACTATCAAAACATTAATTCAGGAAAGCTGGAACCAAATAAGTGGAGTTAACCTGTATTTGCCCTTCTCTTTACACATACATGTATTTACAGAAAGTTTCTGTCTCTTCTGGTTGTGAAGATAACCTTTCAAGTATAAACTGAGGGGAACGCTGGCTTGAGTCTGGAGCCAAACACATGGAAACAATAACACTAGACATAAGCTGCCTTCATTCATCTCAGTGGGATGCTAGCAATGAAGTCTGCTTATGACAATGTAAAAGCCAGACTTGTTAACTATTTCACTGCTACATTTTGGTAACAGAAAATCTGATGCAGCTGATCTATCCATCACAGCCTGACAGTTTTTTTTCCTTTGAAAGGATATGCCACATAATATGACTGTGTATTTGACATATGTACATAGCCCATCTTTGTTTTTGTCTTCACCAGGTTACACTTTGACTGTTTTAATAACAGATGCATGTCAAAGTCTGCTCTGTACTAAATGCAGAATAAAACCGTTTCTTGCATAAGTTCTCTTTTTCAAGGAATCTTTTTCCCCAACATGTTCTTTTTTCTTTTTTTCTTAAGGAGAGTTGTGACTGAGCAATCCAAGGACTAAACTTAATCACCTTGAAGGCACAGGGAGGGATACATCTGTCCAAACGTCTGTCTGTCCTACATGTTTTCCAGTGTGTCAGTTCATCCAGAGAGGGAATGAACACGGTGTGCTCAGTCGGCAGACAAGGGCTCAGTCAAAGGAAGTTTTCTCTGGTTCGTTATAGATCTCACTAACAGGATCTGTAGGACCTGAAAATCAGTCTGCCTTCAACCTCTGCTGACTGGGGTCTTTAGCAGTAGCTACCAAGCCAGGAAGAACGAAATACAACAAATCTGATGGCTGAGCAGGAAGCTCCTATGTCAGAAAAAAAAATGTTAGGGCAACGTGCTATGCAAGAGAAAATAACTTTTATTTACAGTGAAGGGCATCGTCAGAAGAAGCAACTGTCAGTTGTCCTATCTCTGCTGTACCAATGGAGGCATCTGCTCCTTCCCTCTGTCGGCTGGAAGTGAGGGCCCCAGCTGGCGACAGGAGCAGTGGTTCTTCTTATCACCTCGCTCCAGTTCGTATTGACATTGACAGGAAACAAATATATTTACTAATATCATGCTTTTATGTTATTTACTTTCTGTTGCTATCTCTGTCCTCTTTCCTCTGTCCCTTGCAAGGGGAAATGCAGCCAAAAAGGAACATGATAGCATCACTCCAAGGACTGGGCTGGGTTGTAGCATCGGAGGGACACAAGAACTTGGAGTAGTTAATGTTATAGCAAGTTTTAAAAAAAATGCATCCTGAACTTCTAAAACATACTGACTTTTCTGGATGATGAAGATTCAAGCCTGTATGGTCCCTTGCAGTTTGTTCCTAAGAAATCCTCTATAATCCTTTGCTTCATTCTTGGCCATTTATTCCAGTTGCATAAAATGTCCCATCCAACTCAGTCCCACTGGAAAATGAGGAGAGGTCTTCTTGATTTCAGTAGATTTGTGACCAAACTTGCAATGGGGACGCTAACGGCTGCATGGAAGTCTCTCTGTGCAAACAGGCTGGATTTGCTGAATGCCACGAGGCTGAACAAGTTATAGTAAGAAACATTTGAAATTGCTTATTCTTATCAGAGACATCTGGCACACTGGATCTTGTTTCCAAAAGTTGTAAGTTCTTTCTTTAGAATTTTTTCTTGAGCAAAACTGCACTTTTTCCCCATCAAATTGTTTAACATAATTCTTAATGATTACACATAAATGTTGTAGCATTCTCTTTCTCCAGCTGCAAGCTGCTGTGTTTCAGAAAGTGTTTAGGTCTGTAGCAAGCATTTATAGAAGTTTACTTTCCTAGAAGTATCACTTATCTAATTGTTTTTTCAAGCACAAAACAAAATTGTGGTCATTGTTTAGTTCTGGGTTTGTGTTTCTTTGAAGGCTGTTGCTGGTGGGCCTGGGGGAGGTTCTTCGGGTTGGATGGGAAGTTTAGGAGATTTCCCATTCTCTTCGTTTGGCTTTTGGTCTATATATGTTACCCTCTTGATCTCAAACCAGGAAACTTCTGAAGATACACCCCCTGAATCCAATTTAGCATAATGCTTTACACACATTAAAAAGTGAGTGTCT
This sequence comes from Tringa tobata, assembly GCA_033628505.1. Classification (NCBI taxonomy): domain Eukaryota; kingdom Metazoa; phylum Chordata; class Aves; order Charadriiformes; family Scolopacidae; genus Tringa; species Tringa tobata. Next base: position 1,185,664 of record JAHREE010000280.1, read on the forward strand.
GGATGACTTGGGGAGGACCAGTGAGGTAGGAATGGGATATGATGCCTTCCTACACTGAGGCTAGTTAGATCCTACCCCTCCAGCAAACCTCTCAGAGCTCTTAGCTAAGTGAAGGCCCTTCAGCAGCTTATGTGAAATATGTGGGATGTGCTCAGCCTAACTCCCAGAGGAAATACTTCTATCTGAGAAACACATGCTCTTTTTCTGTCCCTCCCTCAACACAGACAGGCAGCTTGCTGGGGCAGGGGGCTGTAAGATTTTATTTCCAGCTGTGATCTCTGTACAGTGATTTGATGGGTGGGTGATCCTGTTCTCAGGCTGCCTAGGGGCTGGTTGCTCGCATGCAAACCCAGGGAGAGGAGTAGCAGCCTCATGAAATAAGATGAAGCGGCTCAAAATAGCTGGTGTTGAGAGCAGCCTGCTCAAAACCGAGCATGGGCATACTGAAGGCACAATTTTGGTTAATTTCCATTGTTTTCTTTCAAATTCCTCCTAGTGCTCTAGGTGGAGAACAGAATCTGTCTCTTCATAAATGTTAAAACCACATTGTTCATTTAAATGGGTAAATGCAGACACAAATATCAATCCTAGTAGCATAGACTTACTAGCCTCACACCATGTATAAATACAGTTTCACACCATTTGCAAGAAATATTGTATTCCCTGGGTTCCAGCTCCACTATTATGATTACTGTTATATACCTGGATAAAATGCCGGCGCTGACAATGTTGGGAAGGTTCATACCTGTTAAACTGTCAATCACTAAGTGATTTTCCTGTCAATCTGGGCGCTGCTGAAAAGAGCCGGCTCGACAGGCTTACTCCATTCCAGCTTTCCTTTTTCTGTTTCGTAATTTTTCTCTCAGTTCTTTTACTGGCCTTATAGAAAATTAAACTGTAAACTTGTCCACCTAAAAGGCTTTCTTACAACAATGCAATGCTGGCTGAAATAACCATTTCCAATTTGAGTGCGCTGGGAGAGCAGCATGTGCTTGTACACGTGCACACACATACACACACACTTGTATGGACGACTAGTATCTCATCCATAATGCTGTGCTTTTTCTATTGCTTTGATGGGAATAATAAAAATGTTTAACTTCCTTCTAGATCGCTAAATAAGGTAAATGTAGCAATGTGGTGTTTTCCTTCAGTCTTCCCATCCTTGCCTGCAGATGTGGTTTGTTCTCAGCAGTGAAACACCTACCAGTCTCTCTCAGCGTGGAACAAATTCAAAGCTCTGGAAGTTTCAGAGCTGTTTTTCTCAGGAAAATGAACATCATCAGAAGGAAGTACCTTAACTTCCAACATAACTAGGTTTGGCTAAATTAATTTCTTCTACTTCTTTCCACCTCAGCTTCTTGGGTTTTCATCCCTTCTCCAGCACTCGCATGGACATTTTTACCCCGAAGCCCAGGCGCTTTGATTGAATGATCATTACTTTTTCTTTTGTGCTTGTATGTACATTAATTTGTGATTCTCTTGAGCATTTCCTGATGGTCTCTGTCACTATGGGGCTTTGAACTTATGCATTGCAAAGAAACTGTATTACCTCAACTCAAAAGAATGTTTCTAGGGTTTACAAGTCCACCATAGCAAAACCAAATGGAGCAGAAATTGAATTTCATAGGGTTAATGTTTGTTAGCTTGGAAAATGCCTGTCTGCTATGAAAAACTACAGTTCCATATGTTGCAGCCCATCTCTGCATCTTCCTGCCTTTAATTTCATGAAGGGGTGGATATTAGCCAAAGTGGTGAGATCTGCAGAGGGTCCTGGTGCCACCCTTGTCCCCTAGTCATCTCTCAGCGTGCCCCTGCTGGGCAGCAACCCCTTCTGCAAAGCAATGTGCATTTCATAGAACCATATAATGGTTTAGGTTGGAAGGGACCTTCTGGTTCAGTTTAGCAGAACATTATGGAGAAGCTAACCATAAATGCGCTAAAAGTAAACTACCTGCCCCTTTATATGGTGATTGTTGAACAAGTGAGTATCTTCGATTTTTAGGGCAGGCTTAGGCTGCAGTGTGGGTATGGCTGCAATTAAAGGGAAAAGCCTTGCCACTTTGGAGGCTGGTCAACTGCAATACACAGTTCCCAGGGCTCAAAAGCAACAGGGCTTTGATCCAGAAATACATATTTTAGGGTAACATGACCTTCCTCTATTTCCACATGAAAAAAGGAATGAGGCTTCTTTAATGGGAGAAACTGTAGCCTGCCTCAGACTTCTTCATTTTCAGCTAAATCAGGGGCACACACAATTTGAAAGGCCAAAGTGCGTAAAGCTTCATAGTTACTGGAACCTTTGAAATCTTCCTCTCATGACTTTGTAGAGGTAGGGAACATTTCCTGTCACCTACATGTAGACAGCCTTTATGCGAGGGGGGGTGGAAATAAAAGAAGCAATAAAAATAAATCATCTGCTGAGGTCTGCCTACAACAGGGTTTGTCTCTACAGTTTAAATGTTTGTTTCTGTTTACACAAGTAAAAGGAGAACTGTGACAAGCTCTTTAAAGCATGAATATTGTACACTCCTGGGATGTTGCAAAGAACTACTGAAGCTGTAAGCTTTTCTTCAAGCTTGGTGTTATTCCATAAAGACGAAGGATGGCATTCTGGTCCCTGGGGGGGTGGGACGGGTAACTGTAATAATCCATTATATTTTATGGCTTCGAAAAGAAAATAATGAATCTATTCTGTCACACCTTCGGGTCAGTTTGACAGGCAGTCAGTGGCAACGGTTCCATTTCCTTGCAGTTATGGGCCCTGGCACATTATAATGTCAAATAATAGTCACTAGATTTCAAAGGGGGTTTTTTCCTAGATTTTAATCAGTATAAGAAATTAATTGGGCTTATTCATTTTAATACTGTAACTCCTCATTCAGTGTCATACAGATACTCTTATTTTATGTTTAAAGATGTCTATAGATAATTCAATCATTGGCTTAGCAATTATGAGGTGTGAAAGCCTTCATTTGAATTCAACGCATGTAGACATTACATGACCAGCCTTTCATCATATATGTCTAACCATTATGGTCCCTGTTTAGCAGATGAGACATTTGCAACCCTTGTGGCCAGATGGATAGTTGAACTTCAGTAGCTCAGAGAGAGCCTGGCGGTTACTGAACTCACCAGGGCAACCTGGATTCCAGCCCCATTCCAAAAACTACTTTAGTAGTCTGTGTATAGTAGACTAGTGCCAAAAGGAGAAAATAAATATACTCCAGTTCCAATAGGAGAGCTGAGCTTCCACCATGTCCAATTTAAAGGTTTGAGGTATCTAAGTATTGGCAGGATGAATGTGGGAACAGCCTTATTCTGAGCACCCGTAGAAACTGGAAGCCAGATAGGGTAATGACTTTTCTAAGGTATAGGTTTATGGATATCATTAAGTTCCTCAGCACTGCTGAATGCTAGGCAATTTTGCCTCCAGCAGAAATGGGACAGCTAGGATTTTTCTGGAAGAAATTTAGGAAGAGACTTAAACCAACTGTTTATATACAAAAAAGCAGAACAGTAATTTTTGCAAATGCTCACCTCAGCTTCCCATCTTGCAGAAATACATGCAGCAGTATTAGTGCATGTGGACCCAGAAGTGTTCCCTGCTCAGCCTCAAAAATGGGGCTACTCATGTCTAAGTAATTAGCTGTATTCTTGCAGAACACACTGTCAGGCGTTCAGAGTCACTGTGCCAGACTCTGTCCTGGGGGAAGGAGGCAAAATGTAATGGGAGGGAGCTAGAAAGGGCCATGCTGTCACGCTTTTCGTGTTTTCTTATATGTCCCATTTGGGGACCTTTACACATAAAGTCTTGCTTCTTTCACAACCCCCCTTGCCCACATCACAGTGCAAATCAATGGCCGTGAGGTAGGCTGGATAGGAGAAACTGGAAGTATGACACAGTTCTTCTTCAGGTAGAGCCACTGACCACCAGAAGAGATACTCAAAGAGAAGATGACTTTCTGCTTTGTGATGTCTCCCAGTCAAGCCTGGAGGTCTTTCTGGAAGACTTGCTTTGGCGTCACTCAGGCGACTCTACAGTGAGTCAGATTCAAAAACAAAACTGACAGTAAACAGTCTGCGTGTCCAAGGGAAGACAGCGATATGTAATCAGCTTGCTCTACACCATGAAGGGGAGAACAAACCACTGATCGGGTAGGAATCACAGACCCAGCCACTGCGCTTACTGGCATCCACAGGAGTGAGCTTGAAACTGGAAGATCCAGAACAACTTTCAACACACCTGATCTCAAAAAAGCAGGTGCCAAACAGCACTACAATGGTGGTTGGCACCACGGTGCAACAACACCAAGCCTCATATCTGCCTCTGGACAGCAGCATGAAACATTTTGGGACTCAGTGAAGAAATGTGTGGTTTGCTGATGAAGGTCATCTCCAGTACCCTGACCTTCACAGCACATGCCATGAAGAAGATTGTGGCCATCATGGGGGCCTGAAATGCCAGGGCTGCACCACTACACATTCAGGGGATAAATCCTCAGAACAGATTGCTAGAGCATGTTTTTCATTTGGCCTTAGTTATGCAGGAAGGTCACTGTCATCATACTTGTTATTTACACATCTCCTGGCATCTGCTCAAATCCATCTTTCTCACTCCTTCCTAGAAGCAGTTAAAATTTGGTGGTGTTTTTTTTTTTTTATTTTAAAAAAATTAAATTTTATCTTATTTTCTTGGTAGGGTGGTGCTCTGTTGGTATTTTCAGTAAGAACGGGTGTTCAGACTGCTGCCTGTACTACTTTGGATACTTGTGTTACTGAAGCACCCCTTACCCTAACTATGATTTACCTTCCCATCCCCAAAAGTTAGCGTACTTCCAGAAGTGCAACTCTAATTTAACACTCCTGTGAAAAGTATAATAATGAACAAAATGTTTCTTCTGTATTTACTGTTGTCCAGAGGTACTTTTTAATGTTCAAGAGGAGGATAAGATTTACATTTAGCCTTTTCTCCTTTCTTTTGCTAGAAAAGCAATATGGTCTATTTCAGCATTATAAAACCTGAAGTCCCATTACACTTGGAAATATTAAATCCATCCAATAAATTATCATTAGGATAAGTGAACACACTTCAGGCAGATCTCAGAAGACTATTCAAGATTCTCCCACAGAGCTAATTTCAAATGAGTTTTACCCTTCCTCTGAGATTCGTATCTTTGTCTTCAAGGTGGCTAATTACAAATGTAACTGTAAAAGTATGTACCTATCCATAAAAACATTCTTTTCCTTCTTCAAGGAAAGATCCTATTACAGATACTGGCACAGATTTTCAGCTGTCAAATCAACAGATTACATAGTATATAGAAACCATGGAATATTTATGCATGTCTCTGCCTTCCACACGAGAGGCACTCCAGCTTCAACAACATCTGAAGGGCTAATATATTTGTATGCAGTCAAGACAGACAGCAACCTGGAACAGAGTAGATATTCCCATACACTCCCTACTCACATACTCACATCATGTATACAATATTGCATGGTATTTACACTTATATAGATCCCCATATGCCTAATGTGTTCAAATCTTGACTAAGAGAACAGGAGCAGGAATTTGCTTGGCCCTGTAGAGAAAGGGGAGGCAAATCTACAGCCTCTAGTACCAGAGCTCGCAGCAGAGCTGTGCTAAAGGTTGCTGGGTTTGCTTTTTCACTCACAAATCAACATGATTATTTGCTGTGTGGGTTTCTCTGGGTTTTGGTTTTTGGGCTTCTTTTTTTTTTCTTGGCCCACCTTAAAAAACATAAAAAGCAAACTGCTTTTTCTTGCCAATGGGAAATTACAAAGGCAATACAGAGCACTAATTCAGGTTTAGTTATAGATTCAAAATTTACTTAAAGGTAGTTAGCTTGCTAGGAAAAGGATTTAAGAAATAAAAGGAAATATATTTTTAATGAAATATTTTACTATTCTGCATAGTTTTAGCTTTTGGAAGCGCTCAAAATGTTTTCTGTCGATTCTAAGTGACACTTTGGGAATAAGACCTGAAAAACTTAATCCTATTCTAACTCTGAATGACCTAGTTTAAAGATAGATCTCGGATTAAAGAAAAAAAAATAAAAAATCTGAGAACAGTTGACAAGTCTAAGAGCTTAAGTGAGTACTGAGAGACTGGCTAAGTCTAGCAGATAAGGGAACGGTTTTGTTGTATACAGAGGTCTGAAATCTGTAACTTTTGCATGTGTAACCATTCCACTTGAAATAGCAAGCAGAAGGTTGCTGAGATTGTGGAAAGCCTGAAAAGAATTGGCTCCAAAGCACTAAAGGACCGCAAAACATTTTTGATTTTACAAATAAAAATGAAAGAGAACAGAAAACTTTTCATAACACAGAACTCCGGGCTCTGCTGCTTAAGTGGAGATTATAAGCACAGATATCAGAAAACTGCAATTGCAGCATGTGTTGTACTGTGCAAATAAATCAAATATCAAGCAGAAAGCGCCATATAGAGAACACACAGGTCACATGTTTTAATACACCAAATAGTTTCATAGCACTAATGCTTTAACTTTCAAGAACAAACACCATAACAACAGGAAAAAACAAAGTTGTGAAGGTGTTCAATTGACCCAAAAAGCAATGCCATCATTTTAAGTACCCTACCTGAAAGTCTTACAGAATCAAGCTTCCTCCTGCTAATACAGAATAATTGATAGAGAACTCTGTAACTTGATCAAAGATGTGTTGTTTCAGTAATGCCACAGGATGATTAACAGGCTATATATATATATATGCATACACACACATATATAGTTATGAAGTTACAGAAAACTTGGATCTTCCTAAAATGTACAAAACGACATTTCCCATGCAAGGCTGCAGAAGGTAATATACAGCATGTGCTAAGTCGCCAGGCTATAAAGAAGGATATTGTGGGTTTTTTGGCAGAGAACAACAGAGAGCCTCAGAGAGATTGGCAAAGCACTGAACGCCAAAGATTGAAAGAATTACAACCTCCAGCCAATGGAGAAAAAAAATATGGAGAAGGAAAGTGATGTTTTTCAGGATTATGCCAGGACGTTAACGTAAATTGGTTTTGAAGAGGGAGAAACACATTTTGCAAATGGAGGGGAAGGCTAGAAGTAGGACTTCAGAATTTTCAGAGCCTGGAGTTATTTGCAAAGACTCCTAGCGTGAGAAGGGAACCCACCAGCAGCACCAGTGATGGAAAGAATGATGCTGTCTACAGATATGTTGATTTCCATGTTAACCATTAGCCTAAAACCATATGTCGATCATTCTTCCTTAAAACAGAGAGTATACTAATTCTACAGACTGATGAATATTTCTTCAGGACCTACCTAGCTCAGGCTTGTGTGTAAAACAGACTGAAGATAATTGCAAGGTACTCTTTGTGACCGACACACAGGTATGCACACTCACAGCCTTATTTTGCTGCAACAACAAAATGTTATCTGTAAACATACAACATACTTGTACACACAAGTCATTCCTGAGCTTTCCTTGGAAAAAACATCAGTCCCACAAGAGCTAAAACATCCTGAGAGCATCTCAAAAGGTATTTGCATCGAAATGCAGTCTTGTGTTAAAAAAAGCATTTTCCCCCAAAAAAAATTAATGGTCTGCTATGGCAAAAAAAAAAAAAAGAGACTTTTCAATCATGCCATAAAAAAATGCAGCTTATTGTGCATTCTGCTAAACCAGACCACTGGTGGATGGATTGATAACATAATTAATGCTTTTATCCAGTCCTTTAAAACTCTGACCTACAGTAATCTTTCAAAGACATTCACACTGAATTCAAGATGAAGTGAGCTCAGACAACCACACAATTTTCACATGGAAGAAAAAGTCTTAATGAAATAATCCTGAGTTAATACACAGAGACCAGAACTGACACCTAGAATCAAATGCATCTGCTGACTGATGGAGCAGAATGAGTGCATGGTGAACCAAGGTTAAGAAAAAACCCAACATCCAATCCAACTTTGAAATATGTAGGTGGCAGAATATTCTCTGCCTATAGAAAATCTTGAATAATACAGCTTTGCTATCTTCTGTGGAAATCAATGCACCCAAACTCTGCTATCAAAGTGGAAAAGGCCTGTGGATTTGAATGTAGCTGATGAACAACTATTTAGCGAGCAAATGTGTCAATACATTTTCTTGTTTTGTGAATGCTGTATAGTAATAGCAAGGATTCAACAGGGCTGATGTCAGTATAGCTGTGTTTATATACATCAGCTCAGAGTTTTCCACAATGCCTTTTGTTCAATGCACTTTTACCACTGCTTCCTGAATGAGGCACTTCCTCATTGTCTGTGGTTGACCTTTTAAAAGATATTTTGCTGTAGTTTCTGTATTACCCACCTACTTAATTTTGAATGATTTGTCCCTTTTTTATGGATAGTTACCTGGAAACAGCGTGATCTGTTAATGCAGAACATCCTGTACGCTAAAATAGTACATGTGCCCTTTGGGTGGATTTAACTTGAGTGTCAGATCAGCACAGATAATTTAATTCACTGGTTGCTCCATCTTGATCCCACATGAGGTTTAGAATCTTAAAAAAAAAAGCCCAAAACAGAGGTGTTTTCTTCAGCATGGGCATTCCTGGGGTGAGAAAAGGGGATTAAGGACTTTATCAACAGAACTACTGCAATGATTTTCAGAAACTGATTTTTAAAAGTGTCTGTTTAAGCACATTAAGTGGTTAATACTTATCTTTCTGGTCTAAAACATGAACTGAAAGACCATATCAGCTATGCAATGGAGTGCCCACAGAGATGTGCAGCTACAGCACTGCAGGGAGACAGTGTTTTCTCAGCTAAATACAGATTAGCCATGTCCATATGGCTCTGCACTGAGCAAGTTCTGTCCCTCAGTGGAACTTAATTCAGAGGAACACTGTCCAATGTGATTATGCCACATCTAGTTCCAAAGACAGCTCAGAAATGTCCTTGTCCTCGCTCCAGGATGCCACCCTGACATACCCTAAACTTTTTTCTTGAACTAGAGACCCATCAAGAATTTCCATTTTTCCAGTGCTCTCCCTTCACAATCTCTAGGCAGATTTACTTTCTGAAATGCAGCATGGCCAGCATTCTTGCTTTATATGGAATGCCTGAAGATACTGGAGAACAGCATGAGCACTCATCCATTCTCTGCATTCCCAATACACCACTACCATAGAAGCTTCATCTAGGAAGCCTTCTAATAAGATACCACATCATGGGCAATCATACAGACCCAGATATGTAGAATAAAGTGTTTTGTCATAGACTCTATTGCTATACAATACACTGCAAAACAAAAATCATATCAATGCAGGAATTTAAGCATCCCATGATCTTCTAAATCAATACTAACATACTATCTGATCTTGAAAACACTGCAGTGGCAGAAGCACACTGGGTTTCAGAATTTGGATCTGTGGAGCACATTCAGGGTATATGAACACCCAGGAGCCTGCCTGGTGTTCTTCTACTAGTCTTATATGAGCCCCTTGAATCTTATGCATCCCATGAGGGCACCTACAGGGTGTTTCTTCTTTTATGGATCAGCAGTTAGGAAACACACCAAAGATGCAAGAAACTTTAGCTCTTTGTCTTCTTCCTGAGAGAGTTCAACCCCACACAGTTTCTGAGTTGTAGAAGAGCTAGCCCCAAAGAAAGCATGATTTAATCACGGCTCCAAAGCTAAAATGACTTGTGCAAGAAGCAGCATTAGCCTTTGACCAACTGCAATTTGCAGAGAGTGAAGAATGGTAAATTTCTTGCTGTTTTAAAATTCAAGACTCAGGTATCTAATTTCAGGAGGTCCAGAGTACAGAAACTGGAGGGAAATGGAGCACCTCTCAGTGCATGTCTACCAAGGGGTGTTTCAGAGGCAGTTTTAAAACATACATCAGCTTTTATTAAGGCCTACTTTAAGAAGCTATCTGTTCAGTAGGCTTACATTGTAATTGCCTCACTTATGACACAGATAATTTAGGAGGAACACTAAAGAATCTGCATTCTTCCAGGCAATCAAAACTTAGGTACAGGGATGCTAAAATTCACAACACCTGGATCCAATTTACTCATGTAACCCCCAGCTACCCTACACAGAGCACAGTTTCTTGGCTTCTGAGCAGAAAAGAAAAATTTCCCTGATAAAAATCTACATAGTTAAAAGACAAAAAAAAAAAAAATATCTTTCTAATGCTTTTTTATAGCATCCATACAATTTTAAGGGAATTATCCAAATGATGGATCCAAGCCACACAAACAGATTGCCGTTCTACATTAGGTTATTTGCTGGGTATTTGAATAGGACTTTTCCAGAAGACTAGTGATCTTAGGGACTCTGGAGAAGGGGCTCAGATTGCTTAAACCAGGCCTTTAAAAAAAAAAAAAAAAGGCATTCTTAGCCATGTGTGTAACAAGGCCTTTTTCTTCCATTTCAGGACAGTGACTGTGCGCTACAACTGCCTTATTTGTTTTGTGAGGGTGGGGTTAATAAGAAGTCATTTATTTCTCAATATGCTGCTTTCAAGTAGCACAAGCATTCTGACATTAAAAGACAAAGATCAACGTGAATGTATGAGTTGCTAATGTTTTATCCTGTGCTACACATGCTCTTTCAACATCTGACATTTGTCTTGCCCACAGCTATTTTCATTAGGATCTTTATCTATTGTCTGCTTGAGATCATAAAAAGGAGACTGAGTGGTGGTATGAAAACTTAAAGAGATGGGAGGGGAAAAAAAGAAAGAAAAAAAAAATCAATAAAAGACTGTCTTTAATTTGCACTGGGTTAGGACTTGCTAATTGTTGCCTCCCTGTTCCTATTAATAGAAGGAAGCAATAGAACTCACCTAACTCACAAGGGCTCTCTGAGAAGTATGCCAAGTGCGAGGTCAAACCATCAAGTTTTATAAAGCAACAATTTGTTTAAGAAGGGACTTTACATTGGTAAGTAAGTAATTCTGCACAGTCTCTATGACTGTTAAATTGGGATTTCATGATGAATTGGAAAAAACCTCAGCAAATAGTGAAAGTAGGGATAGTAAAAAAGAATTAAATTAAAAAAAAAATAAAGCAGCTGCAAGAAGCCTAAGACAATAGAACATTTGAAGAATGCATCCAAGTATTTTTGGCAGAAAAGTAACACATTAAACCCCCACCCCCTACAGATCTCACCAAGCTGAGAAACTCCAAAGGAATTTACAAACAAACCCTCCATCCATAACAAAACTTCAGGCAGAAGTGAAACAATAAATAAGACTACACATAGTAGCAGGACCACAACAGTGGTTTGTAACAGCTCTTCAGTGCCAAGTTCATCAATGAACAGAGGTAACATGCACCACCATTTCATTGGCCTCACCACCTGGGGTTGGAGAACATGGACAGAGGGGGGGAAAAAAGAGCTGAAATAGTGAAGAGATCAAACAAGACAAAGTATTTTGCAGATACCTCATTTTGCTGTTTGTTTTTTTAACATAGCACATAAGGTTTTACCCTGAAAAAAGCAGTCAAGTTTTTATCACTGACTCAATAGAATGCCCTTGCCGGAGCAGCAGCCTCAAGCATCAAATGCTCAAGGTTGCTTTTAATTTGGAACTGTTCTTTTAAAAATCAGATACTAATTTCCAGTTGTCTTATTAAGCAAGGACTAGTTTACTCACTACTTGAACATACTTCCATAATACTGCTTTTAAACTGATGTAATTTGTACCCTAAAAAATGAACCTATAAGCAAGAAGGAGACAGAACACCAAAGAAAAACTGCTTGATAAGCCCTTCTTTCAGCCCTGGTACCACATTAAGTGACCTTTTCCCCTTCCCACCTTATGTCCCCAATGCATGAGCCTCACAGCGGTGCCAGCTCATGAGGGAATGAACACACAGAACCTTTTTACGAGGTTACTTCAAGTCCCAGATTGATTCCCCAACCCAGCCTGTTACTGTCTCCTTTGACTGGGTTACCGGTCTGACTGAGAGGGTGTGGGGGCAAGAGAAAAAGAAGCAAGCAATGCTTGAGATGACACTAGGGTCAGCAAAGCTCATCCAGCGCTCTCAGTCTTGGATCTGGTCTTATTTTACCAGGATGAGATGGGGACACTCTGAACATATTTTAGCCTTAAAAATCACACTTCAAATTCCTTAAACTGGACAAGAGTGGTTTTAATGACTATTCAGGAGTTCGGAAAAGAGGCTACAGGAGTTCACTGGCTATTTTCTGAGCTTTTTTTCAAAATCAGTATCATGTCAGTTACGTCCTTGCTAATGAGGCTTCAGCTCTGATGTTTTGCTGAACAATTTGTAGAAGGCCTTGCACATCTTTTGTACTAACTGTGTTTAGATTAACAAGAACTATCACATGCAAGCAGCCCTTGTTTATGTCATTTCATTGCGAGGGAGAAGAGCTGAGTGAGGTCATACCTCCTCTGTTTGTCCTGGAGGCAGTGTCCCAGCGAGGGTGACAGCCCAACAAACTCCCACATAACTTCCTGCATGGGGAGGAGGGAAGAGGTGGAGGCCCCAATTCCTCTTTCACTGGCTCCCACCCCCTCAGAGTCACGGATTTGCGCTTCCCAGAAATGAGGTTCAGGTTCTGGTCGGGAGCATCAGCTGTCCATGCCCACCAGTTTGTATAGCATATGCAGAACTAAGCTGCATGCTGCCCACAAACAGAAGTGATCAACCAAAAGAAAAGGAACAGAGGAGTGCACCTTGCAACATCTGAAACTCGGAAAATACCTTACCCAAAGGCGCTTCTTGCAGGGTTCGGTACTCCTGGGAACTTCCACATCCTCTTGTTGTGGAGAGCTCAGGTAGGAAATGCCACGGCTGGGGCTGCACAGGCAGGATCTGCTGGTTTTTAAACAAGCACAGATGAGACTGCTGGGGGACAGAGAGAGGCTCTGGTGAAGCAAGGTCTGCAGGACTAACAGTGAAAGTCCTGTTGTCGCACCCTCTAATGTGACCAGCAACAACAACAAATTTCCCTTCTATCTCCTATCGCGTATCTTAGTTTCAGTCTTAACATCAGAGTTCAACTCCTCGCTGCTGGAACGTGTTCAGCCAGCACCTCAAAAGCATTGTTTCAGTTAAACACAAACTCAGCCTACCCAAGACCTAATTTTAAACCAACCCGAGCTGAACTCTGTCCTGGCAAAAACTGCTACTGAAAGCTGAGCAAGGTCGTTTCAAGCCAGCGTGTTACCAGAGACTGAAGCACCTTTAGTTGCGGTCTGCCTCCTGCGGGAGCTACCCCGACTGTTTGCCGAGGTTTGTATCACTCCAGGCTTCAAAGAGCCAAACCAGTCATGGTATCATGCACTGTTGCTCTTTCGTAGCGTGCCTAGACCTGCTTACCACACGCAAACAATGAACACTGTAGGGACGTGCCAAGACCTGCATTACAATTCTCCCAGCCTGCTTGCAGAAGAGAACTTTGCAATCTGAGAAAAGAAAACAAATAGCAAAGCCATACCGAAGCGGGTTCGTAACAGCACTGGAAATATTTTTAATAATAGAAATAGAAATATGTGAAGAAACTTTTCATGTCAACATGTAGCACAGAGAAACCAGAGGAGACATGTATGCAGTAACTAATCATTGTTGCTGTCACATAAAGGCTTAACTCATGTTCCAAAATTTCGGTTCATCAATTTAGAAACTACAAGATGTTCGGGCTCTCCATAGCAACTTTCGTTTGGAGGTACTGATTTGCAGAACTGCTGTTTATCTGCCTCTCAACAACAAATCCCAAATGGCTCTTTCAGATTAGGCACCCAAAATAGCTCATATCTTAAATTTAACCCATCGTTTTAAGACTTAAAGCACCATTCATCTGGGAAACTTATACTAACAGAAAAAAAAACAGGGAACGCTTGTCAAACTTTGCAGATACCAAGAGATTTTCTTCTCTCTCCAAGCCTGCTCCAGAGTTAGATTTCCCCTCCCTTACCTCTGACATGGCAAACATAGCTTTGGGCACAGGCATGAAGAATGAAGTGAGTTTCCAAACAAAATCAGTTTTAGGAGCTTATGGGAGTCTTAGAGCTGTCGCCTGCATGCAGTCCAGGCTAAGGAACACCAGCCTACAAGGGGTCAACAAGAGAGAGTGTAAATTAAGCTAAACAGAGACCTGCATTCTCCCCCTTAGACAGCTGCCAAAAGCTGAGCAAACTCTTTTAAAGGTACCACACTCGAGAGACCTTCACTAGGGTTTGCAGAGTGGCTCAGCCTTGTAGTGGTGCTTCTTCCTCACCCCGTGCGTTGAACACGTATGCCACAAGTCCTTACTTCTGCAAAACACAGAGCTGTGATCTCAGCACCGGTGACCAAGGCACTGTTGTTCTCATGCTCTGTGAGCACACAGGGTCACGGGCTCCTGCTGGCTGTGGGTAGAGGGAACAGGCATTTTCGTTTCATTCCTCTGCTGCCAATAGTTCAGACCAACTCCTGGTCTGATGAGAATATGCTACCCTTACTGGTCTTAATATTCCCCTTTTGATGGAAGAAGTATATAAGATTCTGCAGGGCAATTCTAGCAACATCTGGCTTTTCTTCTTTTCTTAAAAAAAAAAAAAAAAAAAAAAAAAGAAAACGGGAGTATCCAGGTTTTTTCTGTTCAAGGGGCACAGCACAATTTTTTTAGACTGGTAACATATGTATCTGCAGCTACAGCAGTGCTATCTATTCACAGATTCCTTTAGTGTGTTACCACTCACTGACCATGGAATGAAAAAGCACTGCCAAAAAAAGGGGGAAAAAAAAAAAAAAAGAAAAAGAGGGAAGGGAAACAACCAAAGAAAGCCTGCACAGTGATGCAAGTAGGGAAGAATGCCCCATTCACTCACATAATGAAAAGGTTAACGTGAAGGCTGTTAGCATAGAAAAAGATTCCATTTAAAAATCCGTGGTGTTTAAGTCTTTTTCTTCCAATCTGAGCTGTCAGAAATCTCCCTCATAATTTCAGTCTCCACAGAAAGGTACTAAGTAGAAACTTTAAAAGAATGTTGCTATTGTGTTTAAAAACCTTCCTGACCGAATGGGGTCTCAGTCAGCCACACAATAGTGTGGTTTTCTGACTCATAACCCTTCTCTTTTGCTCTGATCTTCCCTTTCCTTCAAGCCCGATCACTGATTTGTCTGTCTTCAATTGCTCGCCAGCCTGAAAAAGAAAAGAAAAGAGTAACTGCATTTAAAATATTGAGTCAATTTTGTTCTAGGCTTTAATACAGCAGCATGATACAATCTGCAGTGATAGAGAATTTTTTCCTCCACCAGCTAAGTCTCTAGGGCATTTTATGGAATCAAATATTGTTAAAAGCAGCATCACATAAAGAAAGCTTTTAAAATAGATTTAAAAAACAAAGAGCAATTCAGCCTATGCATTATCCATGTGGAGCTGGTTTGGCAACTGCAACATGGAATTACTTAAAGCTTGCCCACAGCTTTTTTCCTTTTTTTTTCTCCTTCTGGCACCATGATCGTGGAAAACATTAGGCCTGGACTACTATTAATACAAGTTTCTAACCTAGGAAGTTATTCTTTATTTCTGCCTGCTGCTATCCAGCTTCAATAGTTAGTTTTTGCCAGCTCATCTATTTACAACGGATGTTGTTTCAAAAAGATATGGTACTAAGTTGTAAGGCATTAAACAATTCACTAAATTTACTGCTGACTGTTGTATGCAACCCCTTTTAAAATAAACTCATATTTGTAATGATTTGTTCCATTTGCATGTGCTCTTACCGAGGTAATATGACTAAACAGAACAACACAAGTGAACCAGAAAAAAAAAAAGTTAAGGATTTTGAAGGATTCTTTTACTGGCAAAAAAGTACCAAACTTGTCACTTAGAAGATGTTTCCAAATGACTGCAACCATTTCTTGTTTTAGTGAGAAAAAAAAAAAAAAATCATGTACAGGTTCAAAACTATCTCACTTTAAAAAAAAAAAAAGACTAAAAGAGACTTGGTCAAATCAAGATACAGCCATAGAGGGGGAACAGATCACAGCCTCTCTCTTGCTGTGGGATGGGGAACAAGTAGGGTGTTTGTTGGTGCTGAGGAACCAGCAGCAGAGAGAAGAAGGGCGAGGGCTGTAGTTTACCTAATCCCCTCCCTCTGCAAAGCCATTATTCTTGCTTGTGCATCGACCATACCCAAGACCAGATGTGTACATTTGCATTTATAATTATATTTATTGAAGTCAACTTCCAGTCCTTTGGAGCGAATTATAACATGAGCAAATATGGTCACACATTAGTCTCCATTTTTGATGTCTTCGCCTCACAAATAGGTAATCATTACAAATTATTATATTCTTTAAAAAAAACAGTCCCATGGCTGGTAAATGTATTGATAAAACGTAATATATCTGCTGCCATGTTCTCAACTCTATCTTACAGACTGTATTTTTGGTACCTTTGCAACATCTATTAACATTATATAAAAATCCTTTCTAATATGGTTCAATTTACAGATTTCTAAATTCCACTGAAAATTTGGCTAAAAAGAGCCATCTTAAACCACTAGCATACATGTGAAGAGAAGTAGTCAATTCTAGGCTCTGCGCAAAAGAAATTCTGCGCTCTGAATTCCCATTCAGATTTTTTTTTCTCCCCACACACGAACTCATGTTCCCAAAACCTTACTTACTGAAAGAACGGGAAACTGCAAGTACATGACGTGTATTTTCAGTGGGGCTTGCAAATACATAAATGCAGAATCCATCTTCTAAATTCAAGCTTTCAGCTACAACTTCAAGTCCATTTTGAATTCTCTCTTCTGCTAAAAGGGCTACTACTCCTCTCTGGTTACTTCTGTCCTCCCTGGAAGACCAGCCAGACATCGCAGAGTCACTTGGGGAACAGAACTGAAGAAAGAATCCAAATTTAAAAAAAAAAAAAAAAATCCTGGTCCTTCTCCCTCCCCTCCCTGAGCTAAGAAACAGCTGTTGATATTCATATTTATATTCATGTCAAACAAAGAGAAATTAACAATACAAAAATCTGCTTCTAGTCAGACCTACAACAAGCGTTTCAAAGAACGTCTTGATAGAGGTACTGCAGGCTCTTGAAATAGGAACAGCTCATATTGCTGCTTCAGCAGAAAGCAGTAATTTACAGCAAAAAACAGCCCACCAAGTATCTGAACACTGCATTTTTGGGATACTCTGAGTATTTCCAATCTCTTCCTAAGACAAATCACTTACTAATTCCTTATGAAGTGACAACATCTAACGTTTTACAAGATCCTACATGAAAGAATAGAGATGGTAGTAACAAATTAAATACAAGAAAAAAATTAATAAAAGCTTTTCAGCATTGATAGCCAGCATGAGTATATTTTAAAGTATCCATTGTTATTCTTAGCTTTCAGGTTTATAAAAATTGGATGGTGATTATCTCAACATGTGGAAAAACTTCGAGGGTGGCAGAGCACTGGAACAGGCTGCCCAGAGAGGGTGTGGAGTCTCCTCCTCTGGAGATATTCAAAACCCACCTGGAGGCATTCCTGTCCAGCCTGCTCTGGGTGACCCTGCTTTGGTAAGGGGTTGGACTAGATGATCTCCAAAGGTCCCTTCCAACCCCCACCATTCTGTGGTCATCAGTGTTTGGAATACGCAAAAATCTTTTCTTGGCTTGGTAAAGCTAAAAGCAAGTTCTGCTTGAAATACCAATCAGTTCTTTAAGTACAAGGGAAGGAAGCTTCCCTCCTCTGGACATAAACACTAAACATGAAGTAACTTTACACAAGGCACTAGAGATATTCAAGTCTTGCAGAGTAAGTCTGCACAAGGTATAGAAGTTGGAACAACAGCTTAAGGGGGAAAACCTATTAAAAATAAAAAATTGTGTCCAGAGAACTTAAGCAACTTTCAACTAAGTGGTGAGGCTACATACAGACTAAAGCTATATATTACACCTCCCTTTAATAATAGAAGAGACATTAATCAAACTTTGGCAGAATACGTGTAGCACTCTCATTTTCATAAAATGATTGACGATGAGGCAAAAAGGTTAACCTTTTGGCTTGAGTTAGTTGACGGTTTAGTATCACTTATGCATATTCTTGGACTTCATTCATATAGTAAAGTCACTACATTTTACTGCTTTGGGCTGAACTGAGCCAAAGTCACAAGCTTGGATCTTCTCAATACCTGCACCTGGGAAATCCAGATATTGAAGAATAGTTCTTGATCTACTTGTAATGCTGGAAGAGATTACAGGTTACTTGAATGAGAACTCTGTAATGCACACGAACAAGGTACGTAACAACTTCAGAAAATATACCAAGATGTATACACACTGTGAATACAGACATTTTACCTTCAGTTCTATAAAGGCAAAATGTCTGTAACAGAACATAGTGCCAAACTCCTGACAAACACCAGTGAACACTTAGGGTGTCACTGACCTCTTCCCACCCTCCCAGTACAATCCTACAGCCTTTCTACCAGTTCCCCAAATCCAACTTTTATCCTCTAGGAGGAAACTCAATCAAGAACAGAAAGATGCAGCAAGTCCTCCTCAAATCTCTTCAGATTACAAAAAGCATCTCAGAAGTTCCAGATGCTCAAAGAGGTGCCCAGAGAACTTGTAGGATCTCCTGGGAGTTCAAGTCTGATGGGTACTTTCCTAGAAGGAAAAACATAGCACTAGTATGTGGGTGTTGAAAAATCCCACTACTCTCTCACACCCTTAAGAATTTAATCCTCCTGAAGTTTACCCAAAAGTCCAAATGGAAGAGAAGACTCCAAGATAAATGAAACATTCGGGAAGATTAAAGTAAGGTTTAAAACACCATAAATATCTGTATATATACACACTAAAAAGGCATTAAGAAAACAAAGCTTCTCCCCTCCTGCATATCAAGTAGTCCTATTTTTAGTGAAACTTATTCTCACCGGAAAAGAAGTCAAATTTCTCAACACATGACATGCCTTCACAAGAGCCTTCCGTGAATACACCATACAGACAAAACAACGGCACAAATAATTCAAAGTAGTGCATTGGAATGTTAGCACAAATCAATCAATTAGGCCATAGACCACAATCCCAGAATTTTATAGAAAGGAGTAAGAATAGGTTTAAAAAAAAAAAGTACTAAGATTAATTTTTATTTAAAAAAATAAAGAAAAAAATTGGGCAGCAATGCAGTTCTGCAAACTTGTGTGCTCACTGCTCTGAAGTCTTGATACCAAAACTTTCACATTTCATTAAATGTCAACCTCTAACTTTGTAGGTTGAGAAAGAAAAAAAGGAATGTGTGCACTCAGGTCTTTGTTTCAATTCAGGCACCAGAACAAACTAATGAATCAAGAAGAAACGTAGGAAAAAACCTTTCTTAAGGGGGACAAAGTTTTGTGTTGCTTGCCATAAAAAAAAATCAGAATGGGTTATAAGTTAAAGTCCAAACTTTTACTTCCTATCTTGCAAGTTCTGAAAGATGACTGAACACATACAAATTTCATGAGCAGCAAACAAGTCAGTCTTTTGGGTAGATTCTGACAGTGGAGAATAGTTAGAGACTACACTCTCTAATAGAGACAGTGTAGTGTTCTTGGACACTACAAGGCACATGACTGCAGAGCTTTAAACGTTTACATTAAAATGTAAATTCATACAACTACTTTTTTCCAACATCTCTTCACCCACTTATTCAGCCTGTTCAGATCTCATATACTCATACTCCAGTACATTTGTCTGAACCCCACGCAGAAGCCACTGAAACGTGGACTTGAAGAAAGCAACACAGTTTAACTTCTGTGTTCTCCAGGTGCCCATTTAAACCTACTGGCTGCTCACAGATAAATAGAATTCTGCTTAATTTATAAAGAGTTTTCCCTCTGTGCAGTTCAATGATGGACAAAAGACAACCAAGTACAATTTTTTTTTTTAATAAAGATAAAATTACAAAAAAGGTAAAATCAGCTCAGGAAAGGCAAATTACTTTAATAGATCAGTTTAGACATTTAACATAATAACTCACATCCATTTTTAAATACTATTACATAAAGCATGGTGAAGAAAAGAATTTCTGCCTCATAATTAGAAAACTCACAATACAACTTGCCAAAAACCAGAACAAAGCCGTTTGAAAATAAATACGGTCCATGCCAAATAGTACAAAATGAAATCAGCAGTCTCTCTTGGTATGAAAACTTTTCTTCTTTTAGGTATTCTCCAACTCTAGTATTATGTTCTGCAACTGATGAGAGGCTATCTTTTGTTCAAGGATTGCTGAGCTGTTCTGATTTCGCTCTGTACAAAGGCAAAAATTAGATTGTTAAGTTGTTTCATTTTTTCAACTAGCTGTTTTAGAAATGCAATTTTGAATTACTACTGTCAATTGCCTCAATTATTTAGTATCACAAGGAATTAAAAGTAATCTCTACAGAAATCAATACTTTATAATATTTTAAATTAATAAGCACTTTTCAAAAAGGTTACATTTGTTACTAATTGGTGTTTACCCTTTGGCATCTGTCTTTTCACCACTGCTGTCCTTGGATTTATCCTCCTCCTTAACATCTGAAAAATAACAAGATTTTAAATATACCAAGAGATGCAAGAAAACCTTAAAAGACTTCAGAAGAAAAAAGCATGACCAAGTCACATTTTTTTTGTATACGCTCCTAGCCAGAGGGAACCAGCTTTTAACAGAAGTCACTGGTTACATATTAAAATACAGCGTTAAATGCATCCATTCAACTGAGTGACCTGGGCACGATGCCAAGTGATTCACAATACCTCAGGGCAAGCCTCTCTTGACTGGCCATAACGATGACATGCAGTAACAAGACCTGGATATACCCTGCGTGCCATGTGGAGGCCTTGTAGCCCTAAGATGTAGTCTGTTACTGCAAAAGTCAAGAGTCCTTGGAATTACACTACCCCCAGAACCATATCCAGCTTGTTTCAGAGAAAACTAGCTGGCTCACCCCACAAAAAAAAAAACCTAGGAACAAACTCTCTGTCTAAAGTATTTAAAGCAAGAACCCTTTTTTATCCTTATTTTCATTAATCTATAGAAATCCCTGGCTCTAAGATTTCAAGCTTGTGGGGGAACAACAATAACACTTGGCTGAAAATACTGTTCTAGTGTGAATAGCTGTATCTTGAAACTGATTAATTTGAAATGGATGCTTTAAATATAATGGAAAAAATAAGTCATCATCTCAACAGCTAATTAACTGTTAACAGAAAACAAAACTGTCTCCTCATAGAACTGACATTTGCAGTTCTAAAATATAGGATGAAATCACACCAGAGTCCTACCTGCTTTTTTGTCCTCAGTCTCTTTTTTGTCTTCCTCTATTCTGGCTTTCTTTGCACCTTTCTTATGATCTGCAACATTTCGTCGTCCACCTTCCCCTTCATCTTCAGAATCTGAAAATTCTTCATCACAGGCTATGCGCTTATCAGACGCTCGAACTAGGATTTAGATTTATGAAATAAACTGAGCATAAAGTCAACTACAATAGGCCTAATAAAAAAGAACTATCACATTAGGAATTAATAATAATGAACTAAATTATGGACAAAACTGCTACCTTTTCAAGATACTCTGGGACTCTCACAATGACTTCTGAAAATAGCTTTACAGAGACACAGAAGGAGGGTTGGAGTATTTTAACATGCATCAAATTAATTTCAAACACTGGAAATTACATCACAGGAGAAAACAATTAGTTTCAACAATTCAGAAAATGGACAGTGCACAAATAAGAGATTATAGAATTACTCCAATCACCATCAAAAAGGGTTAAATGTAGCAGGAAACTCTTATCTATAGCTGAAGAACAACTCACTGTCCATAAGAAAGCTAATGGTAATAAAGTGAAGGGCAGTGTTGCAAGTATGGAAAACCTCTCTGTCAAACAACAACAAAAAACAACCAAATAAAAGTATTTTTTTTGAAAACACAGTACCTTGCTTTACATCAATGGAGAATGTTAAGTCTTGTGAATAGCAGAACACTTAAGCTAAGTTTTGTATTCCTTTAGTTACAATTCATCTGAGATTTCTGGAGTCTCATTAGAGACTGGCTATTTCAGACTTGAAATAGCCAGACTATTTCTTAAGATGAAAAAAACCCATGTTCTTTCAGCATTTCTTTAAACCCCTTTAACAGGTTCAGATTTGTGCAGAGATTCCACCTAAGAACAGCAAAACTGGTAGGCCAGTGGCGAAATGTTTTATTCAGGAAACAAAACTGCCAATCCTCCAATAACGCACTACTTGGACTAAGATTCTGAACAATTAAATTTAAAAATCTAAAAAGACTCTACTTGGATATGCCCTATCATGAGAGGATATTTCTTACTAGAAATGCGTTTATCTGGATCTTCTCCATCCTCATCTCCACTGTCTTCATTAACAGCATCTTCAGGAATGGCCTGCATCTGTACACCAGGTGCATGAGGTAACATGCGCAAGTTTTCAAATAAGCGCTGCCTGCAAGCAACGGACAAGGAAAGTTATTACTACACAGAAGCAGCATTGCCTTGGATTTTGTATTTCATTCTGAAAACTCTGTATTCAAAGTTAACCTGCTTTGCTTTAGTTGTTTTAATTAGTTTGCTTTAATTGTTTCATTTAAAAAAAAAAAAAAGGCATGCCAAGTCCAGAAATATTTCCATCCCTAACAGATCATTAGTATCCACAGTGTACTTGAACATGTTTTTCTTTGAACTTTTAAAATATTTATTTCAATCAACTTCAGTCTTCAGTTCCCCACAGGGTCAGCACAAGTACTCCCCATTTGGGCTGAACCAAGTGACAGTATTACCCTGTTTATAATAAGCTAGAGAATTAAGCCGGATAATAAATTATGCTCCAGTTTCTCAGAAAGCAAGCCAGACACTTAAAGCATGAAGATTTCCACACTGTGTGCAGCGATGACTTCAGGGTCAAAACCAATCCATCCGGATAAGACTCCTTATTGGCTGTTTCAGAGAGAACAAAGAGAAGTTCTCTCCAGTCTGAGCAATCCGATGCAATGGACTCCCTCTCCAAAGCACCACATGCAGGAAAAGGACGGACACAGGACTTCTCTTGGGACTGAAAACTATCACTCCAAAGAAGTCCAAGTAGAGAGAAAGGTGTGGCAAGCGCCAAATACTAGCACTTGTAACAGCTATCTCAGTATCCTTCAGCCCAATTTGAAGAGCTAAATGGCAACTGGTGCTTTTTTGGAATCCTTACAGTCTCTGTCTCTGACCAAATCAGATGACCTGGTAGACCAGTTCTGCCAGTCCAGGGAGTCCCCCAAAGTTAGGTCCTTGTGAAAGCACACAACTAACTGAAGGAGGATTCTCTGAAACGATGGGTCATCGCTCTTCTTGTGGGTGCTAGTACAAAGATGTGAGACTGTCAAAGGAACACACACAATCCATGCCCAAGGATTTGTTAAAGAGCAAGCAAGTTTTGCAGCCTACTTGCACCATGAAACTCAACAATGCTCAATATGCAGCAAGAAGCCTGGCAGATCACCAACTGGAGCACTATTACTACAGAGAAGCTGTGTAGAATTACATCAATGAAAAATAGGTGGGTTTTTTCCACCCTTGCATGTTATTAAAAACTAACCCCCTTTCATCTGATTGTGATTTATGTATTTGTGTTAGGAACACCAATCACAGTCTACATACCAACCACTTCAAAAATTACTATTTTTACTGCTTTGATGAATTTTGCTATTTGACATTTTTACAGGTTATAGCAGTACTGGCAAACTTATACAGCTAGTTTCACATCTTTATTTAGCTCTTTTCAGAAACCAAAAGAATTCCTGTTCACCATTAACAGCCTGTTAAACTTGGGGCAGGAGTTGAGGTTTATTCTTTTAAACCCAGAGCAGTGCCTCAGTAAGCAAAAAGTACTGCAGGCTAACCAATTATCTCTTATCATTTGAATACAGAATTGATTGTATGCATGCACTACTCCATCCCTGAAGTAAAATATTTGTTTACAATCAAACCTTCAGGATGTGATGAGGAATAAACTATCAGAAGCAGTACAGGCTAAAAAACACGTAGCTATAACTTGGCAACAAGCACTTCTCAAACCTTGTGAATCTGTCAAGCCACAGTCACTCAATTGCCTGCACACGTATCACTATCTTTCCACAATTCTGGATGTTCAAGCTCACATGCAAGCTCTTATTTCCACAGCTTACAGCTACAAAGACAATCTCAGTTCATGCCTAGACACAGAGCTGAGAATTAAAAATCCTAATCATCGCAGCATACCAGCTTCTTTCCTGACGGGTTAAGCTTTCTACAGAATCAGAATGGGAAGCCAAGTAAAACAGTCATCTCTTTAGTTGCTGGAAAAAGTAAAAATCCAAGCTGGGTCTTAAATTTTCATATTTATAGTCATGTGACTTCATTAGCATACATACTGCTGTAGGAACAGGCTTTGAAAAACTACCTCTTCTGACAGAAATGAGAAATACATACGATGTATTCAGTATTTATTCTTAGCATGTAACAAAAAGGTGTGCAGTTTTCAAAACTGCCTAAGAAAGCTCTGGAGAAATGTGATACACATGATCTACTTGATAGATAAGGTAATCGCTACTTACTTGATCTTCTCCATGTATTCTGGTGTATTCTGATTAGTCATATTTGAAGGACTAATATGAAGCTTGAAGTCTGGTCCGAAATACTCAAAGTAGTCATTGTATGGCAACTCTATAAACAAAACATAAAAGACAACTTCGTGACCCAAAAAAGATTTTACACATTTTAAATACAACAGCAGTTTTGACAAGATTTTAGTTAGAGAACTATCAAACCTGAAGAATTCAGTTAAGCAATAGCACTTAAGTACTGCCTGAACCGTTCAATGTTTTTCCTCTAAATTGTTCAATAGATGAACTTAAAATTTGTTGGCAAAATACAAAAAGCAAGAGAAAGTTCTACTGTAATCACGTTAGAACACATATTGGAACAACATAAGTAACAGATTCGGTAAAATAACTAAAAACACTACTTCTGTGGAAAAGAGAACATCAACTGATGATTTATTATAGATGTTTTCAAAGTTAGTCCAGCTTGAAAGTTTTAAGTGAGCCATTCAAAATACTCCTTCAGTATAGTATGCATCACTAGGCTGAAGATCACAGCTAGTTGAACACCCGTGGTAAGCACCATACAGTGGTTCAGTAATGGTCATGTCTGTCCATTCCCCACCTTTCCCTGCTTTTCGCATTTTCACAGATAATGGTCCCCTGACTGAAACATTTAATCCCCAAAATTAAGTCAATGAAGACTTCATATGCAGGAAAACTTTATCTTCCCAGATAAAGTAACAGAAAACTAAAAAGCTTAGAATTCTTAAGAAATAAGATACTGAAATCCACTTCTAATTGAACCCTTTGTTTTGTTTCTTCATTTATGATTTTTACAGGACATATGATCTTGTTAGGTGGACAGAAAGGAGACAGGAAGATTAACTTGCTATTGCAACATTTAGAAATGCACTGCTCTTTCTCAGAATAGATTAAAGATGACAGGGACCAAAGTTGAGAGGAATGTTTAAAAAAAAAATCAAAAATACTTGATATATATCCATTGAATGGGATTTGCTAGTGGAAAAGAGTCACAAGATAAGGAAAGACTACTGACTCTTGAAAAGCTTTGGCTGATAAAGAATATATATTGACATGCAAAATGGAAAATATACATCTTGAAAGATACTGTCCAAATACTTTTTTCTCACTCACAGCAGCAATCATTGAAGTCAGATGGAAACACTATGAATCCAGCAAAACACACATGAATAGAAAAAGGTTATCAGCAAAAGCTGCAGTCCAATGTGAAAACTGCCAATGACTGATGTGCAACAAACCAGTCCAAAAACTAATTTTATAAAAAGGCATTCCAAAAACACGTCCAGAAGTATAATTGGCCAGAAGTAAAGGATCTTTGGGGATCTTCCTCAGAGAAATTACTTCACTATTCAACTATTCAAAAGAAGTCTACTATTGCTTTATTATTATAAATTTTTTTAAGATAGCTTGTAAGTCAAAATTGAGTCAAATGGAAGAGTAGAAGTCAATATACTTTAACAGTTACTTTTAAGCCACAGATACAATGAAGAAAAAGTTATATTTTACTACATAAAAGGTACACTTGCATACTCGTTAATTTCTTGTGACTACCATGTCTGTGGTGCCCAAGTTATGAAGATCTACACAGTTACAATCAAAATGCAGCATATATTCTATCATACTGATGACATTCATATTAAAAATAGTTATAAGTAAGGTTCCGTAACTTTTATATGTTTTGAATTTTCCAAAAATGATCCAGTTTAAGTGTTTGCTATGGCATAAAAAAAAGCCCCAAATGCTTAAGATTAGTGCATAAGCTACTGAAAATTTATTGGCTAAATCCTAACAATAACTTCCCATGTAATTTATTCAAAACTGACCCATTACAGTTAGCTATAGAAATGTTTGCTATCTGTTCACTTAAACCCTCCCATGATTATTTCTTAATAAAATATTAACTTGGGTATTAATATTTACCATTAGGAATTTCACAATCTAAGGCAACAGCAGTTTCATATGTCCAGCACCGAGCAACATTACGAATAGTATATCCTCCTCCTCCTAACATCAGCAATGGCAAGTTAAAAGTCTTTACAACTTCCACACATTTTGCATGACCTGTCAAACACAAAAAGAATTGACAATATATGCAAAATATCTAAACAAAGAAAATTATAATGAACTATTTAATCAGACATATGCAGTCACACTTATCAAATGAAAACCGAATTGATTCAAGTGAAACGGAACTGTCTCCCTCAAAAGTTAAACACAACCTCATAAGAAAGCAAGATCTACAGATAAGAAAAGTACAAAATACATCGAACATTATCCACCCCAGTCTTCAGAGACTTTGCACGATGGTCTATTGCTGCTGTTCTGAAATGCTCTTAGAATGTTTGGTGGTTTGTCTTTTCATAATTGATGCCAATACACAGTGACAAATCTAGGGACAATTTCTCAGTCAAACGCAAAGGGTAAAAGGGGAAAACAGTAAATCAGTACTTGGTCCTTTCTACTTTTAAATTTGAACCTGTATTAGAGGTTGCTAAGTCTTGCTTACAGAGTGAACTGGTGCCAAGACAGTACACACTCCAGGGAGATACAGCATACTGAAAGGCATCTGTAGGAGGCAGCAGCTCTCTTGGTTTCCAAGATATGTAAGATGGAAAAAAATCTGAGCTGTATGGGCAACTGAAGTAGCTTTGCCACCTGGTGCAAATCAAGAAAAGAACCCTGAAACACTGCAGACTCAACAGATACTATACTGCATTTTGTCGCCTACAAAACTCTAATT
Organism: Tringa tobata; assembly: GCA_033628505.1. NCBI lineage: Eukaryota > Metazoa > Chordata > Aves > Charadriiformes > Scolopacidae > Tringa > Tringa tobata. Next base: position 1,213,011 of record JAHREE010000280.1, read on the forward strand.
GCCTCATTATGAAAACACACGAACAAGAAAACTCAGAAAATTAAAGATTCAAACAGGCTGGACTTAAGGTTTAGCTGAAGTTCAACATATGTTTAACACTTTATCACTTAAATATATAAATAAGATTCACAAAAAATAATATAATGATAATTTAAGTAATAATGTTTGCTAAATTAACATCTCATCTCAAATTTGAGAATCACACTTCTGGGTAGAAATGTAAGTAATATTAAAATAAATTGATTCTATAAAAGTTAATAAAAATGAATGTTAACATAAGGCTCAGTATAACAAACATCACTATAAATTTAACAATGTAGTGAGTATTCTCATTTCAGTAATACCTATTTTACGCCCAACAAGGTGTTCTGATATTTAGTATCTGTAGTCATACTAAGTGAACCACTAGTTTTGTTATTCAGCCATCATAGTAAGTGTTGCAGTAGGACAACTGTTGTCGTCCTGTCATTCCAGAGCATCACTTTAGAACTACAGAAAGCCTGTGCATAGAAGAAAGGGAATCACTTGAGTGGCTAGGACAAACATGGAAAACCAAGCTGCTTAACTTTTTTAGATGGACAGAAAGAAAGAGGCAACTTCTGGGTTTCTTTTGGCCATCCCTGTATAGCAAAGAAAGAGGTGATTAATCATAGTAATGAACAAAATCTTTGTGACTCCAGTCCTCATCACGCAAAGTGTCGTGAAAAATAGTATGAAGGATAGAGGTTTCTATTAAGTAAAAAGTTACAGACAAACACACACTGTTCTGCTTACCTTTAACAGTAAGATTAAAGCATCCCAGCCTGTCACCTGACAGTGAATCTGCTCCACACTGTAATACCACAGCACTGGGCTGGTACATCTCCATTACTTTGGATATAATCTATAATCAGTAGAAAATAGCAAGTTGTTAATTCACATTATGAAAATAAATCCACAAAATGAAACTAGTTGGTTTGGGGTTTTTTTTAAGCTTTTTGGAAAGATAAAGTACTCACTGGTTTGAATATCTGTCCATACGATTCATCATCTATACCATCCCTCATTGGAAAGTTAACAGCATAGTATTTGCCTTTTCCAGCACCAATGTCCTATGAACAAAAATGACAAATGCGTTATTACAAACATAGAAGCACATGAAGGTACCACAGAAAAAAATCTACACAAGTCTGATGCACTATTTGGTATATGCATGTCTGCAAGGGGAAGAGAGGCAAACTACCTTACTTAATTCCCATTTTCCCATAAAAATCATTTTGGAATGTAGGAATCATACACCAAGACAGAAACTGATCCAGTTTACAGAGCAGTTACCTCCCACTAATAAAGGTACAGTGGGGCCTCCTTAGCAGTGAATGCAACAGTAATATGTCACTTCCAGTATCTGTCTTTTACTGGGGGTGGGTGTGCAAGAGAGAGACATTGACACAAATGGCCAATGCAGCACAGGCACAATGTTAACAGCTGAGGTGGTGGTTTGCTTTTTTTTCCTTCTTCCAGCACATTATTAATATTTCATAGTACTTCAAAATTAGCAACACTAAAGACCCCTGCTGAACACATACTGATTCAGAGCATGACAGTTATCCAGAATCACCTAGGCTTTTAGATGCTGATTTTTCTGAGGAGATAACGCCTTGCTTTCCAGATTGAACAACAACAACAAAAAAAGCATTAAATCAATCACATCCTAAACCAGAGCAAAGCCAAATGTTCACACAATTTCCCACTAAACGGGGTAATTGCTTTCCAGCCTGAGCTACTCAAAGGATGTTCTTTGTAACTGATACTTGCATTGGTTATAAACACTCTAAAGAAACAATATAGCATTCTGGTAGTTGCCCATTCATCAAAGATCAAATTTCTTCACAGAACCTGGGCTTCTACACAGCACTACAGTCTCAACTGACCTAGCTATGTATATATTAAACTAGATTAGTACTACCACCTAAGATGCATAGAAAGTCAAATGACTTCCCAAGGACACTGGAAGTTCAGACTGACTACACAATACCTTCAGCAGAAAAAGGATGAACGCAGCTGAACTAGACAAACCTCTGTGAGATTCACCTACACTGATGGAGCTGCAATCACAAAATCATCAGCTGATGCATGATTTGTTCCTGCATCAAATAAGCATAATCTGATCAGCAAACTAGACCAACTAACTAAAGAATTACAGAAACAAGTTTGAATGGAGCCCCCCTGAAAAACAAAGGTAAGGTTTGGCTGTTAAAGTTGATGTACATAGCCAGCAACAGCAGATCAAGTTGAGCAGAAACAAACAGTACAATACTGGTCTCCAGAAAGAAAACTGACTTTTCAGAGAATTAGTTCTCCCTTTATTTCAATTAGCTTTGCAAGCTCTGGAGATAAGAAAAAGCTAATTTTATTTTTTTTCCTAGGGGGGATATAATAATTGCAATAAAGCCCGCTGAAGTCTGTATGCAGACAACACTCACTTCAAAATACTAGCTAGAGCACAGAATAAGAGTTACCATGCCTGAAGTACTGTTTGTCTCTGACACTGTGCTAAAAAAAAAAAAATATCCCAATGGCATACAATATTCTTCTATTTATTTCAACTGTGTATCTTTAAATTCTTTGTCCTGGGTGTGGTGAGGTGAAGAATCCATAAACTTCTCTGTCAACGGGAAGTGCTATTTCTAAAGAGCCAAGATATCTAACTCTTAAAAAAAAAAAAAATCTAGCCAAATTCAGCAACAACAGCTTGTCTTTATAAACATCCTGGTCTGAGCTGCCTTTTGTTTGAAGCACCACTACCACCTTGTGGCCAGTCAAGTTAAATCACATGGATAAAAACAACGCCTAATCTGATTTCTACCTAAATCAATTTAGAATGCAGTTTAACAAAATCTAACAACCCTAATAACATTCAGCTCCAATAACCACACTGAAATGAACGCTTAGCACCCCACTGATTTAAAGCTTAACTCGTATTTATTCCTGTGTCCTCTGGGTATCATCAGCACACTGGGGAGTGCATATTCCAGGAACATTAGCAGAAACACAAATATCTGCACGTCTTGAATCAATTTAAAGATAGTAGGAACAAAGCGAATTCTTTCCTAACTCAGAATTTTTATAGGTCAACTTCTCAGAAGCATTCACAATTTCTAAAAAAATTACTAACTGTGTGTACAAACTAACATACAAAGTTGCTAATACCAGAGGAGTGACTTATCCTGGGAGTGCTGAGATAAAAAAGAGGTTTAATATTAGAGTTTGGAGCTAGGAATAGATTAATCCTAATACTTGAAATATTCTTTCAAGTTGTGAAGTGGAACAATTTCCTGTTCTAATCGTCTAACATTAGGAATGACTAACTGACTTAAAATTAATATGAAGGACCAGGAAAATTGGTTTCCATTCTCAGCTTTGCCAGAGATTTTACAACAGCTTAAATGACAATTCTTCACAGGCCGATGCTCCCTCCCTTCCTCAAGCTAGCTCTAAGGCTTAGCACACAATTGCCTGTGGGGCACACTGAAGTTCTTCAGCAGTGAGCATTATGAGAACTCAAAACACACTTTACAACATAGTAAATATTCCAAAAACCGAGCCAACTGTATTACTAGTCAGATAGAACACAGTAAATTCAAGTTGCAACTGAAGCTTTGTGACTATTAAAGCTCTGGCATGAAGTTATTCTATGATCTGAAATAAGTTTTGAAGCCATGTGATCTTCAAACAGCTACTTTCACTGTATGTGCAGAACTGCAATGTACAGATAATCATTATAAATATACTACATTGACTTCCTAGAGACATTTCCAAAATGTGAGTGAACTAAACTAACTATATATTTGAACTAAAATTTGAGACAATTGATCCAGATGTGAAGGTGTTGATTTCATGTGGAATTGAGCAATTTACTTCCCCACTATCCATTTGGTTTTATTCCGTAAGGTTCTTCAACAAACCTATCACTCTAGACAAACATATTTACTGAAAACTTAGCACTGTATATTATTACTGGATACAGTCATTGTAACCTAGTACTAAAACAGTATCTACAAGGAGGAGATTAAGATAGAATTCATCATCTAATGAAATTGTATGTTCAATCTTACCCTAAGATCCCCTGTGCCTGGAAAATATTCACCATACTTATGGAATGATACTGTCATGACACGATCTGTGGTATAAAATGCTTCTTCAACACCATCACCATGATGGATATCAATATCAATATACAACACTCTTTGGTGATACCTAGAAAAAAAAAAAAAAAGGATGAGAAATCACCATTATCTGTTATGTTCATAGTATACCGATACCTAAACAAGGAAAAACCTAATGAAAAAAACCCAACCAAACACTAAAATCCTAGATTATGATCAATTTGATGATTTTGATTTAAGTGACCATATGCTCTTAGAATTCTCAGTACAGTTTGGATAATAATGAAAATAAATTTATCTTCATTAAAATAAGTAACTCAAGTATGTAATGTATTTAGTATTTACACCAATTGTCTCACTCTATAGAAGCTATACCTTGTGTTTCTGCTCACACCACTTTCTCTTGTTCACATCTGCTGAATTTGCTCCTTTCATTGGGCATTTCTTTCTGCCTTCTCAGTAATTACCAACACAGTCTGCACTTAAATATCTCTTAGTGCACATTCCAAACAGCATAGTGCCACGAGCAGGAATAACCCATGTTCCATAAGCCCGCAATAAATAATTTTAAATACTTCTTTTCCATTGACTTTTCTTCTTCGCCTCTGCAACTTGTAAAAATAGGCACATCCTTATTTCCAAGCGTATCACACTTACTACTAGCATGAATTTATTATGCTACTGCTTATTATTTCCTAAAATATCACAAGATTCATATCAGTTTGAGATAAATAAAGAAACCAGTTATTTGAAGCCTCAAAGCATTGGAAACAATAGTAAGTATCCCTTATATTCTACTTTTTCCAGTAAAGAACAAAGACTATCAGCATCAGAAGATGCACTTTCATCATGCTTTGCACAATGCTACAGAATATAAGTCCAAGCAGCCATAATTTCAGGTGGGCTAAGATTTTTCACTTAATAAGACAGTGAACTGGATGGCTTCCTATGGTTACATAGCCTGTAATTATTTGAAGGCTGCCTGCCTTCACATGCATGTTAAGCTAAAAAATTCAAGACTTAACTACAGACTGCAGAGACAGATCCTGAATACATGATGCACATTAAAATGAATGTTTTAATATGTTAATATCAACTATCTATTAGTGTCTTTAGAAACTTTTTCCATCTCTAAAAACACTTCCCAATTACAGCAACTTCCCCCATTCCTCACCAGAAGACTCAGCCGCTCCATTCACAAGAGTCAAATAAGTAGAATTTTTTTTGTAAAAAATGAGATTTATGTTTTATTAGAGGGGATATAGTCCCCTGAAGCAGTACAAGTAACACTCAGGATTTGAAATTTTAGTGAAGCATTACTGCTCAAAGTTAATTATATGATCACTTTTTCATTACTCCTTTCATTTTTTATTTTGCAGTCACAGCAGCACAGCTGTTATTTCATTATTTATTCATAACAGCCACATTAATTCATGCAACAATCCAAGGAAGCTCAGTGCATGATCTTCCCTGAATATTCCTGTTTGGTTTAGTAACAACTCGAATGGTAGGAAATAAGCAGGCATATTGAGAAACTAAATGGGTGTATGATTGTGAGCATAATGACTGCCCTAAGGGGCCAGGGCAGTGATCCACCTAGCCCGCTATTCTGTCCCCATGAATGGCAACAGGATATTAACATTTACAGAAAGCATGTAAGCCTGACCATTTTCTGAAGTCTGCTATCCTAATACTTCCCCTCCATCTAGAATTACAGCATATGGCGTTTTACAGGGTGCATTGTTGCTTGTGTCTTTAACATCTATTTACAGACCTCTTGTCCATGATTATGTCTAATCCCTTTTTTGAATCTGTTGTTGCTGTCTGCTTCCTTCAGCCTCCTGTAGCAGCAAGTTCCAGAAGTTCACTATCCTCTGTGTAAAGAAGTACTTCTAAATATCTGTTTTAAACTCGTCTCATAGAATCATAGAATAGAACCATAGAATAGTTTGGGCTGGAAGGAACCTTTAAAGGTCATCTAGTCCAACCCTGCCACCATAGGCAGGGATACCTTCCACTAGATCAGGTTGCTCACAGCTCCATCCAAACTGACCTTGAATATTTCCAGGGATGGGGCATCTACCATCTCTCCGGGCAACCTGTGCCAGTGTTTCACCACACTTATTGTAAAAAAAATTTCTTCCTTATATCTAGTCTAAATCTTCCCTCAAGCCATTGACCCTTGTCCTACTGCAACAGGGCCTGCTAAAAAGTTTGTCCCTGTGTTTCCTGCAGGTCACCTTTAAGTACTGAAAGCCTGCAATAAGGCCTCCCCAGAGAGTCTCTGCAGGCCAAGTGTCCTATTTGTTATCTTTTCAGCTTGCCTGTATTTTAGTTTAAACTTCTTGCTGAAGCCAAACCAGGCACAGCTTGGAGTTTTCTTAACTGAAACCGTATGAGTTCAACATGGGCTATGAAAACTACTCCCTGAAATAATTACAATTCCTATCTTCAAACATTTAAATACTTGAATTTGACAGTTTCTATAATTTTATCTCATTCCCATCATAAACTTACTTCAGTAACTCTAGGATGGCAAGCACAATATCATTGACATAACAGAAACCAGATGCCTCCGATTTCTTGGCATGGTGAAGTCCTCCAGCCCAATTAACAGCCATGTCTGTTTGTTGTCTGTTCAATTTTACCGCCCCAGCTGAAAGATACACACAAAAAGGAAAGGAAATAGTCAGAAACTTCTGAAGACCTTTTAACCTGTTACATAAAATAGTATTGTATTTTTTAAATAAGTTGATCCTAGATCTGATCTCTTACCAATACTGAGATACAGACTGTCAACTATGAGATAAATCAGGCAACTGATATACAATCATTATTTCTTTATAAAAAAACCCTTATATTTACTTTAGTTTTAAGTATACTATCAAGGTCTTAAGTTGCTGACATAAACGTAATAAAGCTACAAAATGGCTGTCCTATACTTACCAACAGAGCCTCCAGTTGACAGCTGACAAAACTCAAACAGGCCATCAAATACAGGACAATCTTCTCCAACGTTAACTGTGTAAGAAATGTAATATTTCTCAAAAACACCATTCCAACAGCATTGTTATATGCATGGATAACACTTACAGATGCAATGCATAGGTTCATTCAGCATTTTAACTACTTCCCAACACCACATTTTTGTCAGGCTGAATTTTAAACAGGTCTTTATAATTTGACTCTAAACTATATTTTAATACCTTTTTATTTTCTCAGTTTCCACAGGAAACTTTGCCTCCTTGTCAATAAGAAGTTAGATCATTTTTAGATTTTTGAAGAAGTGCTCATTAACATAGGTCGTGGTAAGAAATGCATAATTACTTGGAAAAATAATTTGCTGAGAATAAGGCATCATAAAGAGGTTACAATATTGCCTTTTAAATTGATGTAATAGCTATCAAACTGCATTCCTAACAGTACTTTGAGCCTATCCTTATAATTAAAAAAAAAAATTAACAGAGAGGGTGAGCAGTGAATAATGTAAAAAATTTTACTATCTCCCTCCAACAGGAATGAACAACTCCTCTTCTTCACTTAAACACATTTTCACACATTGATTTTTACTCCTCTACTCTTCTAAAAGCTATTCTTTTTCAGAGAGATTCTGCATTAGAACAGGTTTTTAAGACACTTTCGCAAACAACTCACAACTGAAGTTTAATCAGTGCATTAAGCCCACAGAAAGTAGGGCTTTTCTGGTTTCACAACCAGAACACACCCTGTGAAAGGGGAGGCAAAAATCCTTCCATAAGCTTAAAGAACATTTTTGCCAAGATGGTTACTTTTAATAAAAAATTCCCAAAATTAGTGTAACTAAAGGCAGGCACATGTTACTCTCGTTACAGTATTTCTCTAACTCCTACACACCATTAAGTCATGTTTGTACCTCTGCGTTGGTGAATATTTAGCTTTAAACAATGCCAACCATCAAAGCACATATAGATTTAGTAGCCAAATATTGACACTTACATCTCTGCATTTGCTTGCTGTACTCAGACATATTGTCAGGCCTTATCGATCGGAGAAATTTGATGTATTCATCACTATGGTACTTGGTCATTTCCTCAGCAGTAGCTTTGTGAGGTCGCTGATAACAAGAACAAGTTATAGAAATAATCAGTGCTCTGCAAAATCAGCTAAAAATTGGCTAAAATAGGCAACTTGAAAGAAATCTAATCTCCTTTGAAAGGAGAACAGTGAAACAGAGAGTAGTGCTCTTTTACAGAAAGCAAGGACTACTCTGTTGTTAGTACATAACATGATTAATTCTTTGTGCAGTTAACCCAATGTCTGCCCAACACCCTAACCCCCCATCCCCACCCAGTCATAAAAATACTGCTGAGAAATCTCTACTGGGGCTCTACCTCACATCTTCCAGACATGGACAACAATCTGGAAACCTCACTAGTTAAAAAATACTGCTTCATTTCTAAGAGAGCTCTGAATACACCATTTAAGTATTTTTTTATTTCCTACTTCCACTTCTCTCCCTTGATTTGTGTGAGAATATTTGAACCCCTTAAAAATAACTCAAAATACTTCAGTGGACACTCTATTGCTTATACTCACGTAAATTTCCATTTTTCTGTACAAGCCATAATTTAGCAGCAAGTTGTGGGTCATTCGGATCCTATGGGGTTTCATTGGATGCCCTTGTCCATAGTAATAGTTTCCGATATCACCTGTCAATATTAAACAAAGGAATGGCTATTCATATTACAAAACAACTTGTCATCACTACTTAAAAGAATCATTCCCAGAAAATAGCAGGTATGATTAAAAAAAAACAACCAAACAAAATAAAACTAACAAGCAAATCAAAAAACCCACAAACCAATGAAGAGACTATTGTCTATTTCAAAAAGGCCACAGGGAAATAAACCTGCCCATAAAAGGTCATACATCAGAAGCTGAGGGCAAAAAGAAGGCCAAATCTAACACCTTTACTACAAGCAGACAGTAGTAGGGAAGCAAAGATGCCTACAAGAAGTGAGGTCAAATCAAGAGTGAAGAAAATAGTGGGCAAAAACTGAAGAATAAAATAATGGGAAACAAAACTGGAATAAGGGGAGCAGAAATTACTGATGACTTAGCCACAATGTACCGTAACAGAGGCTGTAGTAAAACTTGTCAGTTTGCAGGAGCTGATTTTAGGATACCATCCTCAGCCTGCCCTTAACTACTAACCCTAGCAGTTACATTAGAGAAGTTAACTTCAGATCCATTCCTGCAACCACATGTACAACATTACCCAGACACCTGCTGCTAGGGATCCACAGTAGTTTAACAGAACCTTGTAATCCAACTGGAGAACAACTAGACACACGATTAAGATAACAAATTTGACACTCGCTTCCAAAAAAAGAACGGCTGCTACGATGGACTAGTTAAGGTACTTTTAGAACATACACACCTCCACTTTGAACAGCGACATTCCCAAGACACAAACCATTTTAAGTAGAACTAGCAGTACACAATGTTTCTGGAAACATAGACAAGCCTAAAAGGTATGTCCAGTTGTCAATAGCTTTCGGCTGGAGAATTCCGTAACGATTCTTTGCAATAGTGCCTCTTTTCTTTTTGACTGAATTTTTACTGTTTTTACACATCTTTCAACATGCTTTGCCTTGTCCACTTGGAATGAAAGAAATACTATTTTCAAAATGCCACACTATTTTACAAATTTTGGTAGTCAGAGGTAAGAAGCACTGCTCCAAAACAACTTCAGTTTCACTCTTCAACATGAGCTGCAACTCAGGAGGAAGGGAAAACGTCAGCTTGCAGTAGCATCACCAGCTACCAAGAAAAGCAAGTATTACAGGAGGATTTTAAGTCTCAAAGCACTCTAAAATCCAGCTTTCAAAGGGACACAGAGTAAGGATATTTAGGAAAAATAGATATAACCTCATGTAATGCAAGATGAGGTTATCTAGAAAAACAATCGCTTAACATCTAGATCTTAGCCATCCCATAACAATGAAAATACCAAGTTTTAGTATTAAGTTAAGAACTTTGAAAAACCGGGCCTACTCCTAACTTAAATACTTAAGGGAAAGATTAGGACTTTTGTCAGTTACTGAGACCTGGAAACTTACAGATACTTATCAATCAATATATTAAGCATACCTTTTAACTTTCACTTTATTTTTTTACCAGAAAGGAAAACTTCTAAAAGAGTTGGCAAGTTAGTAAATTTAATGGGAGCTTATTTAATTTAATGAAACAGAAGAACTGTGGGTGAATATCTGGCAGAAGCATATTGATCCTTCCATGTTAGAGGTCAGCAGTAACAACAACAACAGATATCGATATAATGCACTTTAGCAACAGGTAATACAGTTTGCATCTTAGCATCATGAACAAAAAAGGGTTTTGGCATTAGCCTCATAAAAGAAAAATAATCAAATATATGTACAAAAAGACCATTAAGTTTCAAGGGACTGTCAAAATGTGTATATTGGCAGGGGTGGGGGAAGGAAATGTACTCAAGAGGTTCCCATTCTTCATCAGCCCCTTGATTTCCAGCCATCATCACATCACAAAGGGGACCCATATTGTAGACATCATCCTGTGGTGAAGGCAAAGGCGTCAAAAGTCTCTCCTCCTCTACCCAGTGAAGGAGAACATGCCCATCCTGGTACAAACACTTCATCCACGAATTCTGAAACCTCTTCTCCATATATCACAGCCTTACTGGAGTACTTTGGGAAGAAATGCATAGTGTACCGAGAGCTAGTGTGTGCAGGGATGGGTCACCAATCCCACAGAAGGTGCTAAAAAGCCCTGCACCTAGTGCCAGACCGACTCTGACTGCAGTATGCATATATACAGAAACGGGTACAGTGAAGCCAAGCGCACAAGACTAGTACTGCAGGTGGTGTGAGTACTTGACCCTAAACTTGTCAGTACAAAGGTATAAATCGTACAGAAGTGTTATGAGCGTATTTTATATCACTCACCAGTGTGGCTCCATGTGGAAAGTGCAAAAGAAAAGAATATAACTGAAAGAGGAAGTGGAGAGAAAACATGCAAAGTAGTATATGCAGAAAGTTGGCAAATCTATTAATCCCTCACAGAAAGTCTTCAAAACCTGACATTTAGTGTTTTGTACCAGTAAAAATATCAGTTAAATGGCTCCCACTGAGAAGTAACAACATGATCTATGGAAGTTGAGTTCTTAACTGAGATGAATCACGTACCAGCTTAATTCTAGCACAAGTTTACTGCCCTGCACTGTTCACCACATGATGCAAAATATAATGCCAATAAATGACTGGAAGACCTACCTGAAAATTAAGTTGTTACATACACTGTCATGATCTGGGTTCAAATATATTAAAAAACAAAACAAAACAAAACCCCAAAACATTACTTCTCAATTCATACAAGTTACTTGCCTAAATTCTGAAAGCTACCAAATTAAACTGACATGAGTTCTTTAGTGAACATAAGATTAAGACACTCACTTCTCTGAGACTTCTGCAAGATCTACAGATGTTAAATATTCTAACACACAGAAAAATACAAGAGGCTACATGCCCTAAAGGAACTTTAATTATGTCTGACAAACACACAGCAGACTAACAAAAGCTGCTCTCCCTTAGTCTCTCTAGTTACTAAGACAGAAAAATAACACCTTTAAATTAACCCATTACAAAACAGTCTGAACAGCCTGAATAAAGAGGTGAGATGAGGTTTACCTATCTTTTTTGATACTTTGTAACTTGTAAGTTACGTTACTTTGTAACTTTGTTACAGATAAATTGTTATGTACACTGACCATATCTCTGCTTACCTAAAGTATGGTTACCACGAAATCATGAGGCATTTCAGAACTGCACTAAGTGCAGAAACCTAACCGCTACAATGGAAACCACATGAAAAAAGTCTTAATAACAGTAAGTACACTTGGATTGACTTCTGCAATACTAATGGGTGAACTCATGTAACGATGAATCTAGAAAAAACATCAATGCCTGATCAGTCTAACAAACAGGCCTAGAATTACTGCACTAGCATCTGAAGGGTTGGGGGTTTTGTTCTGGTTTTTAAAATTAAGCAGGCAGCAGAAGACTAGCAAAGTTCTGACTTTTGAGCCCTGAGCAGACGTTGGACACCACCGCCGTTTTCAGAAGCCACTGCACAAATCATTGATAAGTCTCCATGAAACACTCTTCAGTTAGAGCTGACATCTGCAGAGAAGATGAATTTAAACTGTAAATGCTAATGTACTTAAAACTATGCCTGAATATAGCAGCATACTCTCCTATTAAAACAGGTTTAGTCTTGCATTGAAGGGTGGAACCAACCACATTCTGATGCAGATCTCAGAATTTTTTCATGAAGGTAGAGCCTTTAGAACACCCACATTAAATTATGCACAACAAGCAATCTAAACAACACTGCTAGTGCACAGGCATGGAATAAATACACTTACTAACTGTAGCCGTGGTAGCTGCTGCATGATTCTCTAGATCTGTGCTCTGCTGTACAGGAGCACAGCAGAGATGGAAAGACCCTCTGGGTCCTGTCCTCATTGCTATGGGCAACTGTACAACACATACCTACTTTGGAAGAGGCCACTGAACTACCTGAGCCACCTGCTGCAACAACCTGAAGACACACGGTAAGAGGCTAAAATAAAAGCTACAATATCTTGCCGTACCTAGCATGGTTCCAAGTAGCAAAAGCAGACTTTGGTAAGCTATGGCCACGCATATATTAAGACTAGAAGCAGTTGTTAACAAGATGTTAACATGGCTAAAATATCTTAATTTGCACAGGTTTTGTTCTTCCCATAGTATACTGACTCAAATTTAAATAAAATTCCTGACCTGAGCATGATCACAAGCAATGCAAATTCTGCAAACTGGATGTAACTGACAGTCTACTACAAACAAACTCCAGAAAATGAAATCAAGCTTTTTCTATCCAAAGTTTATTGGTTTCAGGTACAGTGAGAAGGCTATTAAAGCTGTTAATTATCAGAAAACATTAACAAGCAACACACTCAGAGAAAATTTCCTAAGTTACAGGCTAATTTAAAAAAGCAACTTCAGATGACAATCACACCAAGTTTTCCTAAAAGCATGTAGGAATTTATTGAATCTCAAAAGACACGCACATATGCTTCTAATACTTTTCAACACTTTTTAGTGTATACTTTTAAAGAAACAAAGTGAAAGTACACATGGAGAGAAAATTATGACAAAAATGGTAATTTATTTATGTTATTACATTACATACTTGGAGATGCACTACTGCCTCAGTTGTGTGTTAAGGTATCTTTGTATTTTTTGGGTTTGGGTTATTTAAAGCTTTGAACACTCCCCTTGCTTTGACTCAAGACTTTGCTGGTACAACACAGTTAAAAGATACTCAGAATTGCCAGATGAACCACAAATCAGCATTATTTACCATAGAAATATAAAAGCATATACTGCAGGTATTAACTCTAGAATTTCTTCTAATAACTCTATTTCCAAAAGAACTGTAAAATAACTGATGCCTTTGGCAATAAAAAATAATGCATCAAAAACAATCCAAAGCTGGTTATTTCAGCCACAGAGAAAGTATTTTTTTAAAATCACTTTTACAACAGATACTCCTTTGTCTACCTTATTGTTAGCTACATTTATCTTAGTCTACATATTCAAGCAAGATAGGAGCTACAACTGCTTTTAAGTCGCCATTATCCTGCCACCTGAAAACTTCTTCCTTCTCCAGTTTCTTCCCCCTCTTCACTGGAATAGCTTTTTGGCTGTTAAGGGAGCCTCTGACACTAGCACCGAGTACCAAAAACCAGGGATCACAGAAAAACTGAACATATCAATACCTAGTAAACTATAGCCACGTGACTTGAAATAAAGTAACAATTAAAAAAAAAAAAAGAAAAAAGCATATTGTTAAAAAAACAACATGAAACAAAACAAAGAGAAAGCTTCTAAACTATCACTGCAGTATTCCTTTCAACAAGGCAAAAAGAGAGTCCTCTTCCCCCAAAAAAAGTAAGATTCCAGCCTCACCAAAACTATCCCTAACAGGGGCCTCCTCCTTTCCCCTTTAGGCTGAACAAAGAACCAGAGCTAGCAACAAAGAGAAGGGGGCGGCAACCACGACTCGGCCTCTTTTAGTGTGGTAAAAAAAAAACCAAGACAGGCCCCGCAAGATCTGCCATTTCTAAAGAATGGCAGATTTGCTACAGCAGCAGACACCTTTGATATCTTAGTGTATTTAACTATTCATTTCCAAAATGGTGAAAACACCAAAGCGCTACAGCAAAACAGCCTCAACCTCCTTTTCCTGGCTAGTACAAATACCAGTCTAAAACACCAACTTAAAAGATTGTTACAATAGGGGGCAATTAAAAAAATTAAATATAAAATCTCTAATCTGACCAACGAGTTAACCCTCCCAGTAAGAAAAAAAAAAAAAAAAAGAAAAAAAGCAAACTCAGGAAGAAAACTAAAAGTTGTGGCTGTGGCCAGAGCGAACCACAAACGAGCCGCTGCAAATATCTGTAACTAAGCAGGGGCTCGATGTACTTTTTTCGAGGCGGCTGACAAGGCAGAACGCAACCCGCCGCCCCCCCCCGCCGGAGGAGCGGGCAAACCGGGGCGGCCTGCACACAACAACTCCCGTTTCGCTGTTATTAAACACCTACGCGCCCAACTTTCGTGTTTGGCGGG
>JAHREE010000280.1:1228198-1287372 GCA_033628505.1 Tringa tobata
CCAATCCGCCGTCGCCGGGGGTGGACGAGGGAGAGAAGCAGGCGGAGAGGAAGCGTGCGAGCGAGCGTGGGCTCTCGCCTGCTTGTCTCTGCTGTTGGAGCGTATTCACACACGGAGTCAGGAGAGGAGTCAGCAAGAAATCCTCATGAGCGAATTCTTGGAGGCAGCGCTTTCCTCGCGCACCCCCACGACGCGCAGTGGTACGGTCCCCTGGCGGGCGTCGGGCCCTGTCCACGCCCCTCACGGAGCGCTCTGACGCATGCGCGGAGTGGCCGCCCTCCCTCAAGCCGGTGGGGGCCCGGCGCTGCATGGCGGCGGCGGGGAGGGGCAGCGAGCAGGAAACGCTCGATTCACAGGCAGACCCCCGTGCCCGGAAAACAGTGGGCCCTTCCCCTGCTTAGCGCGGGAGGAAGTCACGGCGACTTCCTTCAGCCTCCCCCCAAGGGACCAGCCGTGACCGGGGAGCGGTTCCCGTCGCCGGTACCTCCGCCTCGGCCCGTCTTCCCGGCACAGCAGGTGCTGGACCGGCTGGTGTGGTGGGGGTGTCGCGTCGTGTGCCACCCCCGAAGCGTGAAGCCTCATGCAGTCTGCTGTTTCCCCACAACAAAACCAGTTTCTGTTGGGGTTTTGTTGGTTTTCTTGTTTTCTCCAGTACTGGAGTTGGGTATGACTCTTCTTATTTTTAGTTTTGTTACAAGTCCTGAAGGTTTACAGAAGAGCTGCCATTTTACCCGTGTTTGAGAAGAGCCTACCTGGTGCGTGAGGCGGCTGCCGCCAGGCCTCAGGCCGGAGCAGAGCTCGGGGTGCTGTGGGCCCTGCTGGGGCTGTGGCTGCTCAATACCCCCTGCTCCAGAAGAAGTTCAAAGCCCGCTTCACAGCATGCCTGGCAACTGCTTCTTCCAAAACTGAGGTGTGCTATGGAAGATAAAAGTAGTTGGGAGTTTTACATGTAGGGCTTGACACCTGAATCAGATGATTATCTACCAGCAGTTTTCCTTGTCTGCCTCAGCTCCGCTCCAACCACCCAGGAGGAGGAAATCCCCCACAGAAAGCACACATGAACATCAGCTGTTCGAGTCCCAGGCCGGTTCCAAGACAGAAAAGAGTATATAACAAAGCATTAATGGACAAGGTGACTGTTCCATTTTAATATGTAGCTACATACAGACCCAATTTTACAACATAATGGAGATATTTTTATACCTTCCTGTAATTGCTTGTTGCTGTTACTGGATGACTTTTAGCTTTGTTTCATGCTTTCTCTGCATCATTATACTAGCTTAGCTTGTTTTTTTACACAGTATTTATGTTGTACCTTAGATAATATTTATTAAATAACATGACAAAAGGAGCAACAAGGAGCTTTTAAACAGAAGAGTAGCTTTCAGCTTCAGCATTTGCAACTGGCATTGCTCTCCTAAAGCATGTCTACTATCAAAGTTCAGTGAATGCTCATGCAAACAGTGAGAAATCTCTATAGGTAGAAGTTTAAACCTTTATTTTTCTTATCAAAAAGCGATCAAGATGTTCTCAGATCCAGGGTACCCCCACCCCACACCCAGTAAAAGCCAAGAAGAACACTTTAAATGAAGGATCTATAGCACCTTGGTTTCCTCGCAGCTGCTATAGAAAAGTGGTATTACTTGAATCACAAAAATTATAACCAGATCACCTTCCTTCTCTCTCCTTGCATAATCTAGAAGTAGAATGATACAGCTAGAAAACTTGCTATCACTTAGCTCATTACCTACCCAAAATGCACAACCCCATGCACACTTATGTACGTACATCCACCTCCATTCATTTTAGCAGAACTTGATAAGTGTATTATCAAGTTAATAAAAAAAAGCACAACCAAAAAACCTTTAAAGAGCAAAGGAAATTTTTCACCTAACAATTAATGAGCCTCCTCATTATTGTGGACCAAAGAAAGCCTTTTAAACTACCTCATTCCAGACCATACACTCAAAAAAACCCAAACCAATTTAACCTAGAGATACTCACAAAATTTTTCCATTAGTTTGCTTCTTCATAGAATAGTTATCCCTTACACCATTCAGTGCAGTACAATCAAACACCCTATATCCTTCTTTAACCTTAGCTGTAGTCATACTCATTTGCCTTCCCTCCCGCTTTTTTATCTGTGAAAAATAAGTATTTTCAGGTGCTACCTATTAGCAGCATTCACAGCCACAATCTTGTAATCACTCATACATAAATGTAAGGAGAAAGTCACAGACATTGATACTATTGACTTGCCCCATTGTCTGGTAATGTTAACATTCTCTTGACAGCACAGAAGAGAGTTAACATGGACAAAGAAGTTTTCTGAAGATATTCATAGACTTTTCAGGAGTTTTAAAAAGCATAAGAGTAAACAGGGCTTTGGGGCTTCTTTCCTGAGAAGGATACATAGCTTTCATCATGCAGATACCTTGCTAGTGAGATCGCTTTAGGCAGTATGTGAAAGTTATTAAAGAACAAATAGATAAAGAGAACTAAATAGAAAACTAAGTGTGAGATTCAGGTTTTCTCCCCTGGTTATTTGTGCAATAAGCACTAGCAATATTTCTATCTACTGATTGCTCTTGAATTTCAAGAGGGTTGACTTCTGAATAGTCTTCCTTAATCATTGCTGGAAAATGCTAAGGTTCATAGTGGGTTTGTATTAATGCTATGGAATAGTCATTACTGTCGGTTTGGGAGCTAAGGGAACTTTGCTCTGCTCCTGGATGTTCATGTCAATAGTAAAACATGGCAGTGATTTCAATATAAGTGGTTGGCCAGTGTATTCTCTTACATGTCTATCATTTCTCTGTGTAGCGTCTTCATCTTTATGTGATGTGTGTAAACATAATACACTACGAGCATATTCTGCCTGGGGCAGGTATACCCACCCATTGAATCTCCTCTGTAATTGCCTGAAACTGATTCCCTGTTCAGTTGTGTGCCTGGCAGTCTGGTAGTCAGGAAAAGTCTGTCTGCAGTGCACAGCACATAAACACAGATGCAGTGTTTATGCAAAGTGGTAGGGTATAATGCAATAGCTCTAATGCTTGTCTTTCTCTTTTTAAAAATGGCTACATAATGTTTTTAAAGCACATAAACATCAACATTCAAATATTTTCTTTTAAAAACTTACTTTTTGTAAAGTTGGTAGGAGTAGGAAGGCAGATGAGAAGAAACATGCAAGGCTAGGTATAGTTTAATGAGAGTAATGTAATTCACCCCTCCTATTTGTACTGAAAACTTTGACCTAGAGAAAATAGTATATGCTTCCCTCTGTAGGAACTTAGATGGCCATCACTTGTTTTTGCAGTTAAAATACTGTTTCTCGGTGACTGCTAGAGTGCCTGCTATATGCAACCTTCCAGTGTTCTTTGTTTGCAAAAAGAGATCAGTTTAAATTATGCTAGCTTTTGCTGAGATGACTGAATGATATTATGTGTATCTGGTAATGCCCAAAGAAAGATAGACATCTTTTTAAAAGGAAATCTGACAGATAGTTATGACATTCAAAAAATACAGATTAGAAAGTTAATGTCCATCACAATATATTTCCCAGAGCCACAGACCTGCACAGTACTTGTGACTTACAGATGTCTGCTTTGCTTTGCTTTATCTTATCTACTTCTGAGCTAAATACTGAAATTGGGTGGAAGGTAAACTTGTGCAAAGTAGCAGACAGATCTTCTCAAACTATAAATGATGTTTTCATAGCTCTGTATGCTTACAAATTTCTAGGGTTAAATTTTCTTAGAAACAGTCTAATTTCCAGAAATTGGTATGGACAATCGCGGGTAAGTTTTTGTTTTCAGTAAGTAGTGGGAAATTTGTACCCTTATAGTGGGAAACAATCTGCTGGTAGGAAGTCCCCAGCATATCAGGCCTTGGGAGAGCAGTGTACAGATTACCATGGCTCTCCAGCAGCTCCCAACGAGTGAGTCCTGAACAGCTATAACCTATAAATCACTTCCTTATTTCTTCTCTGTCTCAGGGGCTGAACAGGTCTCAGCTGATAAGACATTCTGGTCCCTGAATGATTCACTCTCCCTCCCGATTCCTTGATTAACCCTTGATATCTCAAGCAGACAAAAACCAGTGAGACACTGGCCATCTTCAAACACCGTGCCAGTGCTAGTTTTTGCATATCAGGTGTACGATGTGAAGTGTTATTAAGATAAAGCTGTATCTGCATAAGGAAAATGCACCAATTTAACTTAAATCAAATTTAAAACCAATTTAAACTGTAGTGAGGCACTGTATGAACACTATTTCAATTCGACAGCTGCAGGTTAGCTTCAATTTAAACTGATTCTAATCTTCAGAGACTAGTCTGATAGAAGGCAGCATCCACATAGTCATTTGTATCAATTAGAAAACAATTTAAGGTAAACAGGGGCAAACTTCCCATATAACTGGCGCCTATCAGTTTGAATTTCCTATCTGATTCAGTCTTGACAATGAATAAATTGTCAATGAATAAAACCAGACAAAATAAATGGATTCTGCAGTCTGTAGGCAGTTCGCTGCTCGGAGGACAAGACTGTTCGCCACTCCATTAGCCATACCAGTGCAAGGTTAAAAAACCAAAAGGGTGACCTGAGGATGGATGCATCTGAGGAGGTGTGCAGTTGTCAGCATGCAGATGAGATTCTTGGCAATTCTCTTTGGCTTTATTTCCGCTGTGCGGGAATTACCAGCAGGCTGTGTATCAGCAATCTCATTATTGCAAAGTCATGAATGTTCCTTCTCTCCTCATCTGTTCTTAGTGTGGATATATCACAGGTGCAATGTACCACAGCATTTCTTTGCAGCACAGCAAACCTGAGTGTCAAAGAACAGAAGCAAAGATGAGAAAAAGCGTTTTTACAGAATGGGTCCCGAACAATGATTTTCTTGTTACCTCTCACAAATCTAGTCAAAAAAGGTCATAATTCCAAAATTTTTAAGCAACTATGGTTTTTTTTGGGAAGCTCACTGAAAAAAAAAAAAAAAAGTTTTTCCCAAATACGAAAATACCCATTCTACCCCACTGACCCAGCTTAATATTACATTCTAGAAACCATCTTAATTTCACATTTTAGGACCTGTGATTTATTTGTAGCTGTCTGTAATAATGTATCAGATTGTTCCGAGATGAAAATACTGCACTGTAGGTACTGTGCATATATTGACACTTTACTCGCAACACTGCCTTTAGAAAAGGAAGCAAGTTTTTCTCTACCCCTTTCTGATGTCATTTTGCCTGGAGCCACCGGTGTCGATGTGCTGGCTATACACTTGCTTCTCTGCCAAGATTCCCGTTTCCTCACCTCACCCCACTCGATAAGCTGATTTCTTCAGGAATATCGCGTTCATGCAGGTGGTGGCTAGGAGATCAAAACATTTGAAGGGCAGGCTGGAGCAAGTTTCTTGGAACTGAAGTAATTGAGGAGCAAACTAAACCAGAGTTTTTAGGTTGTTGCAAAAAAAAAAAAAAAGAAAGTCCCTGTTACATTTTTTTTCTCCATTAAATTATCCATGTCATTTTATTTGCTTCCTGATTAGTTTCAGCTTATGATATATTTGATATGAGGGTTGAATAATGGACATCTTAGAAGGCTGGTCTGAGGGTTGGCGTGATCATATCTGTCTCACTGGACACTACAGCACTTTCCTGTTTCCAGATTTGGCTGTGCACCCCAACAACAGGCCAACTGGACCAAGAAAAGTGGCCCTTCCATGGACCATCCTCATGTCCTCAGTCCCTTCCTTGGTTTCTCTGTAGGTCAGTGGGTCCCTTGCCATATCCATCCAAATGCCATTCTGGCAGGGGTGTGGGAAGTGCCACAGGGTGCTTCACCAGTAAGAAGACTGGGGGGACCAGTGTTCTCGAAAGGGAAGAGCAATAGAATCATAGAATCATGGAGTGGTTAGAGTTAGAAGGGACCTTGGAGGTCATCTAGTTCTAACCCCCCTGCCATGCCCAGGAACACCTTCCACTAGACTAAGATACTCAAAGCCCCATCCACCCTGGCCTTGATCACTTCCATGGATGGAGTATCCACAACTTTTCTGGGCAACCTGTTCCAGTGTCTCACCACCCTCACAGTAAAGAATTTCTTCCTAATATCTAATCTAAATCTCCCCTCTTTCAGTTTAAGACCATTACTGCTCGTCCTATCTCTACGTTCCCTGATAAAGAGTCCCTCCCCATCTCTCCTGTAGGCCCCCTTTAGGTACTGGAAGGCTGTTATAAGGTCTCCCAGGGCTTTCTCTTGTCCAGGCTGAACAACCCCAACTCTCTCAGCCTGTCTTCATAGGAGAGGTGCTCCATCCCTCTGATCATCTTTGTGGCTCTCCTCTGGACTCGCTCCAACAGGTCCATGTCCTTCTTGTTCTGAGGACTCCAAAGCTGGATTCAGTACTCCAGTGGAGGGGGAGAATCACCTCTCTTGACCTGCTGGCCATGCTTTTTTTGATGCAGCCCAGGATACACTTGGCTTTCTGGGCTGCAAGTACACATTGCCGTCTCATGTTGAACCCATCAACCAACATCCCCAATGCTTTGCACAAGTCCAGGTAGATGATGTCAGTTGCTCTTCTTTTATCCACCAACGCTGTAACGCCATCGTAGAAGACCACCAAATTTGTCAGGCATGACTTACCCTCAGTTAAGCCATGTTGGTTGTCACCAATAAGGTGAGTCAGATTTGCTGAGTACTCATATGGTATTATGTGTTGATAGAACATGTGGAAATGGTATGAAGCTTCATCATGGGAAGTTCACATTGGACATTATGAAAAAGTTCTTCCTTGAGAGGGTGGGCGATCACTGGAACAGGTTCCCCAGGAAAGTGGTCATGACACCAAGCCTCTCAGAGGTCAAGGAGCGTCTGGATGATTCTCTTAGTCATGTTAGGTAGTCCTGCGAGGAGCAGGGAGTTGGACTCCTTATAGGTCCTTCCAACTTGAGATACTCTGCAATTCTGTGATTCTATGGTATTACATGTAATAAGTAATGTCCATTAGGCTGAGAGCTAAGAAAAAGAGTAATATGAAATGTAATGACGTAAGACAGCATAATAGCAAGGTTGCCCTCTAAAATGCCCAGAAGGAATGACAAGGAAGTAGTCTGCTTTAGCAACATCATTGCCAAAGAAAGAGGCTGTGCATCTTATGGATAGCCCAGCTCTAAATCTAGCCTGATTCTTTCATATCTCCAACCCCAAGTGGGGTCCCTCACTCCTTTCTCAGCATCACAAATTCCAAAATCTCCTGGTAGCCCATCACTTCTGTATTTTACATTTTTTGTGGTACCTCCTGCCTCAAGAGATGAGGCAAGTAAAAAAGATGCATTGATTTGGTGAGAGGTGCAGAGGGAGAAAGCTGGTTCAGGGCCTGAGAATTCTAAGCTTTAGCTAATTTAGCTTATCAAGCATGTTTTTTCTCCTTTTCTTCAAATATGATTTACTTAAGCCTAAATGTGTACACAAACAGCTGGTTTAGCATCTAAGCTAATTATACCAGCTGAGGATCTGGACAAGTGACATTCCAAGTGATTCCCAGGCTACTTACTTTCACTGCAGTTTACTTAAATAGCCAAACTTATTTTGAGAGCACAGAGTACTTATTTCCTCTACTGTATTTATGTCAAAAGTTTTAACAATTCTAAATATATCTTCAGTGTCCCAAGAGACCTAGGATTTAAAAGCAAAATATTGCAGAAAGCAGTGTCTGTAGTTCTGACATGAAAAGCAAATAGCAGAACTAAATCTCGTATCTTTTTTTCAACTCAGGTATTTAATACTCTGTCATGGACAATATGAAAACTTGAGGGTACTCTGTCATGTGTAACCTGATGGCCTAATTCTCCACTACTTTACTATTTATGGAGTCCTGAATTAAAGCAGGATTTAATACTGCCCGTGAACTGTCCCCTGATTCACATTTTCAAATGGCAATGATTAAACATCCTGAGGTGCTGATATGTGATAAACATATGAATCAGCTGCATATGCCTAGCATCTATTCCAGGTGTGGGAAAGCAATACCTACAGATTTGTTTAGCAAAAAGCTAGGGAAACAAGTGTTTTCAAATTCACAACTTAAAAAGAAGAGATAGTGAATTTACCAGTTAGGAGAGTCCACACAATGCACTTGCTGCATTTTGGGCAACTGGCAGGTTCTCTGCGTTGTTTAATGATCAAGTAGTTTCTGAAGAGTAATAAAGACTTATACTGAAAACTGACATTTTTCAAGAGAAGGAAAACTAATCAAGTCACATTTCTTGGTGCTTTGTTAGAAGAAAAATATTGACTTCTTTTGCATCTGAAGACAATTCCAGTCTCCTTTTAAGCTGTTACTCCAAACTTTGAAGTGACTTTCTCAGGGGGATATATTTCACATCAAGTGAATATATATAACTGAAATTTTATCAGTGGGAAGTGTTGGGTTTTTTAATTATTATGCTGGTTTTAACTGTGTCAAAGTCTATTTTGGTGTTCAGTGTGCATTTTGGAGTTTGGGAAAAACTCACTGTACTTCTGTCCCTGCCAACTCTTGAAGCAGTACAGACAACTAGCTGAGTCATCTTCCAAAAAAGAGAAAATGCAGTCACCAATTGGATGCTACTAACCAAAGTCTGCAGCTGAAAAAGCAGAGAGAAGAAAACTACTGCTAGAGAGTATTATAATTTCTAAGAGGCAGAAGATAGAATGAAAGGCCAATAGGTTTCATGAAGATTATACACTCCACTAACTTTCTTTTTTCTATTTAGGGAGACTTGGAAAATTATATTTTGTGTTAGAATTTGCCCGAAGAGCCATGTGAATGAATTAATTCATTTTTTCAAGTCTCTACCTTGCTGCTCTGATGAGTAAAAAGTGGTAGTTGTGATATGGTTTCTGCAAATTATGTTTCCTTTTACATTAGCATCATAAGCAGATAAAATACTGACACATTTGGACTGCTTTGCTATATTGTTCCTGGCGTGTGTCCAAATGAGAGGGCTATAGGCCATAAAATCTTGCTTGTGTCCATGCTCTAGCTCCAAGGGATGATACAAAACACTTCATTTCTGAGTAGGTGGCTTAGTGTACAGCGTATCCTGAGAGAGGAGCTCTATCAATGTGTCTGGAAAGACTTTCCTGAGCCCTTCTTTTGCCATGCATGCACTGTGACCCCTCTATACAGTGCTGCCCCTTCATGCAGCTCCTCAGCACCTACTCCAGTCTCAATGCATTAATATCTTTTAGCAAGCACACCGACATAATATATGAAGTAGCATATGATGGTGGGAAAGATGAGAAAGGACCAAAAGACTTCAAAAACTCAAAGGAGGAAGCAGCCTACTCACACGCAAGCTACCCAAACACCACACTTAAGCTCATTTCAAGGACCATGTCATCCTATCGGGTACCAGTCATGGTCTCAGGTCAGCTGCTCTGACAGAATAAGAATATAATGAAGTTCTTGCTGTCAAGACTTGGTTCACCATCTTTGATGTTTCTGGAATATTGTACTGTGTGATGACCAACAAGAGTTAATCTCAAGATGGTCTTGACTCACTGCTAAGTGAAGAAGCCTGGCTGATAAGTGGGTGGGAGAAGATGAGGGAGGACAGCCCGTGGGAGGAGACACGGTGCTGCCTACTGACTCTCATGAAGAAGAGCTTGGAGGATTGGACTGCCTGGGGAAAGGGATCTCACTGCTTGCTCCCTGTTGTCATCTTTAGTGTTTCTGTGGTCAAGCCCATGGCTAGGGAAGTTTAGTGTCCCATCCACTGATATGTGGCTATGCTAAGTGATTTTCTCTGCCACTCAGCCCAGAGTTTATCACTGACATTTTTCCTTCTTTTTCCCTGCTCCCATGCTCACTCAGAGGCTGCAGAGGTTGCTCTCTGCTGTGGATCTCCTGAAATACTTCATCTGAACTAGAAAATCCCCCTTATGCTGAGCAGTTATTTTTGTCCTTAATACAGCCTTTTTCCATGAGCACTACCTTCATGTTTGTGTATACCTGACTGGGACATCTACACATCAGTAAACTCAGAAATGAACTAACTTGGGTCTACCTTGCCAAAGCTAGGGTCTTATAAAAATCTTCTCTAGAAAGAGGCTCTTGTTAGAGCATTTCAGTCTGAGTAACAGGCTGAAGACTTTCCATACATGTGGCTCAATACCAAGTGAGCTGTGGGTTTTTTTACAAGCAGTGTCTTATGCTTGCAGTGGAGCTGGGTGTGAAGATGCAGTGACCACATTACGATGCCTTGTGAGCTTTATAATAGTGAATTTGAGCCCTTTCTGGAGAAGGAGACTACACTTTCAGAACATATCTAGGGGCTTCTGGAAGCGCTGTGAGGACTAGGTGACTATCAGCCTTACCCTGCAGATAATAAACAGGTAATAAAGAACCACTGTATGATACTCTGAAATAATTTTCCAAAAGTTAGGTATTTAATCTTGAAGCCATCATAAGGGGACTTTTACAGAGCTGTATTCATCATTAGGTTAAGCACCACAACTCTCCTGTCAAACATAGTTTCTTGATTTAGATAATGTCCTTGGAGTAGGAATGAAAAGCTCTGAAAGAAGCTATTGCAAGGGAGTCTTTGAGATACACTTCTGGCAGTACTTTTGCTGTTAACAGACATGTAGAATAGAAACAGAGGACCTCTGTTTGAGGTTGCAAATGTATTGGATTCCTAGTTTTTCTGATAGAGAGAGAAAGAAGGAAGAAAAATGGAGGGAAAATAGAAAATATCCCCAAATTTAAAAATAATTTAAAAAAAACCACAGAAGGACTGGGGGCTGGGGAAATTTGATGGTGTATTGCAGTCATTCCTTTTCTGTCTCTGATAAGCAGTCATAGAAGGGTGTTGACATTTAATGTGTTATCAATGGGTAGCTAAGTTGGTGCTCGCTGAGAAGGATGTGGGAAATCGTTTCTTAGAACATTTTTAGTTAAGGTCCTGAAAGTGCAAGCAGATGCCACTACATCTGTTGCATCCTCTTCCCATGTTTGAGTGCATCTCTCCGACCACATTAGATGGAGACTTCAGTCTGAGGGAAACAGCAAAAAACACAGACAGTTCCCCTCAGCTCCTAAACCTTTAGGATCTGGAAAACAAAACAAAACAACAACAAAAAAAAAACATTTGAAAGATGCCAATATATCTTACAGTTTACTTGCAAATCAAAACTGTGCACGTGTTGTCTATTAGTATTAAGTGATGTCAGAGAAACTTATTTTAATACATTTTGGGTAAATAGCTGAAAATGTATGTGCTGACAATAATGTGGCTGAGAGACCTAGAAATCTAAGGAAGTAGTTGTTCTACATGAGAAACATATGGGACAAAAGGCACTGCATGGTTTCTATGGTCAGTTTCATAAAGAGAATAGCAAAGGAATCAAGTGGTAAAAGACGCAGTAGGAAGCAGCATTTTTTCCTGTTTGCAATTACAGAGTAGTTATAGGTCATTCATAATAATAAATGTTATGTGTGCTTTCTTATTTATTTTTTAGAAATAATTCAACCATTTTTTATATATTTATTTGTTTAGCATGTTGAAATTAATTTTCCTGGCTTTGAAATATTTCTATATGCCTATTAGTAGCATTGTTCTTCTCATCATTACATGCTTAGAACAAACAGAATTAGGACCTAAGATCTGGGAATCATAATTTAAAATAATCTTTAAGTTCTGTTGCTGATGTTGATTTATCAGGGCAGTAATTTTCAATGGCTGCACAAGTTCTCTTTTTTTTCCTTTTGTAGCATTGATACTACAGTAAATCCTAATGGCATAAATTCTGTGTTGCAGCCAATGGGATAAAACCAGCACAGTGTTTACAGTTACTTAAGTACCAAATATAAGGGAAACGGTTATAAAAGTCCCCAAGAAGCTCTGTTAGGAGTCAAGAGGATAGCACATGATGAAGGAAAGCCTGGGGAAGGGAACACCTATTTCATAGTTACAGACTGAGCAATACCTCCCTGTTTTATTCCTTTAAAGCAAGGTATGAAAACCAAGGAAACAAGCAATTAAATCTAAAAAATGGAGATAGGACTATGGAAACAAGAATAGAAACAGCATAGGGCTCCTCCTAATATTCGCTCTTTCAGGTTCAGGAAATCCTGACTTGCTTTCTGCAGACCCACAACAAAAGACTTGAACAATGTTGCTTTTCTCTTTTCCAGACCCTTCCTGCGTCTATAATTTAGGTGGCTTCTGGTCACTGGGAAGGTGGGAGGGTGTCTGAGGAAGAGGAAGGAAGCCTCTTCTTCCTACAGGTGTGGTTCCAAAGACAGGTCATCCTGACCAAAGGCTTTGGCTGCCACCTCCTTCTGGCGGCCTCAGGACATGCTGGTTGTCTTGAGCTGCCAGTGGACTACTCCTTAAGCTGGTTCAAATCACTTAGCAGAAAAGTAGACTTGCAAAGGCAGCAGGTAATTTGGTGTTACATTTGTGAACTGAAACTCATATGAGAATCTTGAGTGCAGGAGAATTGAAACAAAAGATGGGGTCACGCCACGTGCCTGGGAATGGGGAGAGGAGCACAATCAGCATGAGGAGAACAGAATAATGGAGGGGATTGGGGTATAGAGGAGGAAGGAAGAGGAGAGGAGGAGAGGTCGAGATCTAGTGACAAGAAGCTGTTAGTGTGCTAACTACTAAGCAAGTCACCACAGGCGAGAAGACCATCAGGATTATCAGAAATGTGAATACTGCCTTTACTTATCAGTGTCTCCGGTATCCCAAGTGCTCCCTCACCTTTACTAATTTCAGGACTGGTCACACACCTGTACAACTGTCTTGCAAAGGAAAGGTTTTCTGTCTCAGGATTTGAGCGAGGCAGCCTCTGCAGTGATTTTTGGTGGCGTTAGAGCCTTCTCTGCCTGTCCACATGCAATGAATTATAGCTTCCCAGCAAGGACATTAATACCCTGTGGCACAGCATACCACCAACTCTGACTAGTTGCTGCAGAATCTGTTTTTAATTTCACCACTTCTAAGATGAAAGAAGAAATCACAAAGCTCAACTCTGGCAGGGAGCATGGTAGGGCAGATAATCAGGGACAGGAGCTACTTATATCTCCATTGCCATCAAAAATTTGCTCCCCTGTAATGATTCTACCTGTTAAGCTATTGTACAGGTGGAGAAAGGCAGCTCCAGACATGCCTTAGAGATGGCCCCTGTTTGCCATACAATACGATAATAATCCCCATCCCAGCTACTTTATTTCCCTGACTCACCAATGGAGGAAGATTTACTCAAGATTCTGGTTTACAGCACCTCTTCTGAGCTTCTGAGATGTGTCATAATCACACCAAGACTGCATGGCAAGCCTTCTGTTTGCTGTAGAATCAATGTCTGCAAAGTCTGCATCTATAGCAGCAAACCAAGTAGTTCCAGGATGTGTTCCCAGACACTGCAACTCGGGTATCTGTGCTGTACAACCACCAGTGGTTGCTGTTTTTGACCCAGACTGGTCATCAGTCTTCCAAACATAGGCCTTGGGCATGGGTCAGAAGTTAGTATGGTTATGGACCATTTCCATTTGGCAGTTTGGAAGAAGCCATGTGGTTTTGAAGGGTAATTTTATGTTATGAATGTGGGCTGTACTGTTCCAGTTGAATTCAATGCCACAGAGTTGTCCTGGGCCTCTTTAACTTACTAACAGAGACACAGAAAAAGAACTGATTGCATTTTGGGCTTCCTGTGTTAATGCACAGTGTTTGGTATTAGTGCTTAATTTGGACAGAACCAAACCTAAATAAGGGTCCCCTGTGCACAAAGTCTATCTCTTTGCAGGTTTTGTTTCAGAAGAGTCACACCGAGAGTTTATTATGTTGCTGCCTCATGTGTTACAAGGGACATTTTTTAATTGAGTTGACAACACAATTAAGAAAAAAGTTTCATGCCAGTGGGGCACAAAATGGTGTTTTTAGGGGTTGGTTTTTTTTTTTTGTGAAAGCCATTCAAAACAGAAAATGCTAAAGCTCTCTTTCTTTTATATTAGGAGGAAGAAACTTTCTTTCTTTCTTTTTTTTTTTATTCTCTTTGTTGTCCTTAGTGTCAATTCTGACTTTAAAGTCAATGTCTTCCATAAGACTGCTAATGATTTTTTTCCCTAGACCATGCAACCGTTTCTTTAGACTGTGCTTCTTTTTAATTGACTTGGTAAGCTTTCTTCCAACAGCTTCTCTTCTTTTCTTCTCCCTTTCTTTTGGAATTCAGAGAAGGCAATTTGGACTGATTTCAGTCTCTTATAGATTTTGGAAAGATTCCAGAGGCAAAGATAGGACTAAAGCAAACTGGCAAAATCAATTATTTTAAAGTTTTAGCTCTTAGTTTAGACAATTTTGACAATAATGCTGAAAGGATGTTGGAAAATGTCACAGTCGGGTCAGGAAACTGCAGTATAATGTGTGGTGAATAAGTAACACATCAAGTGACACTGATAAAGGAGTTCTGGGGAAAATGATACCCTCAAAAATGTTGTCAAATTATTATACCCCAATTTCTGCTCCCACTTACATCGAACTAAGTCTGCAGCAATTTCACCGACTTAACATCAAGATTGGATTCTTTATTCCCATACACAATTTTTTCACAAAAGGTGAGCCTCAACGGAGTTATTTCAGTGAGAAATAGGGAAAGCTCAAGTTTTTTAGTGAAGAAAAGGGCACCAGAAGCTGAGGGATCACTGTGACTGCGTTTCCCCTCAGCAGTGGGTGCATGACACAGAGCGCTGGCACATCTTCCCTCACAGCAGCCAGCAGTGGGATACCAGGTACCAGAGGTCTGTGTGTCAGGCTTCTTCCCCCTGAGAGCTGTAGAGAGGCAAGAAAGTGAGCTGAGGCATTTTGACATTCTCTGATAATTATATATTTGCTAGTAAATATATTTACTGGTGCTTTAAAACATATAAGTAGTTCATCAGCTTAGACTGGGCGCTTTTACATCTTGCATGAAAAGAAGAGGATTCAAGTATGATCCTTAATCCTGAGGATTTGGATGTAGTCCTGAGATTACCACTTCTTCTGCAACCTGAATCATGGCAGTCCTCTGCTGGTGTGACACCTTTCAGCTTCATGGAGTGATGTAGTGCAGCTGCGAATCAGGTGCAATATTCTTCCATCACCCAGCTATTCCCTGGGACACCCAGGATGTACGGACAGTCCCACATCAGCCCTCTTGGGAGGGAGGTCAAATTAATACCCTTCAAAAATGATGATGTTCAATGGCCATCCTATCCAGTAGTATTTGGGATAATTACAAAATGTAAAATTCAATTTTAACGGACTTTCCATGGAGGAAGCTGGGGTAGCATTTCAGTTTACCTGCATGGTGCCCTAGGGACGTGTAATTTCTTCTTAACTGTGACTCTGCCACCTCCCAAGCAAATAAACAAAGAAAAAAAAAAAAAAAACAGGCTTCTTAGGGATTTTCTGTTCCTTAATGGGTGAATAGGCTAGAATGCATAGAAGGACATTTGTAAAGCCAGGAAAATACAAATAAAATGGCTTGCATTAATCTTGGGTGAAATGTTGTTGTCTGTCATAAGAACCGAGTTTTGTCAAAGGCAAACCTTAAACCAACAGGCCAAATTACTGAGTATCCTTAACTGGCCAATTCCATGGCAGAAATATGTTATTACTTTGTAATAAACCTGATTTGATCATACTTGTATCCTTTTCTTTCCATGCAAGGTGTACATAAAATGCTCGGTCTGAGCTGATGAATTACTTCTATATCTTTTGTAGCACTAGTAAATGCAGCAGCTCTTTTTCTTTCTGTATTTGGCCTCTAAAAGGTTCCCTATCACTACATGCTTCCCTTTATTCTCAGAAGATGAAACAAGTATTTGATTCACACCGGTTGAGGCAGCAATCCTATCTGAACATTTTTCCCCATATAGGCTAACCCTGCATTTATGTTACTGAGTAATAAAAATCTCTGCTAGCGTAAAGTGCAGACAGCAAAAAATGGTAAAGGCGATGCTTTCTCCCTGGCTTTTGCGGAGGGCAGTGGGTGCTGTTTTCTTGCCTTTATCTCCTCATTGTTCACAAGCTCTGAGTTTGTCGCCTGTCATCTTTCACAGGGCACGAGCTTGGCAGAGTCCAAATGCCACACACTGCTATTTTTGCCAGCAGGAGAACTCCTGGGTCTCTGAATGGATGTCTAGAAAAATTGCTTTTTATGATCTTTTGGTTCAGCTGGCTCTGCAGTGGAGGCCTGCTGTAATTGTTTGAACAGTTTGCAATGAAGAGGGAATAAGAAATAAATATTCAGTGTTTCCCTTGGGAATGTAAGGAATGCATCTGCCTGTTAAACGTCTCAGAGTTTAATTCAAAGAGTGAAGTGATCCACCCAAAAGTATGCACCTTATCCTCAGAATTTAAAACTACATGCTCCCTTAGGTTGTTCAAGTTATGCATTTACTTTTGCTTGTTGTTCACTCTTGACTCTCCAAGGATTGTTCACCATCCAAATGAACTCTTGAAGTAGGTATAATATAATATCTCCTTCTCTCTTTCTGGTGAATGTTTGGACAGCTTATGCATAGATTAGCCTTCTAGCACCATTCGGATTCTGCTTGAGATGGCTGGGTTCAGCTACACAGGGCTAAGGAAGACTGTTGGGTTATTTCGGGTGACTTCAGGCTGTTTGGTTAGCTCAAGCAGCACCAATACTTCCCTACTTGGTTTATAGCTTGGCATTCTAATAGAGCAATGAGGCAAATCCTTGACTCATCCTTAACTGGCACAGCCCCTTTAATTTTAGTAAAATAATGGTAAAGTGACAAACTGTCCAATACTTACCCTTCCTTGAAGCTGCCTGCGTAGCTCTAAATTGCATTTTCTCAGTCTATCAATACTCCAGCCTAATGGATTTGAAAGAACTAAACACAATTCTAGTGCTAAGAATAAAACTGAATTTTCAAGTTTTTTTAAATGAATTACTACTTGGATGTAAAGTGTTACAGCTACATCTGCAGCTTCTTGTTGTAACAGGCACAATTAATAAGCTTACCAGGCATTTAGACCTAGAAAAAAAAAGATGATTTTGTGTCCAAAATAAAACAGTTACCAGTGGCAACCTCATTGGCCATTTTAGCAGATGGACCAGGTGCTGGAGGACTCAGGGAAAGGAAACTACTCTCAACGTGGAAGAGGACCCTTTGTCAGGACAATGTAGGAAGGACGCTCAAGCTATACTTGCTTTGTGTAAAATTGCAGAGCCACAGCTTCTAATGCAGGTTATTCTATAGTAAATTACTTTTAGGGCAAGCCAGAAATAATTGGAATAAAGCAGACTATAGCTGCTCTCACCTGCTTTCACACCTCCAATGGAAAATGGACTGTAAGAAATAGCAGGGGGTGGCTCTTCCTTTTCACCTATGTCTGAATAGCTGGCTTCACCCTGCATCTGGGTTCAGGCAAATTAGCCTGTTGAGGGCAACAGCCATCTTCCCTACAGGCTGCTGGGAAAAACTTTAAATCCCTTTTGTTCAGAACTAGTGGAAACTGCAGAGGCCATTCACTGCCAAAGCAGTTCTGTGGAGTCCAAAGGATTGAGAAATAGGCTAACAAATGATAAGAGGGAGGCATTGTCCAGTGGTGCTCTTTTTGTTCCCAAAATGCCTCTGGCCTGAATTCAGAAGAAGGAAATGCAAGATATGCTGAGATCAGCCCTCTGGGTTCACTCGGATGCTAGCACAGAAGATAAAGCACACTGGATGAAGATGCGCATGTTCATCCTACATATGCTAGTGCAGCTAAGCCACACACACAACAGCCAGACTGTGAGCTGAGCCATGCAAAGGGAAGGGGCAGCAGCACTGGGCTGAAGGTCCGCAGGTCCAGTGGGACCTTCTGAAGCGCCCAGAAGCCAACTCTAGAGCAGGAGGCTTTAGGTGTCAGGTTCTGAGCATTGCCTGAAGCTGAGGAGAAGCCAGGTGCTGCAGCTGCAGCAGGGATCTCTGGGGCAAAAGCAGCAACACCACAGCAATGAGCCTTGAAAAGTCAGTGTGTCACCACAGCCATCGAACGTCTACTCAGCCCATTTTGGGATGGACTTGGACTTTGCTGCCAGCACAGACGGCGGTGAGGAGTTGTGCTGGTGCTTGAGACCAACAGCCACTGGAGAGCTGCAATTGCTTCAGCTGCTCCTCCCTCAACACCTCACCTTTGTCCACCGCAGACACAGTAATCCTGAGTAGCCCCAGGCCTTCAGACCCCTGACCATAGTATGTGCACCCAGGCAGAATTTCTTGGCCATTGCTGCCATTACTCTTTTTCCATACTTGTCTACCTCTGGTCTGACACATGAGCTGAAATCTAAATGTTTTTCCTGAAGCACATCGTTCCATATCTTCTTTCTTTCTTTGGTCTTTGACACTGGAAAGAATGGCAAGTTTCTCTTCAACAGCATTTTGCATTATTGTTGCACTCTGAACTTCCTACAGGTGTCTATATTTGTTGTCTGTATTTCATGTTTTCTCTGCTTTGTCTCAGAAACACAAGCTTGAGAGGACATCATTTATTCAAGACAATGATAAAGTATATTATTGTGTTCTATTTCAAAATTATAAGGAAGAAATGTGCCTCAGTCCAGAGGTGCTGGAAGCTCATAAACTGTGGATTATTTAGTGTAGTAGTTGAAGCAGGAAATTATTTACCTTTGAAGATTCTAGAATGGATGAGAGATCGTTTTCTGGGTTTATAGTAGGATGGCATTAATCAATGGAGAAAAGTAATTTCATTGACAAGAAATTACTTAGCAGGTCTTTGACTAAAAGACAGAAAGTTACAGTGTGAGTGAGAAAAAATAACAGCAAATTTCTTCCCCCAAAGAAGCTTATCCTTAGGAAAACATTTAAAGCAAAATAAAGCAGATGGGACTGGCATAGGTAGGATGCTGAGCTAGACTCACCTGTCATGGGCATAGCCACCCTTGTGCAAGACAATTGACCATCAAGTACCAAACCTCATACCAACAAGACCCAAAGTCTTTTTTAAGTATTCTGTACCTGCTACAACCACAGGTTGTTCAGGAATTGTAAGAAAGGTATTCATACAAAATGTTTGTTAATGTTACATATTCCTGTACCTGCAGACATTGCTTAATCTGCAAACTTGATTTTGAATAAATTATTTAGCAGTAATCAGTCAGATTCAGTCAAGAATAAATCACTGGTTACATATTTAATTTTACTGTCATAGGTCATCTTGGACTATAGATAATCCAAAGGCTGAGATACAGTCCCATTTCCACCTCAACGGAAGCAAAGACCACTACACTGCATTTAATATTCATAAGGGAGAAAAATCCTCTCACTTCTGTGGAAGTTTCACTTATAATGTAAAAAAAAACTAATGGGAGTTCTCACCAAATGACAATACTATAACTAGGGGGCAATCTCTGAAATTAGGAGGAGATTGTTTTCAAGCAAATAAAAGAAGTAGTTTTTACACTGTAGATAGAAAAAAAGTATAAGAGGAAGGTTGACAAACAGGAGTGAGGAAAGGGAAACAAGAGAAATTCCAATTAGGAAAAAAATTTCACAATGGTTAAATTTGGGCTAAATCTGGGAACATGTTGCCCAGAGAGGCTGCAGAATCTCCATGCTTGGAGATTTCAAAAGATCAGGTGGACAAGGGCCTGAGCAACCTAATCTAACATTGAAGTTAGCCCTACAACGAGCAGGATGTTGGACTAGGTGACCTCCAGAGGTCTTGGCCAACCTGCAATAATCTATGATTCTGCATACTTCTGGAATTTGTTGCTGAAGGAGGTTGAAGGATGCAGACCATATCAGCAAATTCAAAAGGGAATTAGACAAATCCATTGACAACGTGTCTATAGACAGATAGTAAGGAAACAGGCAGGGATGTGCCCTCTAACATCCTTGATGATTATGGATGCTGGAGGTGGATAAAGGGAATAGTGGATAACTATTCATGATGTCTCCCTAAGTAGTGCTTCCTATTGACATAACCAAGGGGAAAATACTTGGCAAATGAACAGCTGGTCGGATCCACAGGACATATCGTTTTATCATTAATTCTTCTTATTTAACTTATTTCTTGGCTGCAACACTACTGCTGCTGCTTCTCTGATACATTTCATAGAATCATAGAATGGTTAGAGTTGGAAGCGACCTTAAAGATCATCATGTGCCTTGGACATAGTATTGGTTGTGACTCTGGGGATGATTTTGAATCATGGACTCACCTGACATCACACCAAAGTATCCAAGGTACTTCACTGTAGGCCTCCGCTGGTTAGCAGTCTACTCAGATATGGAGCTACCAGAAAGCTAAGTATATGCTGTTTGAATTCAGAATTGGAGGGGGCTCTATGCAAGAAAGAGCTACAATATGAACTCGTCACATATAGAATTAAAAGTGATGCTCAGTGCAGAAGATGTGAACAGGGAGATACAGGTTCTAGCAGACTGGAATTTACTGGGGTCATTGAAATCTGTATTTTAGAGTTAAGCCTGTTTCCATCTTGCTAAGAGAATAGTGTGCAGTCTCAGTTAAGAAGAAATCTCTGCTCTACCTCAGAAAACAGGATCAAATTCAATGTACATTTAAAACTTTGCATCAGATTTTTCATGCTTTGATGGATTGAGCTAAAAACAGAATTAAAATCTTAGGTAATGAAGAAATACCTGTAAGCATATCTCAGCATACATTTATTAACAAAAGCCTCTAAGCAAATGGTTGTATTTAAACTTCTGTGTTAGTCAAGCTGACTTAAATATACAGCAGGCCTGAAGTGCCGTCGGTAAGAGCTGTTCTTTCTTGAGCTGTTCTTTCTAAAGTCTTTAAAAGAGTTCAGCCATACCCAGGTTTCTCCTGCCCTGCTGGAGACATTGCAGTTATCCAAGCTATGAAAGTCTCCTGGAACTTCTGCTAGGCTAGCATGCAATCACAGCCTCTCTGGAGTAGTCCCATCTGTCTATAGCATAATGATTCACACATTATTCCTTAGTAAAGGATAGGGAAAGTCATCACTCTGGGAATTTGCAATCCCCTTTGGTCGTCGACTATGCCAGAACTGTAACAACAGCTTTCATTATTGTGCTCTAGTTTTAATGGATTATCCCTTTTATTGCTGGCTGCAGTTGCAGTTCTCAGAAATAAACCAAAAATTATTCATTATATTAAAAAATTCTCCAATCTTCATTAATGTTGCTCTCTTTAGTGTTATTTATTGAATGATTAAATTACCATTAGCAGATGGTAACTGAAGTATATAAAATGCAAATGCCTACAATATCAAGCAAGCATATTTTACTGACAAAATTTAATATAAGTGCACATCATGATTGCTCTTTTTTGTGCAGAGAATGGAAGATAATGGAGACGAGTACCATGTCTCTCTTAGATTAATTAATCTATTTATTCAACAAATCAAGCTGATGCCAGTAGTTTAGTTAACAATATGGAAAGATAGGTGATATTGGAGCATATGGTCTGCAGTTAAAATGAACTTTCTTGCTCTATAATGGAACTTTTTCCTTGTTTCTTAATTTTAATGGTATATCACCAGAAGCTAAAGGCATATTAGAGAACAAGGTTGTTGTTTCTCAGTTTTATTCTGAAGCCTAGATAATCACATTTTATAGATGAGACTCAAAGCACTGAGATAACAAACTCTAAATACTTGAATAAAACAGAAAATGTTCTTTTTCCAGTCATCAGCATCCTCCACGTTCCCCATGCAATTTGCTTGAACTTGTACCCCAAAATCCCATTGACTTCAGTGGGAAATAGACAAGTAACATATATTCAGACCTGTAGCCTTTTCAGACTATAATGTAAAGGTAATGGGAATCATATAGTGTCCCCATTGTCTCGTTTCCTGATTCAGCAGAATTAATTCTTCCTTTATGCGTCTAGTTCAGCAGGAGCCATCTGAAGAGTCCTGGAAACATTAGGGTAAACGCACAGTGGGGACCCCCCATGCACACATTCTTTCCTAATGTACCTGGGGCTCTGGAAGGCTCCTTCTCATTACAGAGACAAATGAGAAGTGCTCGCTTCAGTGGGGGCAGCAGGAGCAAAACCAACTGCACTTTCTGCATTCTTCGTTTCTTCTCTGATCAGGCAACTTCTGCAAACCACAAAGCCAGCTGACACAAGGCATAGAATAGAAATTTTTGATTTTTTGATGTTACAAGCTTGCATTTGTTTAGTCGTACATTGTTTGTGACAAATCGAAGAGGCTGGCACTCATGAGGAGGTGGAATATAAGTATAGTGATAGAGTAACTGAACTGTTTGCAAAGTCTCTGTGTTGCAAATCCATGGGAATAATGCTGTAGGTCATGAATGAAAGGTTTAGTTAGCCAACAGGAAGATAGTAAGAAGAATCAGAGCAAACATACTTTAGAAAAAAATTTATGTATGTATATGTAGTATTGCTGTGTATAAGCTATTTCTATTGTTTTAAGGTCAGGCATGAATCCCTTTACTTGAGGGAATTAATTGACATTTTAAAAATTTTAAAATCTTACTGCAATTGCACTGTTTGCAAAGTGTGAAGTATGACTTCAAGTGGCTGTTGAGCAGAGATGCCAGGCTGTGAGTGTTCCCTCCATCTCTCCTTGCGTAGGTTGAAGCATTTGTACTTCTTGGGTCATATCCCAGAGGTCATAGCATTGAGAAAAGTCGTGCAACACTGATTTTTGCTCAGAAAACTGTGGGTGGGCAGGAAAGAGCTATCAGCTCTGGAGAAGTATAGCTTCTACTGTCCTCTCAAACTGGTATATCTGCCACTTGAAATTTAGCCAGGAGCCGGAGGGTCCACATTGCCACAAGGAAAAAGAGCTGCTGAAGGACCGGGCAAGAGGTTTTTGTGCTGGGAGATTGAAGAAAAGGGGTAACATTGCAGTTGAAAAGTAGACTGAGGCCTTGACTTTGATGGAGAGTCATATTAAGCATTAAGTTAATTCTTGGGAGAGTTGGGAAATGTAAGTACTTTAAGTTCTAAAGACTTCGTTGTAGTAAGATAGAACGGTAGCTTTGTTTGCACCAGCTGAACAATAATTAACTACATTTGACATAACTAAGTCGATTAAATCCCTTCTGTCCACTTAACTGCAGTTTATTTCACTTTCAAACAGTTGCTACTCATGCTTTTTAAACTGAGTAAAAGCAACTTTTCTGTCTCAGCAGACTCTACAGCTGCATCATATTTACAGGTAGGCAGGTACAGCAGGTCCCAGGAAACCCTCCAGTTATACTGGCTGCGTCCTCCCTTCCACTTCAGTTGAATAAATAAACGTAATTTACCAAGATTAACTGTTGGGTCACTGGCAACCTTGGTCTTAAATGACTGAACATTCACTCTGGCTGCTGAGGAGATACAAGGGGCCATACCCTACAGCAAGGGTTCAGTACTGAGCAGCCAGGGCCAGGGCAGACTGTTACCTCTGTCACAGCATGGCTGTATGTGCAGCATCTGCTGCAGGCTGCAGCAAATCTCTGAGAGGCTCAGAGAGAGGAGGTGAAAACAATCACCGACTGTTAGCTTTTAGTTGAAAGGAATGTTCTTTAAGTTACGATAAACTTCTTAGCCAGGCCTGTCAAATCTCAAAGTTCAGTATGACTGAATGTGGACAGGCAGAGAAAGCTGTCATCCCAACAATACCGTTGCATATGGTATTTTGTTCAGATCCTAAGAAGTATGGATGCCCTTTCTTATCTAAGGTGGTTATATAGGTTTGTGACTGGTTCTATAATGAATCAAGGTAAGGGGACATTGGGGATACTGGAGGCACTGAGAAGGGAACAAAGTAAAGTCCCATTCCTGATGATGCTGATGAACTGCTCACCCATCCTCATCTGCTAGAGACTAGTAGCTGTTTGGTGCTGAGTATTCATTCTTATCTTCCTCAGCCCTCCCTGTTCAGATCTCATCACACTATATAATGATGCTGCAGTAATGAATTCATCCAGGAGACTAACATTCATCATATTGGACTCATTCCTCTCCTCCACCCCAAAATAATTATGTGCAGTGTTTTGTTTGATATATACGATTATTTTGATAAGACTTGGGTTTCTTTTTCTACACTGCAAAATGTCTGTATCAGAGAAGACAAGGCTGAAGAAATGCAAAACTTAAGGCTGTACAATTCATGAGGGTTTTCATGTCTTGGGAAGAATTTCTACCACAGCCTTGACTAAACTGATGTCCAGATTATATATATCATGCTGTCCAGATATTTCTGGACACCATGCACTAGACCTCCCTGACAGACTGTGGGCGCCTTGTCCTCCTGTGTCGTCCCTTCGTGCAACTGAGTATTTTCTGGTCCATTGTCCCTTTTGCATGTAGTGCCTTGGCAGACAGCAGGCAGTGGGGCTATTGGAGAGGTGCTCTGCTCTGCTCTTAGACCCATCTAAGAGTTCTTATTTAAGTTTTGCTGAACTGTGAGGGACATGGCTGAGCCAAAACATAGTCTTTTTGTAGTACAGCAGAGTGTGGGTATCAGACATTTCATGGTACAAGAATTGTAGTTTGAGGAAAGTGATACCTAAATCCCCAAAGTCACTCAGATCAATGTTCTAATCTTTTCTGGACTAGGATTCTTTATTTAAGAATAGCCTCACTTCTGCATGAAATTGCTTAGCAAACTATATATCAGCCATAAGCAAGGGAATACCCTGAAGAAAATCTCTAAGATTTTGTAGGTTAGGATATCGGGATTGTTTTAGTCAAAATGAGAAACCTGTCTCTCTTATTGCAAAACTAGTTTGCCGTTGTATTCCTTGAGGGGGAGCTCCAGTTAATGAAAACGACTCCGGGTGAAATCCACTGCAGAAAAAAACCTACAAAGTAAGGGAATATTTTCTAAAGATGCTAATAAGCCAACTGATGGAACGAATCTCTCACTTGTATGTAACAAGCTTAATTTTCTAGCTGATACACTGCTTTTCCAGCTGTCCCCCTTTAATTAGTATGCAGTAAAGTTTTGTAACCAGGATTTCTAGCATCTTCAGCACAGCACAATGGTGCAAACAGCTTCTGTGCTTTCAGCTCATGCTCCTTGTGTGCACAGAATTTCTCAACCTCTCCCAACCCAGAGAGAATATATTACTTTTTCAGTGAGTCCCCACCTACTCTTAAGGGAATAAAAGCTTCCATTAAGTTAAATTTCAAAAAAATTATTATTTTATGACACACAAAGAGAAATCAGTTAAATATTTTTGTTATTATTCTCAGCCTTTGAAAAAAAGGTACAAAAGTGCTATAAATTCTGTATGGACTACACCCTCATTTTGGATGTATTTTAAGTACTACATTTTAAGCTGCAGGTTCAGAGGTTCTCATAGTAAGGTAGGCTCTGCCAGCTGTAATTTTTCTTCCTTCTTCTCTTATACTGAGAGAGATTCCCCCCCCCCTCCTTTTTGTTTTGTTTTGGTTTTGGTTTTGTACTTTAAGGTTCATCTTAACATGGAATTATAACTTCACTCAAAGAGTTAACTGCCACAAAATTATTGACATCCAAGATTATTAAAAAAAACTTACTGCATTTGCCAGATGAAAATAGACACTCACAGGTGTGCCTGGGCATCAATTATACCTTTTATGCTTAGGACCACGCACCAGAAATATTAATTTGCTAAAAATTGAGACCTCAAAGATTCCCATCCTTGTTATCCTATATTTCAAAATAACCAAAATCCTAGTATTTGGATAAGAAGGTCATGAACCATCATACCATTGACTTGCCTCTACATCTTTTGCAATGCAGCAGAAGCAGCAAGTATTTTAATAATTTTATGGCCTTTTTTAGTCATATGGTTGCTGTAGTATTGTTTTGGACAGTCTTTAGGCATCAGTGATCTTCAGTAAACCTGGAAAGAATGGAATTTTTATTTTCTTAAGATATATCCATTCTTACGTGAATAAAAGCAACAAGATGAGTTTACCTTATGACAACCTGACTGTGTTGTATTACTCCTTTATCCATTTTCACTTGCTTTCCGTATACAAGCAGTTGTGCAGTGATAAGGGAGTCATTAGTCTAAAGATGCGCTTTACCACCATTTTTTCATTGCAGAGCATACAGTCAAACACAGCCATTGCTCATCGGTATGAGGAAAGCTTTATCACAAAGGGCAGAGGAAGGTTGCTGCCCTGAAACAGGCCAGGCTTACAGGACTACCTAACATCACGACCCCGATTAGATTACTGGTAGAGATGTAGCCATAGTGCTCAACAGGTTGTTTTCCTTCTAACGAATTCCTGATACACCTATTATTGTACCAATACTCTTGTTTAAATGAGGCATTCTAATTCCCCAATCTTATTCTTTAGACTTATAGAATACAAATAAAATGAAGTATTAAAATATAATGGTTTAATATTTCCTTAAACTGCATTTAAATTATACTTAGTCTGTACTGATTTTTTTTCACCTTTTCCTATATGATTTTTCCTGCTATCTGCCCTTTACTTCACACAAGGATAGGAAGTTGCCTGTAAAGTATGTATTTTGCTGAACCTGGTGCTGTTCTACATTCGTCAGTATTTCCTGGCATCAGCCATTTCCTTGACGAACAACTCAGAAATGATAAATTGCTTGTCTAGCTTGCTCTATAACTATTGTCTTAAGTAGGTCCATGATCCAACTCTTGAAGGCTTTATTATCAGTAACCTAAACCTTTTTGTGTTCCTCACCCGTGAACCTGTCTGAGACTTTTCATTTGACTACTAGGCTGTAAAAAATGGCAAGTTAGTCTTCTCCAACTTCAAAATCCTGAATGTCTTTTGTACAGATTATTGGAAAAGTAACATGGGCTCTGTTGAAAGTATTAAGTTTTAATGAAAGATTTTGAGATCCGTGCTCTTGAGACCAGTTACACTGGGGATACGTTTTGCAGGCCTGGGACATTTCTTTCCACAATTATA
Organism: Tringa tobata; assembly: GCA_033628505.1. NCBI lineage: Eukaryota > Metazoa > Chordata > Aves > Charadriiformes > Scolopacidae > Tringa > Tringa tobata. Next base: position 1,255,128 of record JAHREE010000280.1, read on the forward strand.
ACAGGGGGAAAAGTTTCCTGACAACTGTCTATAAGTAAAAACATTACAGGATTCTGTGGTAACAGCGTTACAGTTCCTACAAAGCAAAGCCAGACCTGGTCTGGTCCTGGTTGTCTGCGGTGCAGACTGGCGGATAGAATAGCGTGTTAATGCTGACTAAGTGCTCACACTAGTAGGGCTGGCTACAGCATTCAGAAATCTGTAAGCTTTTATCCTATGGTCCATCTGCAGCATGGACAGGATTTTCCATGGTTCTGTACAATTGCACCTTGATAACCCCATCTGTGAGACCTTTGAGCACCTTCAGTCCCAGAGTGTTACCAGATCTGGCCCTACCTCCTTGGTATTTCACTGACTTTGATGAAAAAGGTCCCTGTGTACAGTTCTCACTGCACAGTTAGTAAAAATCTCTGGACCATGAATTCTTGTATGTATGTAGAGCCCAATAATAGTAAAAATCAATGAACAATAAACCTAGCAATTGGGAATCTAGCATCGCTTACAAACAAACATGAATCAAATGGAAACAAAAGGCAGCAAACAGATCTGAACTGTTCCTTTTCTTGGAAATGGTTCATTAGGCATACTGTACAAATTAGATTTAAATATGCAAATATGGAAAACATAAATATTTCTTCGCTTTTACTTTCAGTATAAACATAGATTCTTTCTGTGGATTAGTACTTTCCTGATGAAAATAAGCACTGGTCATACTGCAAAAGACTTCTAAAAATATTTGAGCTGTTTTTTCATGTGTTATGACAACTGCCAATCTTCAGATTTAGCATGCTGTTCAAAGATAAGCAGAAACATCTGGTTACATAATGGTACAATAGAAAAGAGTGGAAACATTTAGCTTGATTTTTCTGATACTCTGGATGTGTTGTTGTGGCTCAGGTAGGTGATGTCAGCATATTCAGATAGGATTCATTCAATTAAAAAATCACTTATTTTTCAGAATATACGTGTAACTGCCTTTATAGTCTGTGTTAGTTATTTTTCCCAGGCCCATTTTGCAGAGGTTACTTACATTATAGCTCAAGCTAGAACACTTCTGGTTTGGATTTTTAGTTACTGAGGTCAAAAAAACATTTTGACCAGTTCTGCTGCTGATTTTTGTCAACATTTGACTTTGGCATCCTTTACTCTAATATTTCCCACAGTTTGGTCCCCAGAATATTTTCCAGACATTTTCCTTCATTTCTTCATTAAGAAAGAAGATATAAAGTATAGATGTGGATAGATGCCACAACTGCAACTGCTAGAATGTTATTGCTGTGTCAGAGAAATACTTTGCATTCTGCAAGTTCTTTTGCTAATAATTATATTCTGTTCTCCAGATTTCTCTTCATTCATGTTTTGTTATTGACCTTGCTTATTGCTTTGGTTCAAGTTACTTGTTTTAAATGGCACAATAAAGACAAAGTAATCCTTGCTTGGGAGGAGATGCGAAGTCTTTGGTATCTGAAAGAATTTTCAAGTTCTTTATTGCAGATATGAAAACTTTATATTCTCAATTTTTACTTTGTCCTACTACTGATGTTGTGGTAGATTTACCATAGAACAAAACTCTGTTGTGTTTGCAATTATACATGGAAAAGGAGCCTATTGGGAAAGAGATCCTTAAGCACCAATGGAGTCTCTCTTAACCCTGATACTCTTCAAATCTGATTCTTCTAAAGCAGTGACCATTGTGACTGAGAGTATGAGACTATGTTCCTCAAATCTTAAAGTAGAATTGCCTGCAGAGGAGATCATGATACTCATGTAGTTTATGGCATGCTACATCAGGGAAGCCAGATGTATTTGACAGACAAGTGACTGAAAGTGACTGAGACTACTACAAAATTAGCAGGAGTGTAAATCCTTAGCTAAAAAATAAAAGTGTTATCACCTCCATTCTGAGGCATGAGCTGTCCCAGTCACACCCAGTAGCTAAATCAATGCTATTGACTAGAGCCAATGGTAATTTAGGATCTGTAAGAACAGAGAGCAGAAGGTAGCAGTGATGGATCATTATCTCTTTCCTATCTCTTTCCAAAGTAGCAGAAATACTCCTGTGTATTTCTTTTTGTGGTGACACTTTCTGACCTAATGTGACATTTTGGCCTTTCAACCATATGTCTGTTTGACCTTATGAACTTTTCAGTTTATAATATTTCACCATCTGGCTCCAATCCAAACACAAACACGAGATTTCTGTTACTGTTTTAAACATCAGTTTCTGGAGCAAACAAAATATATCTATGAATCTATAGATTCTCACAGAAACAGAAGCACATACACTTGTAGACACACACACACAAAAATTTAATTGAGGAGGTGTACTTCTCTGTAAGTTCTTTCAATGCACTCTCGCTACCTCCATGAGTAGATCAAGATGTTGACAGAAGTAATGGTTTGAATTTTAGAGATTGAATATCTAACTTGTTTTGCACATAATTACCTAATGCAGCAAGGGTGCAGAATAGCTGCCTTCTCTCATATGGCATCTGCTACTTTATCAGCTGAAGCTAAGCTACTGAAGCTTGAAGACATTTTGCTGCTTGGTAAAAGTCCAGCAACTCTAAACATCAGGGGGGAAAAAAAATAAAATTTATTTGAGAAATTGTTTTTCTGTCACACTAACGCAGAATTTTGTTGCTGCTGACTTCTCTGTTACAGGTGTAATTTCTTTGCTCCCTATTGCTGTGCATTGTCATATATTAATGAATTTATGTGGTATAACCTCTACACAGTGCAGAAACGTGATTCGCACTTTGTTGAGAAGAAACTGAGACACAAGTGACCTGCCAAAGGTCGTACAGGGAGAGTGAGGCAGAGCCAGAAATTCAACCCGGAGCTCCTGCATTTTCGGGCAGAGGCTTAATAGTAAGATGACCCTTCCTTTTTATCAGATCATATATGCTTCTTAAAAGCCAGTAATTTCTAGCTTGAGTGCCTAATGTTAGAAACATGTATCCATACTTGTATGTGCTTTCATAAATATCTTGCTTTTCAGCTGCTTCATCAGCTGCTGACTTGCCGCTTCTTTTGAGAATTTTGTTAGCTCAAAGTTGTAAAATATACTCTTGAAAGTGGGAAAGCCACCTGTAAAAATAGTATTTTCATTCGCAATTTAGAAACTGGCAGTAATATTAATCTTGTGGAACAGTTTGTTTTCTGCTTTTAAATAGGCAAACCCATACAGATATTCGTAGAAGTATCATTGTTGCCAAAAACTTATACTACATTAATTCCAGGCAAATTTATTTCATTTTTCTCACAACTCTTATCCCTTCACAACCACTGTGAAACTTCTTTATGCACTCTCTGAAATTTTAATTATGGTCTCTGTGTCCTTTTGGTCTACTCAAGATTAGTGGGAGTCAGCTGCCTCTTATTACCTTTCTAAGTGAAACATGATTATGCTTATCTTCAGGACGGGTGCCTACCCTTAAATCAAGACATTTTCCTCTTTGTAAAGTGTTCCCATCTGATCTCTAAAAAATGGTACCTAGTGCTATACTATAAAAGAAGTTAGACTAACTGTTCTATAATCTCTGGAATACCCATAGGATTTTGTCTTAATTATGACATTAAATCGGTCCATTTTCAGTCTTCAGGGGTCTATGTTGAACTTTTATTCAGTGATCTTTTTAAAAAAAATACCACTCAGATTTTCATTGGTTAGCAGCTACTAATGCCTTTAGAAACCTTGGGTATGGCAGTTTATGCTTATTCCTGGGCTCATTTTATGGAAATATATTGTTTGAGAATCTGAAGTCTTATTCTCTGTGAACAGGAGAAAAGCTGAAAAGCAGAGGACTGAAATGGGTGTGAAGACTAGATCAGTCTCTCTCCTCCTGTCCTGCTTTGTTCTGCACTTATTGATAACTATAGAGAAATTCATGCTCCTCCTGGCTATTTGGTGCTATTCACAGCAGCTTTCTGGGGGCTGTCAAGCAACCCCCTTTCATGTGCACTGTGGGATAAATGCTGAGGCTTCTTCATGAAAAAGATGAACTTGCTATTCTCCTAAAGCATGTGCACATTTTTATTTTTTTTTTGGCTTAGAAATTCCAACCCAGTGCAAGCAATTTTGACTCAGCCATGATTTAAGACCCCTGCTCATTGGGTTGGGGTTTCTGGATATCCAGCATATCGAATGGAATTGTTGTTCCTAAGCCAGTTGAGCCACCACATGTTTGGAAATCCTAGCCTTGTCAGCGTAACTGCTGTGCACATGGAGATATCTTATATGCTGAAGACGTTTGCAAAAAACAGAAATATAGTAAGCCCCAGACAGCTATGAAAACTACCTTGCATCCTGATAACTTATCCTGCAGATGACACAAGAGGGACTTGTGCACTATCAGATAACAAAATTGGAAGGAGGGGTGGTGATACTGAAGGAGATATAATGTAAATGGTCTTGACACTGATGGAGCAATTCTGCATAGAAACTGATCTTGATCTTTTTTTTGTCAGGTTCAATAAACCAATGATATATTTTTGGTCAAAATGGTAATAAAATACAATTATTGGATAACAATAGCTGACTTCCTGATTATTTATTCTCTCACCAATTTTTACGTTATCTGGAAATGGCTGGGAAGAGACTTCTATGCTCATCAATGTTGGTAAAATATTAAATATCAAGGAGCCAATGAACTTTGTGTTTAAAACTGTTATTAATTATTAAATAGTAGTGTATTTAAAATATCATATTAAAAAGATGCACCACTGAATTTATGTTCAATTTTATGAGCTTTCCAGCAGAAATTCCCTTGGACAAAACCATCAGCTGTGAGGCTACTTTGCCTTCTTACAATTTTCAGACAGATTTTTAAAGGAGATATCCATCCTTTTCTCAAGGTAGATTTGCTGGCTTGAAGCAGATACTGCAGCTACTATTCTTAGGATTTATGTTGCTAACTGAAATTCTGACTTTCAAAGCATTCAAGTTTGCATGACAAGGAATGATCTGAAGCTCTGTGGCAGTTAATGGGTCAAAAAAGTGTCTCTTTATCCTAGAGCATTACAGTGTATTTCTGCAATGGAGTTTGAGGATAAGATCATAGTTTCAAGTCTGAATGTTTGTTTTATGGTTGGGTTTTGGGGTTTTTTTGCTGTTTTTTTTTTTTTTTCAATTTGTGGGTTATGCTGTCTTGCTCCACAGCTTGTCCTGTTGCTTATGCATTTTCACCTTCGTTAGGACTCTGGCCTTTGAATAGAAAACTAACATCTCTGCTTCTGAGTGATGAGCCGAGTGCTCTCTCTGCAAGCTGTTGGGTAATCCAGCTCTCACACTCTCATTATTGCTGCTATTGTTGTGGTTGTTGTTGTTATTGTTATTATTATAGCTGCATTAGTTCTTCAGAATTAGGACTACCTGCCTTTGTAACAATTTAAAGTGACCTAATCGTTAAGCTGATTTGGCAGGCACTTTAAGAATAGAGAAGCAAGAAGCAGGTGCTGTTCCAAAGAGAGAGACCCGTGGTTCCCCTACTGCCACACTTACCTTTCTATGACACCCTGATGGTGGGAGCTGCAGGTGTAGACTAATACCTCAGGTTCCACAAGCTGAGGAGATTCAAGGTGGTGGAAAGATGCTTTTTGATTCCTCTGCTGGAGATGGGCTGATAGCAGGAAGGTTTGAGAGATTGCTGGGAGCAGGGGAGAAAGCTCGTCACTCACTGCTGAACTTGGGCACTCAGCTGAGCAAGTGGATCCCTTGAAAGTTTAGCTTATAGAGGGAAGATAGAAAAAATATCTGGTGTTAAACTGAATATGTCCACTTCAGGTAGGTTGTTCTTATTTACAATAAGAAGGAATGAAACTTTTGAAGACTCCTGTATTCTTAAATGGGAAAGCAGAATAGTTGTGCTGGTGGGACCCTGCCCTTGTTCACACAAACACAAGGGTGCAGAATTCAGCCAGGCTCATCAAATAGCACAAACCTGGCACAGATACTCAGGATTATGAGATGCATGACCTACGTGGCAAAGCTGTATATACCTGGAGAAAAAGCTACTGGAAAATGCAAGCTACAATATATGTGTTCGGTTTATTTTAGTTCTTATTTTTTGTTTTAAATTTAATTTTCAAATCTTTCTTTTCCATTCATCAGGGAATATATGTCCTGATTATTTATCAAATTATTTTCTTTATTATTTCCTTTCTCAAATATGCCTATTAAAGCCTTTTTGATTAATCTTAGATGCTTTGACAGGCATAAAATTATTTTTCTTATTTCCATCTCTTATATTGTTCTCTCACATATGGCAACTGATTTGTTCTATACTCTTTTCCTATGTTCAATATGATTTTTTTTCATCCTTACAACCACAGATTTTCATTCCTGTTTCTTGTCAAATTATATCCATGCTTGCTTCTATGTATTCTTTCCTTCCAAAGAAACTAGTGCCTTTTGTCTATCGCTTTTATTTTCTCCAAGGTTTTTTTTTTGTGTGGCTTTTATTCTGAGATACAGAAGCTGTTTATCCTTCTGAGATACAAGCTGCAGGGTTATAGTAAGGATTCATTGGGACAATTCAAGTTGGCTAGCTCAGCATATAAAGTTTCTCATACACAACTTTTACAGACTCCCTTGCATCCTGCAGCCTAACACAGGGTGTTCCCTTTCTTGGAGAAATAACATAATTCTCGCCTGAAAGCCGTGCATGAACTGTCCCTGAGTAAAATTCATGTGGGTTAGGAGTAACAGCTTGGCCATCCCTGCTTTAGAGTAGCTCAAAAAGTACACAGACATCTCCCTTCATTTGTAACATTGAGATGTCAACTGGAATTAGCTCCTTTTCAAGTGCTTAATTTCTCCTATATTTTGGTTAGGAGAGTAATAACCTATGTCAGTCATGCTCATAGTACCTTTGGCTTGACATACAGAGCTGCCCCTTCTGCCTGGAATTTGGTGATTAATCAAGCAAGAAACCCAGAAAAAGGGCAAGATTTCTCTCACGTGAGAAGTCTGAGCAATTACTACTTTATAAAAGGACATAAACCAGCACACAAAAGTCATGGAGTCCCTTCCCCAATACAAAACCACAACAAAATATGTGAACAAAGAAACAACGTCCTACCAAAACAAGAGATTTTTTTAAACAGGCTTAGGGAGAGACTGAGAGAAGACCCATTCCAGGTGTCTGTGTCCCAGGTGGAAAGAGCTCAGATGTGATGGAAATGAACTCTGGAGACTAGAAAAGAGCAGGTGTACATGAAAGACTTAGAATAAGGCTTACTCTGCATGTACATATACAGAAAGGTTATGTGGCAAGGGAGAGATCTGCCTTTTATCCCTATGGAGAAGATGAGAGCAGCCCCTGCAGGAAGCCCTCCTCTTTACTGTATGATGGGCCAGGGTGCACACACAGCAAACAAACCCACTTTGCCCCTGCCCTCCCACCACTGCAGATTTGGGTTCCTACAGCAAAGCCAAGCTTTCCCGCCAGCTGGGAAGCATAGTCCAGCCCTGGAGCTGCACTGAGGCTGCTCATGAGCTGTATGTGCCTCAGGAGCTTCCCTGCTTTCATCCCTTTGGTTCAAGTCAGCACCATCCACAACCACCTGCATGGAAGACATTGGATAAATCATTGTTCTAGACTTGTGTTTCTTTTTGGCAGAGATTATGGGGAGCCTAATGATGCAGGACTCAGAGTGGGAAGGTGATGGGATGGGGAAAGCAGAGGAGGAGTATGAGTTAACACGTGCTCCCAGGGGTGCTATGTCAGCCTCCCAGAGAGGTTTCTGTCAATTACCTGACCATACTCAGACATAGCAGTGTAAAACCAATAGACTTGTCCCAATCTAGATGCAAGCAGAAAATATACTGGGATGCAGTGGCTGGATATGCCAGGACCAAAAATCAATATAGATGAAACATATTTACTACACAGCCCAGGCCTGTCTTTGAGGATATATTATTTTGAACAATGGCTCCAGCAGCTGTGATGCTCCCCTCTTTTTCATACCTGAAACTTGCCTCTTTTCTCTACAGGATCATAAAGCTGGGTTTAACAGAGCTGTCTCCCACTGATTTTACTATAGGTGTGGCAGACAGGGTTTCTTAAATTAAAAGCAGTAGTAATTAATTCCTGTGGGCTCTGGTTCTATCTTGGATTTGACTTTTATTTGTGTGGGAGAAAATCAGCTCCTTCTAGATTCTCATAATGCACTTCTCAAAAGCTGCAGCAGAAGAACTGGAATTAATTGAATATAAAGTGCTACTACACCTTCAGCTTGATTGCACAGAAAGCTGTTGAAGTTAAAAGGACATCATATCTGCTGAATTGTAACTAATAAGGAGCTGTAATGGAAATGAAATGAGATCACCAGTTGTCATGGTTTAACCACAGCCAGCAAATAAGTTAATCTATGGGTAGACTATCCTAGCCATGGTGCAAGTAGAAACTGCCTTTGGATGTAGCTCAGTGCACTTTTTGGGTTGAACAAGAAAGCTGGCAAGAAGAGTCTTATGCTAACACTTAGGAACAACCAGGAAGAGAAGGTCCCTACGATTGTACCCTACTCCTGTGATCATTTCTACTCTTCTATGCAATCCAAAAATGCATTGCTACTATTTTATTTATCAAGTAACTCAGCATTTTGTGTCAGTGATATTCTAATCCATTAAAATTGAGTAAAAATAGAAAGCTGGAGTGTTTAGGTATCTCCAAGGCTTGATAAGATGTCTGAGTAGCTATATTCTGCATTTCTTTTAATATCTAAGTGTCAAAAGTGGAAGCAAACATGACAGCTGTGAACTACTCAATGTCAATTTGCAACATTTTAAAATAAAGCCTGTCTGGTTTTGCAAAAGGAGATTTTCCTGGATCTTAAATATATATAAAAAAAGTATAAGTAGCTGTACTTGTTCTCCTTTTGTTATCAGTGGATAGAATGGTAGGCTACCAGCCCAGGGCAGACCACATGCATGCAGGTTGCGATTTTAGACTCCAGGATGGAAACGTAGTCAGACTTTTTCCCTAATCAGCACTGAGGGCAAGTTTCTTTTCCAGTTAATCCTGTGGGCCTTCAGAGCAAATTGATTTAAATGAGCCTGAAGGTGTAACAGTAACTGCCCATTGTATAGGATACGCATTGCTAATTACCACTGATGGCAATGATAATTACGTGTGGCTACCTCTTAGAAGACTGGCTTTACTATTCACTAAAAAAAAAAAAAAAACAACAAAAATCCCCCTAAAACCCCCAGAAAAGACTGTTTCTTTTATCTCCTTGTTGCAGGCTGGAACCCTTTCAATGCATAGCAAATGTGGAGCTTTTCCTTTTTTAAGACAAATGACGGTTTCGCTTCACCAGCCCCATAGGTCCAGGCTGCGTCTTTGCAAGGCACTGTGATACACCGTGGCCATCCCAAGTAAAAAGGCTTTTTTTCTGTTCCTAAAGCTGTATTACTGGTAGAGCTACACCGAGGAGCTTGTAACAGCTGGAGCAATTTTCTGAAGATGAAGTTAGTAATAGTGCTGCTGCTAGTCCCACCTCTTATGAAATGCCTATCACTTTTTTCATATAGTAGGGAATTGTAAATTAATTCTTGTGTCTCCATGGGTTTGGAATAGAAACGATGCCTTCACAGTTCAACGAAGTGGAAAGTCTTTCATCAGTAGAAAATCAGCCAAGGAATTGGATGGCAAAGGCCTCATACATTACAAAACAGTTGTTTGCAATTAAGGCCAGGAGTAAGATGTGCATGAGTCTGTCATGTTTCTTTTTGTTTATTTAATCAGCCTGAGGCATAACATTAGATGGTTTGAAGTGGCATTGTTTCCTTGTCACGTCCTATGATTTACTGTGTATTATGTGTACAGTATATGTACTGTATCAAAGGACTCCAGACTGTTCAAAATAGAGACAATTCATATTTTGCCTGAATCCTGAGTAGGACATTTTCACAGAAGCATTAATCTTCTAAAGTAGTGACCACTACTGCTGGGGGGAGATTATATTGAAAGTTGTTAGAGGGAATCAGCTAAATACAAGGATATCAGGAGAATGAAGTTGGGTGTACCTCAATATTTCTCTGCAGTCACAGGGGCAAAGACTATGACAGCCTCTGCTGATGATTCTTTTTCTGTCTCACAAGACAAAAGCTGCAGGGAGCACTGAGGATCACCATGCACCATGATAGAGAACTTTGTGACTGATGTAAGGTTGACTGGACTCAAAGCTGAACTGAAACTAAGCTACATATGAACTAAAAAGAGTCAAGTAGCTTGGTCAACATCAGCTCCTAAAGTCATGTTACTGCCAGTTTTAATAGGGATCTCAAAACAGCAGGTAATCTTATTTACCATATGCTAAGCACGGTGCAGCAGATGGACGATGGCATTCTAGTCTTTTCTGTGCTTTCCTTGCACTTGTCAATTCAAGCCCTGGGAAAAAAGCTGGTATCCAGACTGATAACACATGGACATTCTCTAAGGGCTTGAATCTTTCATCAGTGCATTATTGCAGAAGGAACTGAAAATACTTTCTCTATAAATGTAAATGCAGTTAGCGATAGCTGCAAGTTCTGAAGATGGGTTTATTATGTCTGTCTCAAAGTTGTCATAAGGTAAATCATGCTTTAAAGAACAGTTTAGCCAGAGCTGATCAGCTGGTAGAAATGTGCTATGGAATATTACACATAGAGATCTCCTCAAAGAAACTTGTAAACAAAGAAAAATCAACTCATACATAGTAACGATGATTAGCTTGGGCACATCACTGTTTCAGTAACTGAGCCTTCAGTAACAAAGTTAGGTTTTTACATGTCAACCTGAGACTCACTAGATCTATGTTGCCAACCTTTTAAAATGATCTTTTTTTTTTTCCTCTGTGAAGTAAATCTTAAACAATAAATAAACTGAAGTAGATGACTAACAGGACTGTGACCCAGTAGCCAGTTGATCTCCTTGCAGCTGACAGGTACAATAACAAAAAATGTTTGGTATTAGTATTAAAAATCTCTTCAAAGCATTTACCTGAAGTCCTTTTCTCTGCAAAGCTCTTTAAAAAGTAAAATTTACCATCCTTTAATCTGTTTCTGTAGTCTTTTACAAATCTGAAGACCAAGTCTGCTCAGGGATCTTCAGTAAGTTTAAAGTAGTGTGGCAAGTATTTTTTTTGAGAAGCTAAGAAAACAAGCCATAACATTTTCAAAGTGAGTTGGGAAGGACAATAATACTTCTATTACCATACCAGCATATTCATTTTCAGATTTTAAAGGTACTACTCAAACTTCTCTGATGCATTTTATACATCTATTCTTGCAAATTGATAACATAGGAGTGTTTAGAGTGCAGCTGTGAAACAGCTGGTCATTGGTTTCAAGGGATTTCTGGATAACCACACAGAAGAGGAAGGCATTCAGTACTGTTACATCTGAAGATTGCACTGTCCCACTCAAGTCATCCAATGATTGCAAACCACTGAAGCCTGGAAATGTCTCCATGCTTTCCTTATCTTTATGTTCTTCTTGAGGCATTAGCTGTTGGCCGCTTCCAGTGACAGAACCTGGTTTGAAAAGACCTTTGCTTTAACCCAGTACTGTTTTAGTAATGTTACTCACCTTTTTAGGTTCAGGTTAGTCTTCTGCTTGCATAGTGAACCGAAGCTGCTCCATGTGAAAGGAGCATGACAGTCAGTGCAAAAGAAAGGGAAAGAGAGGGCAGGGAGGGCAGGGAGGTTGGGACCTTGGCAGGTGTCAGCTGGATTGACTTAAACTGCCATGGCATTGTAGGGTCCTTCTACAAACCTGATTTCTTTGTTTTTATGCAGAAAAGAAATAGCATTTTGTCTCATTTTGCATGAAAACAGAGCTACATTCAGCTCCTGACCCAAAATGGGTCACTTGTGAACTTCCTGGTTACTTCCTGGTTACTGCAGGCCTCTAAATCATTATACCAAAACTAGCAGCAGTGATTTGTTAGATTGTCATTAACAAAAATGCTTATGCATTATCCTTGCTCCAACATTAGCTGCCTTAGGAGAAGCTGGACCTTGAACTTTTTCAAGTGGGTATTAAAAATCCCTTCCAATGATGGCTCTATCTTTGGTCTTCTGCAAAGATGTAAATAATTCATGTCAGTGGTATGCTATTGCTGGAGTGATGAAACTTCTGTTTGATATATCAGTTAAACTGCATGCAGACACCTTTTGCTAAAGCACTCAACCCTGCCTCATGGGAGATAAATAAGTTGCATGTGTGAAATCATGTCTGCACAATAACTGGATGCAATGACTTCAGCATGGGATTAGGTATCCCAGTTTAACAATAAGTTTATTCCATCAAACTGAAAATGCCTAGTAACAGAATTGTGGAATTCAGAAAAGCCTAAAAGTCATGAAATTTCTGAGTTTACCCCCTTGGACAGGTACACAAGCATTTAATTAGTAAAGTCTCATCTGTTATGTAAGCAACATTTGAAAGCTTCACATAAACCAGCTCCCAGTAATTTTACAGAAGCTTTATTCTTTCACCTTTGCTAACATGTGATTGTTTAGAGTAAAATAGATGTAGCTTGCTAAATCATGATTTCAACAAGTCTCATTTCTGTCAAGGAGCCTATATGGAGGGCAGGGAAAGGAAGTTTCTGCAGAACTTTATTGTCATGAGTTTGTGTATTGATTAAACTTTTGCTGTTTTCTTCAAATTATGATCTACACTTTACTCTTACACATAAATCAAAACAGAGAAACAAAATAAGTTAAATTGTTACCACTTGTATCCAGACATGAATCTTTTGTATTCACTCATCATCCCACACGTTCTGGATGTATCCCTAAGGCATGTATCTGGTGTAAGTACCTGCTAAGATAATTTGGAACTGCAGAAAATGTAGAAATTATGCATCTATGAAATAAGTTTCAATGGCTGTATTGTCCCAAGTTTATGGGAAGCTCATGAAGAGCTTCATGAAAAGAGCTTCACTAAATTTTCTTATCTGGAAGTTTACCTGCTATGGAACTTGTATTATTATATCCTCTGTCACTCAGCATCACTGCTGAGGCCATCCAGGATGTGAAGAAGGATTTCTCACAGTCACTCCCTTATCCTCACCAATCAGAGCATTCCAATAAGTTGCACAGGCTACCCATATGTGTTAGGTCAGCTAGCTAGGGAGTAAACATGTGCACAGTAGTGCTTCCACTTGGGTTTGGACAGTGATTGCACTGGTTTGTGACACTGGGATTGGACCTTCTCTGAGGTCTGTGTAACATTGAACTGATGGGCAATAATTAAGAAGAACGTTAATGGTAGAGGCAGATCTTCACAGAATGGTTGAGGTTAGAAGCAGCGTCCAACCCTTGATCATGTAGGGAAACCTAGAGCCAGTTGCCCAGGGCCATGTCCAGGTGGCTTTTGAATATTTCCAAGGATGGAGACTCCACAGCCTCTCTGGGCAACTTGTGCCAATGCTTAGTCAGCCTAACAGTAAATTTTTTTTCCTGATGTTCAAACAGGGTCTCCTGTGTTTCCATTTGTGCCCCAGCCTGTTAAAAATCTTGGACTAATACACTGAAATATGTGGCTATAAACGTTTTCTCTTTTGTATTCTTAGACATCATGGCAAAAAAAAAAAGAATCCATTAAAATAGGGCTTATACATTTTCATCATGCTTTTTCTGCTTTCATTAACAAAAGGCAGTATAGTGGGTTAATGGTAAATGAATCGCTGATCTCCAAATGTCAGTCCTTTATCTACCTATACACTGATTTCTGAAAATACAATTTTAAATTCATCTCTGATATTCTTTTATCCTGCAAATTGTTGTTCTGTAGTTTAAATAGCAGCTGGGACAATATGATAAAAATGCACAGAAATATTAGCAGTTTTAATCTAAACATTTATCAGAGCTGTGAAGCCTGCAATTTTGTGGTACAGAAAATATGAAAGATGCAATGTCTTTAGAGAACTTGAATGCCATAAGTTAACAGCTGCAACTTCATATAGCAGTGCATCACTCTGCAATCATAAACTTAAGCTACGAGCACTCTTCCCGGTCTGAACACTCATGATCAATTTGAATAGAAATGATTCACTCAGGATTTGGGAAGCAAAGCAAAGAGGCTGAAATGAATTATTCACAAATTGTTCCTGAAGAGGTAAATACCATAAGGTCAGAACTCCTCAAACCGGTTATAAATACAGCAGCAAAATTCCCATTAACCTAGGAGTGTGCTTTAGATCCATGTATTAAGAACCAGATTTGAAATTTTCTGTTCAGTAGGTGACGTCAAAAAAGACTTGAGGATGTTGCACTGAAGGCTCTGTGAATCAGTCTCCTGCTCTTTTAGGCTTCTTAGTACATTGCAATGCCTCTGAACCCTCTTTCCTCTGCTGCTATTCATGACGATTTTTCTGTGCTTTTTTGAACCAGATTTGTCTAAGATACTGCCTAGATTTATCCGTGTGTCTCCCAAATTGAAAATGATCCACTGGAGTTAAGCCAGCTGACTTTAACAGGAATATGCATAGGCGTGCCTACTAGATCACAGTCTCTGTGATTTTTCTGATCAATGCAGAGAAATTTTAATTTCAAAAGTGTGTTATTTCATGCTTAGAGGTAACTTTGGCCTAATTTTTCCCTTTCATTTGAAAATATATCTCAGCCTTCAGTTGCAGTTTGTAGCCAGGACTATATGTAGCCAGTAGGTATCACCCAAAGCCGTCTGGAATCTGCTCAACTGAAGATGGTGCAAATGTTAAATTGGATATAACCTCCGCTTTGAACACTATTAGACAAGTTAAACGTCTCGGCCTTTATGTCTGGATGTGGGCAGGATAAATGGCTCTCATACAAGAAAACAGTGAGTAGTATTGTAGCTACTGCGGAAAATTTCACATATGCTCTACCGTGTTGTGTTGGCAAGGCTCCGAAGCAGCACGAAGAAAGGGCACATTGCTCACAGTGCTAGCACATATGATTAAAGATACAGCAAGACAAGTAGAAATCTCTCATTAGAGATTTAAAAATCACTTATTTAGAAAACTGATGCTTCCAAATCACTGAGCAAGATAAACAGCCCACAGGGAAAACTTGATCATATTATAATCTGAACTACCAGCTACTCTCTTCCATAGCTCAGAATATTCAGATGTTCTGGACACGTTCCAAAATCTGTGTCCCCATCAATCTTTAGATGTTGGTTTTAAAGTGGCTGGGCTTTTTTTTTTTTTCTTCCTTTCTTTCTTTTCATATTCTAAAAGGCATTTTTCAATTGCTTTGATTCTTTTTCTTATGAATCTTTAAGAGCCATACAATGTATAAAGCATGAAAATACTCATTTCCTGAACTAATTTCTTGTCACATACTGAATGGAAACATGAGCTATGTGTTCATACCAGGAATACCAACACTGTGGTTGGTTGGTTGGAGTAGGTGCATAAGTTACCAGATAAAAGCAGAGGTAGCACAACTGTTTTCCTTGACTTCTGAAACTTCATCAGCTTTTGGTGATGAAATCTCTATTCTTCTAATCTTGTTTGTATGTTTGTCATTTAGGTTTTAATAGTGGCTCTGCGTTTCTGATAAACCTGGCTACAGTAATCTTTTACACTCGTTCTTTAGCCTCACGGGCTACTGCAACTGAATTAATTCTAGCAAAGTGCTGCAATAGAATAGCAATAATGTTCCTTGAGGTGTGTATTGCACCAGATTCCCAGATGGATGAGTTTTTTAATAAACTCAGCTTCGCCACATGTATCAGTTTTATCAACTGTCTAGAAAGCAAGTGTACACGTGCAGTTCTCTCTCACATGTTTGCACATGATTTGCCTGGGGTAAGGGACCACACCGATGTACATCAGGCCAAGGTGAAAAGTTGTTGCACATATAGGTAATTTTAATCCATTCCATTTTTAAATACCACAATAAATTTAATTTTCACAATAAATTAAATAGCCATATTCAGTTTACAAAATAGAATTACTTAGTGTGAAACCGGTATTTACAAACATTGTACACTATGTACACGATGTTTAGCTTTGCCAACACACAAGCATAGAAGAAAAAATTATTTGACCTTTTTTTGACACATGATTGACATGCTACAAGTGACACTATGGTCCGTACAATAAAACAATAGTGCAAACTCACCACAGGAACTCTGAAACAATGTAGTTTGTATGAGATAAGATATTAATTTCAAATAATAAGAAAATAGTACTATGCACTCTCATTGTAAAAATTCAGCGCTGTGTTTAAAGTGTCAGTATTCCTTTAGCAATATACATACCAAATATAGCCTGAAGATTATGTTTTCTCACAGCTTCACAGACTTTTGACATGAATTTTTATGGCATAAACTGACGTTCTGCTTAGATCAATAAGTAAGTCACATAAACACTTCACTAAGCGAGAGGAACACTGACCCTTTTAACGGTGTCTGACTTTATGTCCCTAAATACCTCCTTTCCCTTTATTATTATATCTTAAAAGATGCAACTATGCTGACAGTAAATTTATGTTAGTTACTACTCTGTAGAAAAAATTGATGCCACCATATATTTGGTCACACACTGCATATGTACACGTATGCATGAAAAAAGTTACTTTGATAGCTGTGTCTATGAAAAGTGCATATTTTAGCAGAGACATTTATTGCATGTCTCAGGTGCAACAGAAAGTGTTGTATGAAGTTTAATTTAGGGCCAGTTAAATGTTCTCCCAGTTATCTGGTAAAATTTTTGATTAAAAGGGTGAAAGAACTTGCGCAATTTGGTAATGACAGAGGTATCCACCTCTGGATGGATGCGTCCCTTGCTACCCGCCAGGCACTTGTTAAAGACAATGTTAAATCGCAAGCAGTAAAACCCTCTGGTGGCATTGAAGTATAAATTGTACTGACTAATCCTTGGAGGAAGATTTAGGAACTTCTCGACCAGCTGGAGTTCTGGCAGTGGTTCTGTGATGAGCCGGTCTCCGTCCACGATATGAAACTGCTCAACTGGGAAGTATTTTAACCATCTCTCCAGATGTTTTGTGTAGATGCTGGTTCTCACCGCCTTGTATTTAGTGTTCACTTCGCAGGTATTAGGATCAATAGCCAGCTTCTCAAATTTGTAGTAAGTTTTGTTCTTTCTTTCCTTACCTTCTAGCACCTGAGTGTAATCAGAAATAGCTCTTGTGGTAGGTTCCCTGACAATGATCAATAATTTGATAGATGAGTTCATTTTGTAAATCCTTTCAGGTACTTCCTCGGTGATAAAATACGCAGGGCTTTTCTCAATTGTTATTTGATGAGGGTAAGAAAAAGGCATTTTTTTCCGGTACCACTCAATCCCCTTGGCATAGTTCTCATCATTGTCAAAGAAATGAATCTCTTGAGAAGCTTTGACCACTGCGGGGTGAAGGTTCAGCATCTCCAGCAGTGCTCTGGTGCCTCCTTTCCGAACCCCAATGATAATGGCCTTGGGAAGCTGCTGAACCAGATTGTGCAGTCGTATTTGTTCCTTGGTGGCATTGCCCTTTCGGAACTCATGTAGCAATCCTCTCTTGAACTGCAGAGCTCGCAGCTGGATTTCGTCCTGGCTGCGGGGTCCAAATCGACCATCAATGGGGCAGAGGGGCTGCAGTCTGCAAGAAAAATAAGAGATATCTGTAAAAAAAAAGGTATATCTTAAGGCAAGTTTTCTGTATCAGGCAGTCATGCTCATGGAAACATTTTACAGTGTGGTGTGATGTGCGCATCTTTTAACTTGTGTTTTATTCTGGCAGTGATTAAATTGTTTGCAAATAGTTTGATTATTTATTCTAGTATTTTGCTGTGATTTTGCTGAGTAACTCCCAACTCCACCTTTCTGTTCTTTTCAAGTATAGACACTGTGATTACTGTTCTCAGGTCTTCTTGAACCTTGCCTCACCTCCCACATTGCTGATTACTTTGTGATTGCTTTGGCAGTTTCTAAAACATTCTAAGATGAATTTTATTTGGTCATTTTGATCTGAAAATACAGTTCATTTAAGTCATCTCTTTCCAACACTTTTCCAACTCTAGCCTGAATTATTTTCTGTGCTTCCCATTGTGTTGACTTTATTAGCTGCTGATCCAGAGTTGGCCTTTTTAGTGAAGAGGAGCAAAAGGGGTGAAAAATAGCTTTCTAGGCATCACCTTTCAATATTTTCCCTCCTCTTTAGAAGGTGCCTAGTGTTTTCCCTGGAACAGAATCAGAAAGACCGGGGGTTTTGAATCAGTCATGATTAGCAAGGCACAGAAAGAATGGCAAGAAAAGTTTTTAAAAATGCATTTATTGCATCATTACAGCAATGATTTTCTAATCATCACTTTTGTATCCTCCCACTGAACCTCATTTTGTGCCTTACTGTTTCTTCTTTTCCCCCTGAATTTTTATACTATTCTTTTATATTCTCCTGCAATCATTTCTCCTTTTTTTCTACTTTTCTAATGCTGCTTCCTTCTTGTATTTGATGTTACTGAATGCAAGAAATGATTCAGTAAGAAAAATGTTAAAATTTTGCTACTACAGAACCTTGAATAAGCTCTCACCTCCACTTCCAAATCAGCGCTTTGGTCATTATGCAGGCCAATATTGCACTGAAGATGAAATTGGCGTGTAGAGAGAGCTTCCAAAGTCCTACAGAAAAATATTATTACAAATTTTGCGGAGCCATGCTCTCCAAAATTAAGGATATGTAAGAACAAAGGTTGCCTAGGCAATTTTAATATGAGCTTGCTGTGCATATATATTATGATACGTTTTTTAAATTACATGGCCACATGCTATTATTTTTCACAGGACCCCTGCCTCAGCCTGTATACCAGATGGGCAATGCTCATTAATAGCTGTTTAGGTATTCAGTATTTATGCTGGTTTCTCAGCATGTGGCCCCTCACTCATTTACTGTATATTATTCAAAACCTGCTTTCGGGACAGAATTATTTATTTCTTTATGGCTTTTCCATCCATCACTGCTTGTTGGGGTCTCTAATTTGACACCAATTCTAGGACAATGGATGGTTGGGGCAAAGTCAGTTTGATCCCCCTGGCTGACCCACTAGCTTTTTCCTTGATTATCCAGATGCTGAGAGATATAGTCTGTCCAGGCAGAGCTGAAGAAACAACCCAGATGACATTGCTGGATTCACATGAGCTCTAGCTAAGTCCTGCAGGCTAGTTAGAAAGTGTGATGAGAAGTGAGTTCCTGTTGTTATTTCTTTTCTCAAGTTTCCAGCTTCTTCTTTTCCTTTGCTTTCTGCCATCAGTAAGAGCCTGACTCAGTCACAAAGACGCAAACCTGCCAATGAAAAAAATACCACAACAAAGCAAACAGAAAGCAATATCTTGACTTGACAAAGGTACAATTTGGTCAGACTGTGGTGTGGCTGGTAAGAGTCTTTCTGCAGCAGCGAGGTGGCAGCTAAAAGCCTAAGAAACAGAAGCTGCAATTGCTGTCTCTGTTCTTCTCTTCCCTCTCCTTCTGTGTATTTGTTATTTGTTTTCAAGCAAAAAGGATTCCACAACAGCAGTTCCAGACCCATCTCAACTAATTTTATCTCTTTTGCTCAAAAAGACAGTTAGCACTGCCTTCAGTGTAACACAACAGCTTGTCAAACAGGGTGGTTTCCTTTAAAAGTAAATAAATACTTAAGATATCCTCTAGCCTAAGGGAAAAGATTGGTTGTTGTTAAAAGTCCTTCCTCAACACTTTAGACTTCAGAGTTTTTTACTCTTTCCCATTTCTTCTCCTCTCTCTTAACAAGAAAAAATATCCTTAAAAAGATCTTAGCAGTGGTGGTATTAAGCAGGCTGTCAGGTCTTGGTAGTTGAATTCCCAGATGTAACTATTTACTGTTATATTATAGCATGTTAATATTTTTGATTTGCTGAGTCATTTTGTCCATTAAAATAGCAGTCCTTTGCAAAGAAAAGGTTTATGACTTTTATTATATCACTGAAGTTGCTCTCCCAAAACAGACAATTTCTCAAACTGCTACAGTAAAACTCCACAAGTATTCTTCTTGAGAAAACCCACCACAGAACAATCAATCTCAGGGATCTATATTTTAAGTAATTTCTTAACAGATAAAGTACACTGGGCAATCTTAATGACAAGTACCAGCGCTGTCTCTCCTGATCCAGAATACTTGCTAATTGGCTGCTAATGTAGGTGTCATGGTGGCGAAAGATATGAGCAACAGGAGAGTTTCAGAGCATTGAAACCAGGTGCAGAGACGCCCTATCCTGCGGACAAGAGAGTCTGGCAACTCAAAGACTGGTCCAGATCTTCTCAAAATCACCAGGCACAGAATCTGTTTGAGCTTCCACATGCAAAGCAGCTCCATGCACTCAGGATCTGAAGGATGTTGGCCTCCCCGGGGGGGAAGTGCTCAGCTCATCTGACTTTATGACTCAATGAATCAGATAAGCTAGTGGTAATTTCCCTTCAGGCTTAAGAAAACTCCAAACATTCCCACTGAAGAGCCTAATCTGAGGCTATTAAACGTGGGCCATCCCCAGCTCTCTTGTTCAAATTGGATAAGCATAAATTAAGCATAAATGAATCTGGATTTCTTCCTGAACAATTAGTTATTCCAAAAATCTATCAAAGCCACCCAGCATCCTTTTACTGACAAATTCAACAAGTTTGGATTGTGCTCTGGTGTTAAGGCAGAAGAACATTTCCATTTAATTAATCTGTCTCATGCTTTCTAGCATTTCTCTCTCTTTCACAACAAGTCCAAATAAAGGGCTGTTTTTTAGCAGTGTGGTATTTTTCACACTGGGTCATGCCATTGGCAGCATTATATATGAAACCAGTGGAATTCACTGCTGCAGGAGGTGAGTGAGTCAAATACTGTGGCAAGATAATTTTATAGCCATCAGTAAATTCTGTAGATGTGCAAGCGTAGATTATAGCATAAGGTTAATTAGATTTCATTCCTCTGAGCATAAAATATACCGTTGCAGAGACCAGTAAGGAATTCTGCCTCCATTTACAGAATCACATTAGTTGCAGTCAATTTTTCACCTCTGAAGTATCTCTGATGCTTTGACCACCAAGGGAAAGAAGATACAACTCCTTAATTTGCAATGCACTTGGTCCTAGCCGAATACAGGCTCCCTTTTATTCTCTTTTATTCTGAGGAGATTTAAGCAGCTGAAGAAGGCACCCAGTGACCTCAAATGAAGCTCAACATTACATAGCAGTGGACCCTAGGTAGCTCTGTTTTCAATTCACTTTCCATGCACTGTGTATTCACACCGCATTGTATCACATTTTTGAGTTCAACTAATGTTTTCTGTTATTTAAAAGAGAGCTATTAGAGCATTAGTGCTGGCAGCCTGTCTACCAGTTTCTGGAAATCTCAAAGTCAAGTCTTGTTGCATTCATTCTTTCAAAACAGCTTTTTTTTTTTTTTCTTTTTTTTTTTTTTTTTTTTTCCCTAATCCTGTCTTTGTGTAGCACCTACTAGGACAATCCCAAGCCAATTTGAAGGTGACAGAAACAGAAGTGTCAGCGCAGGTAGCACTAGAGTTGCACTGTCAATATGCAGTCAAAACTCAGCCTGGTCAAAAAGTACTAAATACTCTTTGATTTCTTCTGCTGGATTTTCTACCGTTCTCCAGGAAAACACTTGCAGAGAAAATACACTTATTTAGCACATTCAACTCCAGAAAATACAGGCTAATTAACATAGTTAAAATTCTCAAACCCTGAAGCAGTCTTTCAAGTGAAATAGTATTCAAAACTTGACGAGCTACTCTGCAGGCTCATACTTAATTTTAACTATCACTGTAGCACATTAATTGCTTGCTCGTAAATTTAGAACGACGATATATAAATACATCATAACTGTTTTGCTGAAACTAGAGGTCAACATACAGATGCACACAGACAAAAATGAGCCACAGTAATGACATTTTTACTGGGTGCTGTTTTATTTCTTCTCTGAAAACAAGTGCCAATGTGCTTAGAATACAAATGGACAGACAGAAATACTTTGACAAGGATGACCTGCAACTCTATTTCCCTACTCTCTTCTCCAAAGAGAAGGAAAGAACAATGAAAAACAGTACTAGAATAGACAGTCTTTTTGTCTTTCTATACATAAGTAGACACTAAAAAAGGGGATAGAAAAAGAACAAGTAAGAAATCAGGCCCTTTAAGCAAAACCGAAACAATCTGAGCCTATTTTTAATGCAGAGAGCAGCTACTTAGTGACTTACCTATCCAAGCTCCCAACTCTGGCAACTAGATATAGGAGACTTCCAATAGCAAGGCTGCCTAGTACAAAGAGCTTCTGTCTCAGCAACGCCTGCTGTTTGAATAGCATGGCCCTCCATCAATCTTCAGGACTTCTTCAGTCTGCAGAGACAGAAACATATAAAACACTCATCAGAAAGCAATATGTAGGGTAATGCTTAATCAGATGTTGCAAGGGATCAAGCCACACTTGCAAAATCTTTTCAAACTGCAAAATAAGCAGTTAAAACTTTTTTTTTTTTTGTTTGCTACTGTTTTTCTATCCCACATGGTAAAAACAGGCAGTGTATCTGGGCTAGGACGATAATTCTGGCAGTCAATAGTTCAGTTACATGCACCATTACTAGGTAGGTCTGATATCCATACCGTGGGCCTTGACTGTGTAGAAGCTTGTATTGTAGTAGGATCTCTTGTTAGCTAAATATGTTTAGACTTTAAGCCCTTCAAAAGCAGCCTAGCCTAGGTTTCAACACAGATTACATGCTTTGCTGTCAAGTGAGGCATCAGTAACCAGGAGTTAGGTTTGCAGGGCCTGTGCATACAGTTTATGGGGGCACATTTACTACACCTCTAGTATTATTAGAGTGGAAACTGGAGAGAAATCTAAGCCACTGTACTTCCCGATCTGTGCCAGCAAGCCCCTGATGACAGACCTGAGAAGCATGTAGCTGGAGCGGGCACAATAACCATTTTTCATCACCAGCTCATACTATCAGGTCTTCCTGGGCTGGACATTCACTTGGGCTGTTCTGTGGAGAAACCCTTAAGCACAGATTAGATAAGTTTACTGCTATGTAGAAAGCCTTTGTAAGACCAGCCCATCGTCTCTTGATAAAAGAGCCATGCAACATTGAAGCTCTGAGTCTGCCTGAGACTCTAACTGAGTCTCTAAATGATGTGCTAATAATAACTCCTTATACAACCAGGTATAAGTGTAACCTCTCACACAGGATAACCTGTCATACAGAATATATTGCTTTTTGCATAGATAAAAGCAACTCTATTTCTTGGATAAAATCCTTATTGCAATGAGAATCTTATAAAACACAGAGTAAAAGGAGTTTGCAATGTAAATACAGAGACAGAAGAAGTATTATCATCCTTTAAAAAATAAATGAGGGGCAGGGGTACAGAGGGATTGCTCAAGGTCACAGAGAAAACCTATAGCACCAGTGAGATTCAGTGTGCAATATCTGAATTCCTGTTTTGTGCTTTAACTACATGATAAACTTTTGCCTTTTTTGTAGCATACTTTTTAACATTGAAAAATAAACTTTAAAATGACATATAAATGATGAATTATAGACATTAGGCAAGAAAATCCATAGCTGAAGCTTAATTATTAAGAAAAATGCACAGATACTATATCTCTATGTTGATATGCTACTACTAATTGCTTTTTAAAATAAGATATTTAATTAAAAAGCAGGAAAGATGATGATGATGACAGCAAATTTTCATGTGTTTCCAGTTTTAAATCCTTTAGTGCTGCTCTCTCAAAATAAAAGTATCACTTCAGTATTACAACCGTGAGTTCTGAACTTTGTCTCTCAGAAGACATATACATATGCAGCCCTCTGTACATGAAACTAAAGTGCTGTTCTCCCCTATACAAGCTCTTGGACCCCGGTTAAGTTCTACCTGCAGGCCTCACTAAGGTTGTAGAGGTTATCAGGCCATAATGAAATCAAACTAATGACAAGCTGTTTACTGAAATAGATGCCATGAGGTCTCATGACCACAACATTCATGTTTGCAATAAGATTTAAAGCAAAAAATCCAAACAAACCTGACAGACTAAAAAAAACCCAAACCCTAACCAGTTCCATTTGCTCTGTCTCTTCATGTACCTGGGTACAGAAAACTTTTCCATAGAATGACACCCACTAGAAATTCGAATATAACATTATTTATTTGCTTGTTTCATTTTTGTTATCACTTTCAGCATCTGAAGTCCATGGAAGGAGAGGTTGTGACATCTATAATACTTTCCCCAGATGATAGGTTTTTTATGAAAAAAATTGTAGAAAAATAATATCTCAGCTTCAGAAATGGCTATATCTTGCAATGGATGTACTGAGATAGCTCTTCATGACAGAGGACTGAAAAAACACTTCTATTTAAGCCACAGAGTTAATACAACCGGAATGTGATTAAGGTGAAGGTGCCTAAGGCTGAAAGGTTGCTGGAGACTAACACAGCAACACCTAAATGAAATGGAAAGAAGAAATGAAAAGGAACAAATGAAAATTCTGGGACACATCATAAGCTGCACAAAGTTTTCTATAAGGAACGCATACTTTTAAACTTGGCAAGAAGCTGGAAGGCAAGATAAAATGTAATCCAAAGTGACAAGATTTTAGCAGTTATTTGAGGCAAATAAGGGTGTTTTTAAAAAAATTTTGCTTTCTGTTAGGGATGACAGCTGAACTGGCACACAAGCTACTAACCAGTAGCAGGAAGCTTTGGAAAGCCGCAGGCAGAACTGTCGCGGTAGCTGGATGCTGAATGTGAAACCTCCTACCAAAAGAGATGACAGTATGCTGTTGCACATCGCCAGTGGGCTTATATCAGAAATATCTATCCTCAACAATCTAGTTAAATATACATACAAGGAAAGTCCTTTCCTGGGTATCCAAGAGAGTCACGGTGCATAAAGAGCAACACAAACAATTCACAGAGTGGAATGCATAATTTCCAGAAATGAAAATGTGCACCACATCACGTAGAGAAAAAAGTGTAATGTGCTTTGTGATTTCAGATGCACGACTAATCTAACTTGTTAGATTGACATGGTAAAGGTAAATATAGAAGCTTCATTTAGCATTAGGAAGTAGCTTTATCAGTGTATTGATGTGAATGCTTCAACCAACTCCATTCCCCATGTTCCCATCCCTGTTGGTGAGAGAACTGGGGTTACTGAGTGAATTGCCAAAAGGAGACAGTATAACTATGTAGAACTGTGATGATAATACCAATTAAAAAACAGATGGACTGTTCCTGAGAAGATGAAGTGATCATGGATAAAGGAAGATATTACATGAGCTGGCCAAATAATGTGAATTTTTGGTGAACTCCTGTAAAAGTTAGTTTCACGTTTATGTTAGGTCAAAGTAAAATAAGTAGGAGAAAATGGAAAAAAGCATACCAATAACGACGGTATTACTGATAAAGGTCTGAATTTGATAACACCGCAAATTGTGCAGAAGCACTGAAAACAGAAGCTGTTGTTATAATCATCTATTCCAAATAAACAGACAATGAGACAAGAAGATCGCCAGGAACTTGTTTGAAAATGATCAGAGGGAAATTTTTGGACACATGGAGCAGAGATGAGAAGATGCTACTGATAAATGAATAGCATGTGGTTGATTATGGAGAGAAGCATAAAAAAGGAAGGCAACCAAACAGACTGAAGAGATACAGTCTTGATGGAGTGCTGTGATTAATCAAAGTGAAGTACAAACCACAGGCAAATATGCACAAAGGAGTCTGGAAAAAATAATAAATAGGAGATGATTTTAAAGTTGAATTTATCAATCGGCTGGCATAGATTTTTTTGATTTTGCATACCAGCAGGGGTCATCTGTTGACCAACATATATTTGTCTCCATACACTGTGAAAAGATCTCTGAGTTTGTCTGGATTTAAATACAGTGACTGAGAGAACAAGTCAGGAACTGATCACTTGGCACATTTCCGTTTCTGTTGATTTTGCATTATGTTTCTTGAACATTAACTACAGGTTCTTGCATTTGTCACTGTGAGTAAAATTCATATAAATCCAGCACTTAAACTTTTTCTAGTGTGGGAAATTAAGTGGCTTTTGGGAAAGGAAGGTATTTACCCCTCAAATTGTGATCATCAGTTCATGATCCCCTTCATGGTATGGCTGGAATAGCCAGTCACGCTTCTACTCCTTCTTTAGGCTTATCCAGGTCCTCCCCTTCCTCTTGTGCAATCTCACCACTGATGAAGGTCTAGGCTAGTGGCAAGGAAAAGATACACTCCCGCTGTACTATTTCCCCAGTACCCTTCACTTCAATGGTTTAATTGCAACAGCGCTACTGCACCATGTGGGCTGGATTAAAGAGCTAGAATAATCATGATAAAGCAGAACATGATTTTTCATTAGAGAGAGGATTTTTCATTCCTAATAGCATTGAATAATCTAAGAACAGACAAAATTCTTCCCCTTGTAGACACAGTAAAATGAAAGGGATAATGGGAACTGAAAGGTTTGAAAATACCATTTTTCTGAAAGAAGGGCAAAGTGCTGAGCCTGCATAATTTGGATTTAATTTTTTTTTTATATTTTCCATAATGGTTCATATTTTCAATATAAAAACGAAATTTAATTCTGATGTGTAATTACAGTGTTTCTTTTTTTTTTTTCTCTCTAGCATAAGAATGAGATGAGATGAAATAAGATTAATGCACACTTGCTCAGTTCAGGATGTGAAGGAAGAAAAGAAGGAAATACTTTCACAACATGGAACAAGTTCACAGATTCAGGTAAATGTCCCTGTGTACTAAACATGTCCTTTTCACCTCATGACTCATATTGACTGAGAGAGTGGAGAATAAAATGTCAGCAAAGCTGACAGAACACTGTAAATGATTCAGATAAACTCCAACATAAAGATTTTCTATAATCTTATGCCACAGCCATGACAATAACTTAAAAATACCTGTTTTTGTCCTGCTATTGTAGAGTTTTGACATTTAGGACTGCCTTTAAACTGCCCTTGAAGCCAGTTCTTTGTGTGAAGAAGTGGCAAAATGCTTTCTCCAGAAAGGCTGCTTTTCTCTGGGAGACCATCCACAAAATCAGCGTCTGTATGTGGATACTAGATAAGAAAACATATGTTCCTTTCGCAAGAAGTTATCACACTATCGGTGCTGAAAGAGCATTTATGATTCATAATTCCAAGCCCATCAGGGCTTGCTTGGGTGGTACACCCAGATTTCTGGGTTCTCCCAAGCCTATAGAGAGTGGTAATGGCTATTCATGTAGTCCACTGCCCGCAGGAGATTTAACTACAGACGCCCTCAAGACTCATCTATCAATAGTTTAACTATCTCGAGGTAGCTTCTGTGTCAAGTGACAACAGTACAGAAGGCCATAACCAGCACTTTATCACATTCCTTTCTCAGCCTGACCTCGGGGGTTTTTTTTTGCATCTTACTGAAAGACATTGAGCAAGATGGTGTTGGGGAGAGAGAAACAGCTCCAAAGCTTGCTGTTGCCTTTGCAGTGCCCTGTGCCAAACAGATCTGCTGCCAGATTGTCAGAGTAGTTAGGAATCTCAGACGCTTTGATGCCCTTGAGGTCTCAGACACATCTGCTTAGGAAAACTGTCTTATTGCATCTGAGCCGGCGAGGCAGGCGGCTGCGTTCTGCTGAATGATGACTAGGTTGCCATGATCCACGATTAGCTACAATGCTCCAGGAACACTTCCAAGAACATAGATCTTAATAGGACTTCATTAGTCCAAAATACAGATGCCTGTCTCCTTGCCAGCATCCCGCGTGTATTACCCTGCAATGCTCTTCATAGAGCACGAGATTAATCTGATAGGGTTGGCCCTTTTCTTTGAATTAATGGTGTTTCCCCAGCTACTTCCCTCCTTTTCTTCTGAAATGATCACCTTCCTTGTCTGTTCCATTTCTCAGGAGCGGTGGAGCTCATGACACTGAGATAGAAAACCTGTGGACCTGCAATTCTGACTGTGGAAAGTTTATAATAGCTACTAATTTCACAGTCTTCAGAAGAGAATACCAGCCTCATTTCTTCCAGCTGGCATTACAACAGCTGCAACCAAAAACAGCAATCAAAAAGGAAAAACCAAACTGCAGTGAAATGGAAGTGGGAAGGAATGACTGCAAAAGTCAAAAAAGAAATTATAAGGGGAGGCTGGAAGCACTGTCACATTAGGAGTAAGCAGTTTGCTTTTCAGCTCTGGGAAGGACTTAAACAAGAATATTATGAATCCTCAGAGAGAAAGATGAGCAGGTAGATATCTAGAGCTTTCTTCTGTGCTTCACAGTACTTCACTTAGAGTCATTAACATTTTCACTGCATTGAATGGGATATAAAGAAGGCAGGGAGGTCTTGCTTAATATGTTTCAGCATAAAAAAAAATCCCATCTTTTCACATACTTGCAAATTTAAAAAGTTCTTTTCTGCTACTTCAGGTCAGGCTTGAGGACTATTGCTCCATTTCCCCCCCCCACCCCTGGAAAAAGTTGTCCTTTCCCAAATAATTTCATACCTGAAATAAGACAAATGAAAGACTGTTTGACAGTGTTTTAATTAATTAAAGCCTGACAGACAATTTAAGATAATTCCCCTCTTAGCTCTTATGGTGGCAAAATCTAGATGCCCTTCTGCATATCCTTACAGCTCTATTTTCTGTGATTTGCCTTTAGAAAAGCAGCAAAACTGACTTAAATGCAAAACAGTACTAGAAGTGAAAAACATTCATGGGAAAACTAACAGCAAAAACTTAACCAAGCTGCAAATCTATTTTGCTGGTACACTGCATTTACAGTAAAAAAATGCTTGAGTAGATTTTCCTCATGGCTTTTACTCCCCAGTGAGAAAAAATTGCAATGTATGAGGTAACATACCCATGCACCAAAATATAATTTGGGTGAGTCTGAACTTTTTTTTTTTTTCCAGCCTAATCTTAGTCCTTGCTCCTGAGGCCAGATACGCTGGCCCAGCTACACTGCTGCCAGCCCCCATGCTATGTGTGCTGCAGAAATAGTGACCACCTGCACAGCTGTGTCTTGCTCTGGCTGCTAAACAGGAATAAGCAGCAGTGATAAGTCATTTTTTGCACTATTGATGCGAATGACCAGGTGCAGTGAGATGACACTGCAAAATTCTGCAAGACAACTAAATATGATGACATCTTCTTGTGGTCCTGTTCTCCTTCAGCTTCTGTGACTCTGTGACCTGTTTCTTAGGAAGCCTCAGGTTGCTCTGAGTGTCTTGTAGAGCAGGTAGTTCTCTCTTTCCTTTCTGCATAGTTTTAGGTAGATCACTTGCTCATCTCTTCTCTTATCCAAACTCATATTCTGGACTTTCCCATTACTGATGAGTAGACATCACACTACTGTCTAATATGGAGCACCTATGTGCATTCGGGATTGGTAGTGTCTCTGCCTTTTACTCAGACTTATTCAGCTCAAATGTCTCTCCAAAATCCTATATACCGGCTAAATTTCATAGGTCCTCTCTGCAGAACTGTCCTACAGATATAGTCTGTTACATAGCTATATGTCTAACATTTTCTCATGGGTTCCCTTCACCATTTTATCTTAACTACTGCAGTGGTCTTTCCTCAGGCCTTGGTGAGTATAACTGCTCCATTCACGTCCATTCTGAACAGTGCTGCAAAGACCAGTCTTGTAGCCAGTCTCTCTGACCACGACACATCTGTCTAGACACCCTTTTATTGTCTTCCCGCTTTCTCTATCGTACCTTTCTGTATATTTCTGTGTCTGAGGGAACAGGGAGAAAGGGAATTTAAAAATTTGACCCCAAAGACCACTCAGTTATTTTTCAGAATGCAAAGTCTAGGTGCTTCCCCTGTAAGTCCTGACCACAACATTTCCCTAAGTAGTGCTACCTATTTTAAGGTGGAAATCTAAGCAAAAATATCAATGCCAGTTTAACCAGGGACTTGTTACTATGTCTTTATGAGAATGACACAGACCTATTGACAGTTTTCTCTGAAAATGAGTGCACTGTGATTTTCTCCTGCGCATTAAAGGCCAATAATACACTGTTATACTGGCCCAAGTGACAGTTCACAGCCCCCATCTGGGTGGGAAAAAAAGGGGAAACAAGGAGAGACAGCTCATGTCTGCAGTAGCCAGGTGTTACGGAGCTGCACAGTGCCGGAGAGTTCCCCATAAATGAGCTCTCTGCTCACTAAGCAGCCCTGCTTCACTGGCACAGCCCATTCATCTTCCTCCCGCTGGGCAGCGTGAGCTGTAGAAGTAACTGCTGTCTTGGGGCTGTATTCACTCTCTTGCATGTAGATAGCTCGGCAAATATGCCTGCTCCATGGTTTTAAATTAAAAAAAAACAAACAACAAACACATAAAAAGTCAACTGAAACCTCTTTGCACATGCTTTACTGGTGGGTCTCTGAGGCAGGAAAGATGCCAGCAGAGAGAAGTATGTGCTTCTGATCCTCACTGGCAGTCACACCTGAAAAATTCCAGAAGGGCTGCTCCTCTGCTGGCATGAGACGCCTTCTCTCTCTGCCTCTTTTAGAGCAACTTTTTAGGGAATACTTTTCAGTCTACTATCCATGGTCCTTATACTGATTTCATGCTAATGCAGGTTGATTAACCTGGTGGACTTAATCTAACTTGAGCTCCATGGAATAGAAGGGATCTAATCCTTTCTCTATGTGTGCTTATGACTTAGCATCACTTTCCCAGGGATGTATTTATTTATTAATTTTAATTTTGTCTTTTTTTTTCCTGACCCATCATAATCACAGTCACCACATGGACTCTCCATATTTTTGGCTATAGACACATTTTGTCTGCATGGTAAAATATGCTAGAAATGATGCCACTAGAAGAGGCTGTTACTTGTATGTGACATAGTTAGTGGTGAAACAGTGAAAAAAGCAAGAGAAGCAAAGGATCTAGCTAGATGTAAAGCTCATGTAATTTATCCAGGAACTTGAAGTAACCTCTGGCCTATGCAGTTCACGTTTGTAGTGGCCATTAGTCAAGGTATCTGTCTGGTTTGGCTTTGCTCCTGATGCTCATTTACAGAACCTACATCCTAACACCTTTTGGGATCATGGGCTGGCTGCAGCCTCAACACTGACTGTTTCGTACAAATACAGAAAACTGTTAAATAATCTGCACAACTCAAAATAGATTAGTTGGGTGAGAATTAATCCTAGAATATGTCAATGTTTTCTATAATTTGCTTTGAAATGTATAAAAACACCTAGTCATGTTCTCAAGGACCTCATTAAAGCTGCTGCCATACAAGCATACAATAAAGTTAAATCACTTTATTGTTTGTCTGTGAAAATATAGGTCCTAAAGAGTACTGCTTACAAATTGTGTAGCAGAGTGAGTGACAAGTTGTAAATGTCTCAATAGATGGAAGAGTTGATCTAATAATGAAAAAAAGAATACTCACAAATAATTTATTTGTCATTTGGTGGGGGAAAAGAAGACTGAATAATTTATTTGGTCAATATTATTTAATCATCAATAGAACTAGTAGAATAATTTATAAATTTACTTATGAATAATTTATTCATCAATTGATGGTTGGAGGAAATTAATGAAGTAAATAATATTCGAGTAACACTCAACAGGCTCTCAGAAGCAGGCAGGACAGCTGGGGAGGAGCTGAGGGAATGGATCCCTTTCGTCAGCCTGTGTGCAAGCACAGCAGATCACCAAAGGGCAGCTGCCCCATAGCCACCTCTGTAACTTGCTGATAGTAGTCACCTTCTTTCCCATCTACCCACCCAGGACGACAGCTCTGCAAAGGTGCCCTGAGAGCGCTGTGTGATTTTTATGTCTTTGATGAGGGAAGCTGTGCGGAGATCCCTCATCTGGTGTTTCACTAGATTCTGCTGTGATTGCTCAAGCCAGACGCTGCTCACTCTGATGTGTGGCAGCAGAGGCTGCAGGTGCCATCGCAGCCTTTCAGCAGCTTGAAACTTGTCACGCAGCTGAGAAGTGTACTGTGCTCTGCTTGTGTACCCAAGGTAGGAAGCAGAAGGTTTCTCTCAGAAAGCCACTGTCCCCTGTGTCTAGATAGACCACAAAAAGAAAAAGAAAAAGAAAAAGAAAAAGAAAAAGAAAAAGAAAAAGAAAAAGAAAAAGAAAAAGAAAAAGAAAAAGAAGAGCTCCGAGGCATCTTAGAGAAAAATAAAAATACACCTTAAAATATTTCATGTTGCATCCTTAAAAGGCAAATCATCAAGCTACTCAGATCCACACTAGATTAAA
>JAHREE010000280.1:1287489-1303033 GCA_033628505.1 Tringa tobata
GAGCTCCGAGGCATCTTAGAGAAAAAAAAATAACAACTTAAAATATTTCATGTTGCGTCCTTAAAAGGCAAATCATCAAGCTACTCAGATCCACACTAGATTAAAAACGTCTGGTCGTACAACTGAATTGTACCATGCCTGAAATCAAGCAACAAATCGCTGATGTGCAGAGTTAAAAATAACCCTATTGCCCACCGTGTCTTTTCAAAATGTGACTTCAGAAGTTTCTTGCTATGTAGTACATTCAGAAGCACCCCCCTGTCTTCACAGAGCATCCACTGGTTTGCTCTGAGTTTGCACTACTGCCACTGAGTCAATCCATAACATTTCCAGTCTGAACCCTAACCAAGAGCCACAACAGAGTACTGTTGATAAAAATCATCCCAGAATGGCTTTTGTTGTGTTATAATCTCACATTGTAATAGCTGTCATAAAAATAGAAATATAAAGTAGGCATGAGGATATGAGCAGAAGGGGTTTTGTTCAATGTGCTAAGTTTAACGGTGGATATATGTGCAGTTTGGGATGAAAACAGATACCGTTTATGAATAGGCTAAGTGGAGGAATCAGCTGGCCTATGTTCTACTCCCAACTGCTACCAGGATTTTTCCACTCTTTGTTCTTTTGTTAACTATAAATTGTAAGCACTGAAAATCAAAAAAATGAGGGAAAGTTTATGAATTATACACGGTCACAGAGTTTATTAGCGGTCTGTGCTCATCCTCTTGGGAGTCACTGGAAGAAGAGCTTTGAGCAATTTCCAAATTTTCAAATGGGTTCTCCATTTCTTTATCTCATTCAGCTTTTGATATGGTGCATAAATTATTTATCAGGTCTACCATTATTTCGTTAGCTTGCGTTATCCTCTGGCACCATGTCTGCAGAATGATATTCATTTTGCATTTGCAATTACTAAATTTAAAAGAAATCAGTTAATTCTTCCTCTATTAAGCTTTCTTGTTTTGCAGAATGATGTTTGAAGGACTGAGTTGTGAACAGAATTTTGTTTTGACCTTGAATCCTAATTACTCTTTTCATCCTGCCATTTCACCAGAAGAAGTAACTAATGTTTATGTAAGAAATATCTCTATTTTCATTTTTTCTTTTTTTTTTTTTAGGTAGGAAGATGGGATAGGAAATAAATTTTTCCACATCATAAATTCACCATTAAACCTTACTGAATTAAGTGCTATGCTGGTTAAGTTCAGAGAAGGATCCTCTTTTATATTCTTTAAGTCTGTCTCCTTGAAGTTAATTTTTGAGGCAGTTCATCTCATAGCTTCCCAGTTGCAATAGCATCTCAATGGAACAATTTCTCAAATACTTCACCTTACAGCGTAAAGGAGACACTAGTCTTTTCCCATCCCATGCCATAACATACAATATGGTCTTAAGCAAATGTTTATGATTTACTTCCTCCTGCTTTACTCCCATAACGTGCTTCCATCCCTTTCTGCAATCCCTCACCCTGGTCTGCTGATGCAATTACCAGGCAACTGGCTACCAGGAAGATTTCCATTCAAAATTGTATCTGGGTAGCTTTACACCTAAACCAGTGTGCGAACGGACTGGAGCCACATCATAGCTTAGCCTGGAGGAAAACTTTATCTTCACTGTTTGGTACAAAAGCAGACTCAATTACACTGGTCCAAAATAATTTCCCCTCATGCAGATGTGGCATATCTGTTTCCTGCCCCTTCACAGGGCTTCTTGGCTGAAGCCCTATTGCAAAAGAGGAGGAAGAAGGAGAACCTCTAGTGGGAGAGAGCTTGTGGCAATTTCTGTCCAGCTGTGGTTCTCCTTTTGCATAGAAGACCTGATGATAGCTGCTTAAATATCCGTGCCTGTGAGGTGGTATCCGTACTGATCAGTCAGCAGTGAGAGATTGTGACAGAGCTGCCTGTGCTGCAGAGCCGTGGCACTTCCCCACCTGAGGCCCCTGTCAGGACAGAGGATGGATGGCAGCACCACGCTCCTTCCCCTGTGCTGACAGCCACTCAGGTGAACGAATTGCCTCCCGGCATACCTACAACAGGCCCTATTTTCTGCAAATGCAAGATCACAGCTTAGAATAAAGAAACAATATTACAGTATTACCTAAGATTATTTTTTCTAGTACCAGCTACGGATTAATTCACTGATTTCTTTCAAGTAGCACTCTCTCCCACCTGCAGGGTCACTTTAATCCTTTCGTCTTTGAAAATGCTTCTCTTATGACTCTATGAACATTCTTGGTGCTAACTAACCACCTTATTTTTCTCTAGAAATATTTGGGGTTTTGTGGGCATTAATATACTTTCTGCATTACTTCCTTGAGCAATTCTCATCTTGAGAATGGCAGGCACTTTTACTCTTCTAAGAGCATTAAATGCATTGTGCTTGATTAAACATAATGTATTTAGTAGTTCTGTGGGACTGATCACAAGTGAGAATCCAAGCAGGTGGGATGGTGTCAGTGGCCACACGGTTATTATCAACAGAATCAGATTTCGTGTGAGTGAGGTATGAGATAGGCCACCTCTGACTTCTAAGTTAATGGTCGTCATGCTGTCTAATTAATAGTTGCCTAACAGACTATGTGGTTGCAGAAATGTCTTTATGTTGTATTAAAAGAGCTAAGGAGGTTGTTAACTTCTGTTTTGTAAACACGGGTGTATAATAGGTACAAAGGTACCACGGAGCTGAAGTTTTACATATGCAGAGAACTTTGATTTTCATTGCAACATACGCTTTTGTCCTTCCCCTTTGTATTAGTAGGTATATTTCTTTTGTCTCCAAAAGGTAGTGGTTCAATGTCATTGCCAACTAAAGCTACCTACAGAAAAGATGCCACAGTACCCTCAGGAACAGTAGGTTTCTCAAACTACCCTGTGTCAGAGGAATCATTCCTGTGGTCCTGCTGAGACTCCAGGAGCAAAGTAGAGGTATCCTAAGCAAACAGCATTTCCCCGCTGTGGGGTGACTGCTCCCCACTGCTCTCTGCTTCTCCCCAGTTGCCTGTTGATAGGAAGCCTCGCCTCTTCCAGGGAGAAGCTGTCAGGCTTCTGCCCCATCTACCCACACTCCCAGGCCACTAGGGACAAGCCATGTAGCTGGTCCTTGCTGCTGTCAAGTCCAGCTTAGTGAGACCCAGTGCGAGGGCATTTCTTGCACCTGGCCACCTTGAGATCCCCAGGGTCTCTGTGCTGTTTGTATGTACAGGTCGTGGGTCTCTGTGTGGATCCTTAGGCTAGTACTGCACGGTAACTGGCAATAAGCATCATTCTGCTGAGCTGCTCCCCAGAGGTGCCAATCCACATCACAATCCACAGTGCCCAGCTTTAGGCTTTTTTCACACTGCTGTGTGAAGAACAGGGCTGATTAAAAAAACCCCAGCAAACAGCAGGAAACATACATTCACACTCCTTGTCCTAAAACCAGCTGTAGAACTATGAACGTGTTTGTACCCTTTGATGTACCAGGCAAAAAAAGAAAGAAAGAAAAAGAAATATCTCTTTTATCTCTTAGAATATGAACAGCTTCTTTCCATCTATGAAAAAAACAAATACTTGCTTTAAAATTAAGTCTAATTAATGGAAAGCACTTCTGCAGACTAGTATTTAGTCTGCAGTGCAAAGGTAAGAAAAAGAAAATTAAACCATCCGCTCAATCGTCTCCTGTCAGCGAGAGACTGCTCTGCACAGTGCTGTGCATCCCGCTCCTTCCAGGGTTACTGAAGGGGCCAGTCCCCACACGTGGAGCTCCCCTTGTTATTGCAGCCTCTCTAAAGATATAAGTGTTACACAACAAGAACAGCTGCTAGGCTTATCCCTTGAACAAACAGAAGATAATACAATTGAGTTTGCTTTTGGCCAAGGAAGGTCTGGCCTAATGCTTTAGCTAAAAATGTGGATCAGTTTGTCTGACACCAGTTTAACAGCTGGAATTCCAGAGCAGGATCTAGCCACTGCCTTACTGCATTGCTATACATTTCCCTGCAGTGCCCCAGCACCCAAGCTTTGACAGCTGCAGTGCTGTGAGGATGCTGCAGCCCCTCCTGCCTGTCGCTCTCTCTCAGATTGCAGCTTGGAAAAGATAAATTCGTTCCACTGGCAACTTCTTCCTCTGTTCAGGGTTACCATTTTTTCCACCAAAGCCTCCCCTTGCCAGCTAACAGAAGTAATGGAGCTGAGACCTCTGCTGTGACCAAAAGTGCTTTGAGCCTTACCGACCATCTGCCTTACAGGAAGGCAGATCTGTTTGAAATTCCCATAGAAGAACAATACTATTATTATTGCTAATTAATAGTAGACAAGGACACAAGGCCATTCCAAATCAAATTAAGTTCCAATCAAAAAAGTCAAGTGCGATTTCTAATTGATTGCATTTTAAAATCAATCAGTCAGGTTGTGTATGTTTTTTTCAGGAGATCAACAGCTTACTGATACTTGTCTTTCTAGTGAGCCTGAGACTGAAGCAGAGTTGTGGAGTTTTTCTTTTAATGGAATTGATTTTTTTAAAGGAAGATCTATTTTAATTAGAATTGTACAGCGAGATTTGTCAAGCTCATGCTCCTCTGGAAGTTTATTATGAGGCTGTGTGAAAAGAAAGATACTCTATGTGTTTACTCTCTCCCAAAGGGTCAGATGAAGTTAAAATGAACCTCTGTGCCTGCTGGCACATACAGACCCCATGAGGCTCCTAAATTCCTGCTCAGCAAAGACTGCTTCACACTGAGAAAAGGAAATATCATTGCCTTTCTTCAGAATGGCAGATTAAGTTTTCCCTGGTTCCCCCTTTCTGAGGATCAGACTCCAACATAACATATATGGATGCTAAAGAGCCCAGATGGCTGGTTCAGCTTTAAATTAATAACATCAGTGCTCCAGTCAGATGGGGCATGATACAGTTGTTGAGTTTGTTCACCCCCACCCCTTCTGTGTGTTACATTAATAGTTTAATTTAGTGCTTCTGGCTCTCCTCTTGAACAAGTTTCAGGAAACTGCTGTTGAATATCAGGTGCCTATGTTTGGCCATGAACATTCAGAATTAGAGGGACAGTCTGCACTGCACCTTGTTTCAGACTGTGACACTTAAACCCTTGGGAAGTTGTAACAGTATAACTAATAATATTGGAGTTGAGTCTTTAGATGCTACAGGGGAGAGCTATTGCAAAAGTCTGCTAAATTCCTGGACTCTGGGTAGTGCATGACTGTATTTCAAAGGGAGGTTAGTAGAGAAAAACCTCAATATGGAGCAAGAACTCCATGTTATGAGGATGAATTAAGAAATTCCAAATAATAATGATCCTGGATCAGTGGAAATCAGTACAATGGGACATGCAACAGTGATGGAACACAATCTGTAGCTGTGGGAGTGAATCCTTGGAAAAACAATGCATCACTAAACTAGTCATTAATCAGTAAGGAATGATCATCTAAATCATAGAATCACAGAATCACAGAATGGTTGGGACTGGAAAGGACCTCTGGACATCATCTAGTCTAGCCCCCCTGCCAAAGCAGGGTCACCCAGGGCAGGCTGGACAGGATCGCATCCCTGTGGGTTTTGAATGTCTCCAGAGAAGAAGACTCCACAACCTCTCCGGGCAGCCTGTTCAGTGCTCTGGCACCCTCAAAGTAAAGAAGCTTTTCCTCACGTTCAGATAGAATTTCCTGTGTTCCAGTTTGTGCCACTGCAAAGAGTCTGACCCCATCCTCTTGACACCGCCCTTTAGATACTTATAAACATTGATGAGATCCCCTCTCTGTCTTCTGTTCTCCAGGCTACACAGACCCAGTTCTCTCAGCCTTTCCTCATAAGAGAGATGCTTCAGTCCCTTGATCATCTTTGCAACCCTCCTCTGGACTCTCTCCAGTAGTTCCCTGTCTTTTTGGAACTGGGGAGCTTAGAACTGGACACAGTACTCCAGATGTGGCCTCATCAGGGAGTAGTAGAGGGATGGCCTCCTTTGACCTGCTGACCACGCTTTTTTTCATGCACCCCAGGAGACCATTGGCCTTCTTGGCCACAAGGGCACATTGCTGGCTTATGGTCAGCCTGTTGTCCACCAGGACTCCCAGGTTCTTCTCCACAGAACTGCTTTCCAGCAGGTCAACCCCTAACCTGTATTGGTGCAGGGGGTTATTCCTCATTGAGACTGAACAATCCAGTTTATGTCTTGGGCAGAACCAACATCAAACTATTTGGGACTTACCTAATGGAAAGAGTGACTTATGCTGGTACCTACAATAACAAAGAAATCTTCCTATTACCTGGGTCCCTGGACAGTTGTTCCTGTTCAAAATATATATTATTTTTCTCCCATTATTTTGTCATGTTCCCAAAGGGCAGTTAAAGTTGCTAGGGAATTAATATATATCTATTCCTTGCTATATCCTTCTAAATATGAGTAAAGACAGAAACTGGCTTTGGTGTGTGTTGTGTTCTAGGGTTTCTGATCAGGTGACATCTCTCTGCTGTAAGTTGAAGGCCATGTTCCCACAGGACAGTACAGTGCAGGAGGTTCTGTAACTTCAGCGCAGATCCGAGACCCACCCTCCAGAGCATGCTTTTCCTCTCTGAAAAACATACCTATCAGTCAATAACTGCTCATCTCAATTCTTGCTTTTAGGAGAGGTGGAAAACTCATTACATTCTTCTTGTACTGTCTATGTTTTCTTTAACTAAATTATATTTGCCACTGAAAAAGACCTATTGATTAATTTAATAGATCTTTTGTTCTTTCTGCAGATTAATGTCTTACTTTTTATCTTGCTTCCTTGTGCAATCTTCACTTCAGTCTATTTAAGCATTCTGAAAGCTTTATAGCATTTTTTAAACTCTTCATGCTTTTGTCCCTTAGGCATCAGCCTGAGCAGGGGTGAAATCACACAAGCACTCAGCAACTACCAGCACAAACAGGTCCCTTCTCCCCTAGGGTGGTGTCTGGTGCAACGATGACAAGTGCCAAAAGCATTTGTCACTCAGAAAGCTGACATCAGGATTGCTGGACTAAAAGTTGACTCCAATTCCCAACAGGACTGGGTAGGAACATATATAATTTTTCTGTGCCTTTTGCAGAAAAAATTCTGACACCACTTTTTGATTCTCAGCTCTCCTCCAGCTAGAGCCTTGGGAAGTCATTCTGGGTGCGAAGTTGCAATAAATCCTGAGGACTCCAACAGAGTCAACAAGAAGACAACTAATATACCAGTGTGATAATGTGGTGGGTAAAGTGACAGGGTAGGAGAAGCAGGATGTAATGCTTAATGATACAAATTCTCCTTGGTCAGTGCTCTAAATGTCAAAAGTCTCACCAGACAGTTTAATAGAGACAGCAATCTGGCTTCAGAGCCACACGGTGGAAAGTCACATTTCCCCAGATATTAGTCTTAAATCATGATCTCTCAATGTGCGCTGTTGACACTGTACTGAATATCTAGGCTTTTTTACAAATTTCCCATCTGCATACGGCAATTTTCTTGTTGATGTTTAGACATGATTGACATAATTCGACAATCTGGCTTATTAGTTTGCTTTGTAACTATGTAAAATGCTGACAATGATTATCCCAGTTGACTGAGGACTTGCTTCCTGTGACACAGTAAACAAATGTAGCAAAGGAGCCTTTTTCCAAATGATTGCTTCAACCCCCTAATGAGAATGTTAACTTATTTCATCAGGGCTGCACTATACCAAGCGTCTTAATGAATCCTCAAGTCACACAGCTCCATTTCTTGAGCCTGGGGTACAGTAGCTAGAATTGTATGCCTACGGACTTTTCTCCAATCTTTAGCTGCATGCTGCATTATAATGAACCCATTTATTATACTGCCTGCAAAAAGCCATTTCTTTGAAAAAGAAAGTATTTCCAAGATTTGGTTTCAAAACCTACCAAACTCCTTAGAGGAGCGCTTCTTCCTATAAATCAGTGCCTCTTAATGGAAAGAACCTGATGAAAGAATGAGTAATGATAGGTAAAAAAATAAGAATAAATCAACCTGCTCATTAACCTGCTTGCACAGTAAATTCTCCGTGCTCTGAAGGCCAGGATTTAAGACAGTTCCTCTAAATCAAAGGATTCTCATGAACCCTGTTCTCCAGTTCCCTTCTATAAGTTATGTTTGGGTAGTCAATGACCATTTGTAGGGGATGTTTTTCAGGTGTTCGCAAACATCAGCACTGATTTATTTGGAGAAAATAACACATGGTGTTCCCAGGGGAAAAAATCATTACCTTAGTTTTGGTGCATCTAATTACAATAAGTCTCTATCATACTCACCATCTACACTAATTATCCAGGGAATTGGCAGTGTTTAACAATGACAGAAAGAGTGCTCCTGTGTCCAATTAAGGTTTTCTTTGAGGATTAATAAATCATGTCTCATCAGCCCCACTGACCCAGAGGTGTTAATCTTCACCTTATCAGTCTAGTCTTAAAGCAAAATTCTGCAGATCAAGAGCAGCAGAATGGTTGAGTTAATTGTTCCATTAGGCTGATGAAGTCTTTATACCCATGTCCAATAACACACTATTCCCTGAGCGTCTTTACATACTCTGCTACAGAGCAGAAAACAAACAGTAAAAGGACTGCCACAGCTCTTCGGCGCAGGTGTCCGGTAGCTTGGACTCTGCTCCATACTCAGCTGTTTTGATGTAGCTGTGCTGCACTCACAGCCTAGAGCAAGGCACTGAGAAGTTTATAAACAGTCAAGAGAGGTTTTAGCACATCTAAATGCAGTAGCAAAAGGAAATAAATCATGCAGTCAATAATGAAAAGAAGACTTAACTGTTGTCTGCCCTGTAAACAATACCCTTGATTAGAAGGCATAAACAATACTGTTTTATTTAAGGGCAAGAATCCACATATTTCACTGGGAAGAGTTTTTCTCATTGACAAGCCTACAGTAATCATGGAGAGGATGGCAAATTGAGTTAAAAATATGCTCCTAACCACTACAATAAATTAGAAATCACTATTTAACTGTACTCCCAGTGTATTTGTATTTGCTTTTTTTTTTGTTTTTCCCTAAGTAATCATGCAGGTTAAATTCTTTTGGCTAAGAATTTGGAACATTCACTAGAATAGTACTGAGCTTGTGTTAAAAATCCATTTCATAACCATTGCTTTTCAAACAGTTTCTCCTCCTGATCTGAGTTAAACAGGAAAGGAAATGGGAATTGATACCTTTCAGAGCATACTTGTGTGTCACTGAACAAAGACAGAGAGAGAAATGGCATCAAAGGCAAAATAATTTCATGGGGTGGGTAGAGGAAAAAGGGAAGAGCGCTGGATTTCTGAAAGGCTTTTGAACATATAATCTTTATTCCTATTCACACACTATTTCCTTCCCCATGTTTGTCTCCTTTTCTTCTAAACAAAACACAAACCTCTGCTTCCCTCTCCCCACTCTGTCACACCCCCAACGCAATGGCACTCGGACAGACTCTTCCCCCTTCCAGGGGTAAGAGACTAAGGACTCTGCATTGGATTCAAGAGGATAAAGTATGCTCTTGAAGTAAGGCAAGTGTTAAAAGAAGGTTAAAGAGTTAAGTTAGAGGAGAGAAAAATGACTAACATTTTTTCCCACTTCTCTTTTCTCCAAAATGTGAGTCACATACTATGTTGTTTTCTGAAACACAGGCACAGCCTCTTCTTTTACAATCTGAATTCACTTCTGAATGTAACACCTGAACAAGCAAAGAAAGCATTAAACATCACAATTGTTTATGTAGTTTTTCATAAAGATTTCTCAGAGAAAGTGGAGCTCTTGGACAGCTGCTCTTTCATCCATATTATTATTTCTTTTTTTTGCATCTTGAAGATATTTCAAATAGATTCCGTTTAAAATAAAAACAGATAAGCTATTATCATGCCACCCTCTGTGTCCTATGCTGAGAAATGGGACATATTATTATACTGACTTTAAAGCATTTGATCTCTAAAAAAGACAAGTGGCTTACACATTGAAGTGTGCATCCTATAAAGAGCCCAGATCGGATAATTTAAATGATTAATTTAACCAATACAGTTTTGAGATAAATTGATTTGCCTCTTTTCCCCTACTTATCATCCCCTCTCTCCTTCAACAATTTAGCATTCAACCAAATACTACCAGGCATACAACATTCCCAAGGTCATTCTACTATCCTCCTTCAAGTTCCCCATTAAAACCCTCTTCTAGTATAAGACTATGAACAAAATAAAATTAATCCTCCCTTGCTCTCCAGCCTAAGAGGATTCAAACTCACATATCTCACCTCCCAAGAGAATTGCAGCCTCTCCATCTCTGGACCAGTGTCTTTATGTATG
This sequence comes from Tringa tobata, assembly GCA_033628505.1. Classification (NCBI taxonomy): domain Eukaryota; kingdom Metazoa; phylum Chordata; class Aves; order Charadriiformes; family Scolopacidae; genus Tringa; species Tringa tobata. Next base: position 1,297,784 of record JAHREE010000280.1, read on the forward strand.
CACACGCATACACAAATACCCAAAGACAGAGAGACGGACAGAGCACTCTGTGCTGCTCCAAAGAAAGCTGTTTTATTTCACATTAAATAATTAAGGATTCCTTGGGCCAGAGAGCAGGACAGAGCATGACCATAGGGCACTCAGCTGGGAAAGAGACCTGTTTTCTGCTGTTTGCTTCAAAGACTTCTTGCTATTTAAACCAGTGACTGCTCTGAAAGAAAGACATAACTGAGTCCTCTCTGCCCTGGCTGGTGAAGCATGTGAGCCCTCACCTTCCAGGTGAATTGTTAGGTGCAGCAGGAGGACTGCCAGGAAAAAGGGTTCTTTCCTCATTTGCTGCAGCTTGTATCTGCATTGGGGCAGCTTCAGGTACTGAGTGTCTGCTAGGTCATCTTCTGGCCAGATCACTGCCTTGGCAGATACCCCTAAAAGTCAAACAATGTCTCAGAAAGCTCAGGACTCAGCTACAACTGTGTGTTGCTTTTATGCTGTACTGGTGTGAGACTGCCTTATCTTCCTGTGGGGTGGAGAAGCTGATCAAACTGTGTCAGTACCTGTTTTTGGACAGGCTTAAAAAATGATGGCACCCCAGGAGAGCGTCCCAGCACAAACCAAAGATCCTGAGTCCCTCAAGCTGAATTTTCCAACAAGGCAATTCTCCACCCATTTTTCTAGCTGTGCCAGTTCACAGAGGTGCCTTTAAAACATGTCTAAGGCTGGTGTTAAGAGTTACAGGATTAAGTATTGCCTATGCAGTTCCAAAGTGGAGCACCGCACCAAGGATAGAAGAGTCCAGGAGACACCAGTTAAATCCTCGATATGTCAGTACCTGCCTTCTACATGGATGAGCATCTAAGTGTGTCCAGCCTACAGTCCTCCTGTTTAGTTCTTGAGATGTACAGAAGAAATAAGTGTTTCCAAATCTGGCTGAAATCACTCGTATCATCATACGTAGTTGTTGTGCCCAGAAAAGAAAAGTGTGAGACAGCACTGGAAATTGCGGTGTTGACAGAATAAAATCATTTACGCAAAGAACATTATTATGAGACAAGTAAAATGTTTGGAGAGTAATTAACGTCAAACCATTCCCATTCATACATTTTTAAAACAGATTTATAAAATGCATCCAATTCGTCTTTTGCCTTTCATATTTCTTGTTAATTTCTTTTATTGTAGAATTCCAATGAGTGAATATCTCTGCACATTATGTACAGAAGATAGCAGTGGAAAAATTTTATATCTTCTGTCTCCCTCTGCCTGAATTTTAATAATAATAAGTCTGAATGGTTATAACAAAATTGAAAGCAACCTGCCTGACAAATCAGGCTGAATGAATGAATATCCTCAGTATTGCCTTACTTTCCAGATTTATGACAAATTACATCTAGTTTATGCAGAAGATGTTATTATCCTCATGTTTCTTCTCTTTTTTTTTTTTTTTTTAAAAAAAGGTGCTACATTTATGGTTCTCATTCTGTTTGGCAAGAGAAACTTTTAAAAAAAAAAAGAAAAGGAAAAGAAAAGGATCAAAAACCTGCCTGAAGTGATGAAAAATAAAAGGGGAGCCATGTACACATCTCTCATTCAACTATTTTCAATTTATCAGCCCAAATAACCAGGCATCCATTTATAACTCAGTTGCAGCCTTTAATAGAAGGCCAAATTCAATTTGCTGGAGTCTTAAAAATGAACTTTTATTTTAATTAGCTGGAACCTGAACCTCATCAACATGAAATCAATAGGAGTATTTCCACACACTTAATATGTTTGGGGTTGCACTTTTGATTTGCCACATCATTTTCCTAATTTGGGCACCTTTTGCTGCCAGTAGCTGGAAGACTGCCAGTTTGCTGCTGTGGTACTCGGTCTGGTCTGCTATACAATTTAGAATTTTTTTCCTCCATTTATTTATTTTCAGTTTGAAATAGTTCTTTCATCACCCCAGTGAAACTACAGTTGAGGTGAGTATTTATTGGGGGTAGATATAGGGTCAGAAGAAATATCTTTCTTTCATGGAGAGAGGCCAGTAGAGACAGATGAATGAAGAGAACAAAGCCACCACCATAGATGGAGGAGCATTTCTTCTGTCCAGGAGGCAAAGCTAGGAGCTGTGGAAGTATCCAAAGCCTTAAGAAGTCAAAAAGCATCTCTCACAAAGCTGCCTCCACACTAAATGCAGCCCTCCCTTGTCAGTCTTTGTTCCTTCTTAGAAGATCAGTGCTGCATGGGCTGTCTGCCCCATCCTGTTGTCTTCCCTACATGAGGTGTGGAGGATTAGTTGCCAGATTTGATAGCATAGATTGAAAAGAGATTATTATGGCTGCAGAGGAGGAGTCTTTGTCAAAGACCTGGAAGAATATTACCTGCTAAGAGGTAGCCCAGTAGAACTTTTGGTTAAAAGAGGCTAGTTGCAATTTGTAATCTAATAGAAAAAGATATAACATTGATTTTGAGAACAGTGTTTATTGCAGTTTGCATCTGACTCTTGAAGGGAAAACAATAGGCAACTGCTAGCTGTATTTTCCTAAACTGCTTTATGTATCCCTAGCTGAGGATATGTGAACTCAGCAAATAATATATTTGGATTATCCTTCACGGATCACCCATTTCTCTTCTGCTAGCCTTCACTCAAAAGAGAGATTCTTGTAGGTCTTATTGCTGAAGACCTCCATCTTTCTGAAGGGAAACTCTTGCCAGGTCTACTCCAGCTGAGTGCACACCTCACTTGGGACAACAGGACTCCCGTTTTACCTTTTGCTTATCCTTGGCTCTTGCTGAATATAATTTATATTGTTACACAAATTTGTTGCAAGCAAAGATTTTTTAAAAAATCAGATTTACTCTGCAAGTATTAAACTGCAAGCTCAGCCCAGCAAATTTATCTTCTCTAACATTTGATTTCTTCTCTTTGTCATTTCTTTTGCTTCACCTAAAAATTTTTTTCAAAAAAAAATTTTGTCAACATAGCTGCTCTCAGCATGCTGTCCATATTACCTCAATAAAAGAAGGAAATTTGATGTCTGGACATATGTAGTCTTGTGGAAAAGGGTCTTACTTCATTCACTGACAAGCCTAGCAGTATAGCTAACAGTATTTCCCATGGGGGCTGGCCTTGCTTTAAAAAAGAGAAGAAGAAAAAAGAAAAAAAATCAATATTGACTCTTGACACATTTTCATTTACATCACTGCATGGCTTTCAGTCTGGGCACAAATCAATAGGCAGCTTTTAACACTGCTCAACTAGTTTGTTCTATGTAAAAGAAGAGAGATTTGCCTCAAGTGGCTTGTTTTTCCCTTTGGACTCCAGGCAGACTCTCCACCATTAACAGTGTGTGATTCTTCGAAATGAAGTTGAGTTTATTTGACTGCTCTTTCTGTGACTGATCCAAAGAGCTTGAACTGTAATATTAATCACACAACGTTTTCTTCATCACCACTTACAGTCAATTGACTTTGTACTTAGTGAAAGCGTCTCAAGCAGCCAACTCAATGTACCAGAGGGCAAGAAGTCAATAGGAGGAAGAAAGATTTAGTTTCGAATCACACAGTACGCAGCCTGTGGAGCTGCTGCCACACACACACTGGGCACTTTATCACACTGCAGGTGTGCTGCTATTGCATGTTTTTGTTTGCATGACGAAGGCATCCACATCACACGAGTTATTCTTGTTGAATACTGTTTAGTTTCAATACAACTCTCTGCAGATTTCAGCAGAGAACTGACCCATGAAGCAGGCACCTTCTGTTTCAGATATACTGGTGACTGTTACTCAAATGTCAGGCATATGCCATGCTAATAATACTACCCACATGCTTAACAAATGCCAATTTCCCTAAGATACCAGTAATGCCATTTTAATAGCCACTTGCATACAGTGGGTCTTCTAAAACTACATCTTTGTCATACATTGATTTTTGAATATAGAAGAGTGGGAGCACAGATTCCCAGAGGTACAACATTGTCAGTTTTGTTTCCTAGAGTCTCAGCACCTCACCTGAGAGAAATTTTAGCTCATGAAGTCTCCACAGAAGTTTTCACACTAAAGGGCTGCATGCAACATTGAAAACAAGAGCCTAGAGGATTCATTTATTGCATACAATACCTTAGAAATGTTTCTTTGCTAGAAACAGACTCTGTGTGAAGCCCAACATGCCATAAAATGGGCAATCACGTCTTTTTCTATTGCACATTTTAGACATGCATGACCAGAGTCTTCCCACTTGTGTAGAGTAGCTCGTTGACTGCCTTCATTGCTTTCAGGGGATTCTCCGTAAATAAAGTGGATTCCTCAGTGGTGCAGAACTGATGTAACACCCAGCACAATGTTGACTCTCGCTCTCTGGCCTTTCCTAGATTAGGCCTTTAATTATCTATATACATTGTAACTTGTAATAATAAAATAATATATGGTAAATGAGTACATGCTGATACTAATCAAGTTTGCTACCCCTTTATTAAGTAAAAGCAATGGTTTATTTTCTGTGAATGAACCAGGGACTATTGAAGACTCTATTTTCAGTGGATAAAATTAGTATCATTTGGATGGAACACAATGAGCATATTTTACTGGAGACAGATTTTGCTGGTTATTAACGTTTCAAAATTTCCATAGACTGGCCCAAACTATATGAAACAGCTGTCAGTCTCAGACCATGCAAAACAATTTTTATTTAACCATCCAAGTTTTCTTGACATTTGTCTCTTATGAGTTTAGAGTTACAGGACAACACGTGTTTCCCAGTGGAAACAGAGTTGTAATAAGCTTAGAGAAGGACTTTCAAGGACACTCACAGAGATCAGTCAGCCGAGACTTTCTTTAGTGTTCTTATTCTGTTGAGGAGGTTCAAACCAGGTTATATCAAATAAGTGAAGAAAAAAGTAAAATTAGCTATCTATTCAAATGCATCCAAACATTAATTTGGAAATCAGCTCTCCATACTATCAGTTTTGCACAATTCTTTAGACCTCAGTTCCTGATGCAAATACAGCATGCACTCGTTCTCAACTTTGTCCCCTGACATTTGCAAAATAGTAGGCAAAACTCAAATTAATTGCTTAATTAGGAAGCATAAAATCATATTTCCTGTGGAACAGATCCATTTCAATGCGGCTTGTACACCGTGTACCACGTACCAGACACAGAAGGCTTCTACCACTACTCACCAAAAAGCCCATGAGATGCCAAGTCCGTAAGCACACTCCAGCTGTTTTGTGCTGCTCCACCCCCAGGACTGGAGGCAGAGTACCCT
>JAHREE010000280.1:1303344-1450996 GCA_033628505.1 Tringa tobata
GGCTGAGGGGAGACCCTATTGCCCTCTACAACTACCTGAAGGGGGGATGTAGGGAGGTGGGGGTACGTCTCGTCTCCCAGGTCACAGGAGATGGGACAAGGGGAAATGGCCTCAAGTTGTGCCAGGGGAGGTTTAGATTGGATATTAGGAAAATTTTCTTCACGGAAAGGGTTATCAGGCATTGGAATAGGCTGCCCAGGGAAGTGGTTGAAACACCATCCCTGGAGGTGTTCAAAAGACGGGTTGACATGGTCCTTAGGAATATGGTTTAGTGATTTTTATACTTTATTTTTTTTTTTGTCAGAGTTAGGTTGATGGTTGGACTAGATGATCTTTAAGGTCCCTTCCAACCTAGACGATTCTATGATTCTATAACATTTCATACCCATTGTAAGAATACTTCCAGCTCCTATGATTTCTTTTGTAGATCTCTGATACTATGTACTTTGAAAATTCATTCGGAATATTTGTTATAGCAAGTAACAAATGACCATTATATCGTTCTTGATACAAACATAAGAAAACCTGAGGTCTAAGTTGTAAGATCACCTGAGTAGTTTTAAGTTTGACTTTCCTGTCAGTTAAAAAGGCTCTAACTACAGAGAAATAGACTACCATTGAAGATCTTTCAGTAAGAGAGAAACTAATTACAGGAACCTCACCACTATAATTTCCCCATTTTATAGAGGCATAAGTGGGAGGGAGAGGGAGTTGAAGCACCTTGACTGAGGTCAGCCAATGACCAAGAGATGACAGAGCCCGCCACATATCATTTTCCACTGGATCAGCGAGCAGATCTCACTAACTCTGCAGCTCAAAGATCACTCGGGAGAGCCGAGGGAAGTGATGTGCACATGGAGCTGGATGTAGAGGATAGGGAGAGACTGGAATTGTCTTTTTGAAGCTTGCGGCTCTATTGGATTAAGCACAGCATGACGGACTGTGTTTCAGCTCTCACTGCTCTAGTTTAGCCGTGTAGTGTAGCAGAGATAATACTAGGCAAGGTTTCAGTGGCCTTGGGGTGAAAATAAATTGTTCTAAACCTCCTGAAACAGAGCCTAACGCTCTCTCTCAGAAACCACACCACTGAAGTGCAGCATACGTTTAAGTGGACAGTCAGAGTTCAAACATATGCAGTCATGCTGGTATTTCACAAAGGACTCCATTCAGAATGAAAAAGAACATGAGGATAAGGCCATGGGAATTTTTCACCATCTGTGATAATAATTCAGAAAAAGCCTGGCATGCAATCTGCAAAAGAAAAATCTCTCTTGGGGTTGCAATTCCAGGATTTACTTCCAGGATTCAAGTATTACATTTTTTTAATGCCTTACGATTGCTCACAGGGGCAGATGATTTCTGTGCGTGGCACAACTCTTGGAATGAGTTGCCATTTGGTGTAAAACATTTGACACAATGTGTTTGGCATATGTCTTGCAAATGACCAGACTCAATGCTGTACTTAGGCCAATTTCCAATACAATACTCCACTATAGATTGTTTGATTCCTTCATGTGAGATTTCCTGGGATGAAACACTGATGTAACACAAAAAAAAATATTACATCAATTAGGGGTTTTTTTAGCAATTTGGGGTTTTTTTACACTTGTTTACATGCACAAAAGTTCAATAATTCTTAAGCAACAAATCTATACAGGTACACATGAGTTAGGATTATCAAAATTGATTCCATTTTTAAAAATCCCAGAAATTACCATTAGGAAAATGGTATTTCCAGGCTATTTCAGACTGACAGCTTGCCTAGGCAGTGATTCCTTTCTGTGGTCAGGGTGGGGCTGTGCTGTGGGCAGGCTGCAAAACTCAGCCCAAGCAGCTGCCAGCATCCCAGCCAGTGTCCAAACAGCCCAGTAAAACTCACCTCTGGTATCTCCTGCTCCCTGATGCCACTGCCACTTCACAGAGGGTGCCTGCTGCTGGCACTGGCTCTCCTGCCTCCAGGCATGCAGGGTCCGATCCCTATTTTCAGGTCTATTTTTCCTCCTATGCTGAAGGAATCTGAGCAAGTTATTCCTAGCAGTTTCCAATGGAGTCCAAAATCTGCTGGCTTTTTCCTTTGTACTCCTTCTCCCTATCCCTGGAACTGAATGGTACAAAATGAGTAAGAAAAAAAATGGTAAAATATAATCAAAGTGTACATTTGTAGAAGAACCTACTTAATGGGGAAGCTAGTTCCTGTTCCGCTTACATGCTTTAAAATTCTGATGTCAAATGTATTTAATCCTATTCAGTTCATGTCCTCAATCATTTCTTTTGACAGCAAGCTCCATTGGCTAATCATTTATTCCTGAGTCAGTTGAGGCTTGCAACACACTGGTTATTAATCAGATCAGGTTTTGCATTCATTAATGGTGAAATGCAAGTGAAAAAAATCACCCTGTCTCAACCAGTCTGATCCCAGTACACATGTGAGTGTGGACTGAACTGAAACCTCCGCAGTGCTGAACACTGGGCTCAGCAGGAACATCAGAGAACCCAGGACAAAACCCTGCTCATGACTTCTCTGCTTTGGCATTATCTGAAGTTCAGAACTGCAACAACTCTGATCCTGAGGCCACAGAGGCTGAAGGCAATCAAGACACAGCCAGGAGAAAATGGGGATCATCCTTTTTTTTTTCCTTTCTTTACTATTATTAAACAAATCCCTCCTTTCAAAATTTTGCAGTTGACTAACATGTTATATTGGTGTTAGAAACAGGAGTATTTTGTGTGAAGCCATGGGCACCAGCTAGGATGGCCTGCTACGCATTTGAAAGATTTCATAGGGGTCCTTTGTCTTAAATGTAGGTTTGAGGCTTAGGCAATTTTGGATTTTTGACAGTTGTATTGGCCTTAGTCCCTGGTTCCCATCACTGATGTCTGCTGCTTGTTCCTTTCCAGCCAGGTTGGCACAGCGCGCTTTTGCAACACTTTTTTTGTGGCCCTGTGTGTCAGGATGAGCCCCAGCTACCGACAAGCTACATTTGACACAGCATCCTGGAGCAGGAGAAAAGCTGCCGTGCTTTGCTGCTCGGAGGCAGCAGCATCCCCCTCTTCCACCTACGAGCAGCGTGGCCCCCTACTGAGACACTGCTGCCTTCTGCATGGAAAAGGCAGACAGGAGAGAGCAGCATTTGAAATCCCAGCAAAGTGCCTACCTACTAATTTTTATAATCCTGGCCCAGACACAGGATGGTAAACAGCGCTACATGGGTCTTACAGGTAAGGACATAAACAGGTAAGGAGATACAAAGGCACAAATGAATGTTGCATATCCTATGTCTGCTGAGATACCTATGTCCTTTTATCTCAAGTAAAACTTACAAAGCAAAATAAGGATCACAAGCATGGCCACCCAGCAATGTAAACATGTATAAGGGGAACATAATAAAGGAGTATTTTAACCTACTTTTATGCAGAAAAGGAGTTTTTAAAAGACACGCAATTATCTGAATTGTGATGCTGATGAACAGATCCCTGTAAAGTAGTGACAAAATTGCAATGGCATCTCTTCAGAGCCCAGGCACTAACAACAATGCCTTTATTTCCCTTGTGCTTCTCAGGAGTAAGAGATTAGGAGAAAGCTTTCCTGCCACTAGCAGTCCTAAGAATTAGTGAGCACAATATTGCATCTTTATATTGTGAAAAAACATTTTCAATAGCTCTCTAGAGACACAAGATTAGAGAGATGGATTTTCCACTATAAGGTGCATATGCTTACTTGTCCTAGCACCATCATTTCTCCCAGCACACCCATAGCAGTCACACACACAGACATATGCATGGCTGGATGCACAATTCCTCCATGTTAAAGGCAGATATTACGCCATGTTGTAGCACTGTAAAGATGAATGTACATGGTACCAAAAGATGTCAAAGCCATTTCCTCTGTGAAAAGTATGCAGGTCACAAAGGACTTCATATGTGTACATATATACACACACATATGCAAATAAAGATTTTGTTTAGGTTGGAAGAGACCTTTAAGATCATTGAATCCAACTGTAAACCTAACACTGCCAAGTCCAACAGTAAGCCACGTGTTTCAGCTCCACATCAACATGTCTTTTAAATACCTCCAGGGATGGTGACTCAACCACTTCCCTGGGCAGCCTGTTCCAATGCTTGATAAGCCTTAGGACAAGAAATTTTTCCTAATATCTGATCTCAACCTCCCCTGCCACAAATTGAGGCCATTTACATTTGTATATATTTAAAATATATTTGCACGGAAAATTATATCTGCCTCTGTTGAATTGTGGGGACACCTCTTTTCCTAACAAAATCTGTTGCAATGGTATCATTTAATCTAGATATTTAATAACATTTTTTAGTGCGTAGCAGTACTTAGGAACATAAGAAATGGGCTCCTACAGTTAGTTTTAAGTGAATACCTCTGCTGAATTCCTGCTCAAAGATTTCAACCTGTGTTATTTTCCTCTTAATCTCTCATGTCATTTAAAATGGTACATCTTTAAAAAATACATCTTACTAGAAAATAATGTAGCAGAGTTTTGGCTTCTGCTAACTCAATAACAAAACAGGTATTCTGTTTTCTCCTCTCGGTCTTTGGGTTCCCACTTACTGTCCACCCTTTTTCTTTCCTCCTCCTTGTAATTATTTTCCCCTATACATCCTGACACGACATGTGCTTACACTAATTGGACATCTAAATCACAGTGAAAAATTTGCATGCTGTTGGCTCTAGTTTTACAAAAATTCCAAATGTTACTAGTTGAAATAACAAAAGATGTGCAGGCAAGGGATAATAAAAGGTATTTTATTAACAGGACATGGAAACCTTGTTCTGATCTGTTAGCATTGTAACCATTTGGATGGAACAGATTGATGATATTTGGGTAAAACGTAGCTGGGAAATAAGGTCTTTCTCTCATAAATTCTGCAGAAAAAAAGATATTCTTGAAGGCACAGCTTCATTTGAATCACATCTATTATCTTTACAAGCATAACATTTCTCTTGCTCTCAGTAAGGGCTGTTTTTTCTCTCCATATCCCACCTTCATTTTTTTTTTTAATGGTGCATCTGATAATAATCAGTGATTTTTAATTTTTTTTTAATAAAGCCTCATTTCCTAGATCCATGTCATTAAAGAGGAGAAATAGAATACAAAAAACCCCACTCAGTGTATCAGCAGCCAATTAACCAGCTTTAGTGCCCATGGAGAGTAGCTTGCAAACATTATTGAAGTGTTCTCCAAAAGCTAAGCTCAAGGCTGATAGAAAGCCATTTGGGTTTTGGTTTTGGGTTTGGTTTTTTTTTCCCCAATGCTATGATTTTTGGGGCCTAACTAGATGTTCTGGCTGACCACACTGAGTCCAAGTAAATCCTGTGTCAGAAGGCAGCTCTTTGGCAGGGCATGACTGTTAAAGGTTGTGGTGGTGCTCTTCTGGGCAAAGAAGAACACTGTAAAGACTCTTCCTTGGTCCTGGTGCCCAAAGGTACCTCTCCAGTGCACATCCCAGAGACCGACAGGACAGGGGAGGAAGAGCAGACCATTAGGAGGGATCCCACAAAAGACAAACCTGCAGAGCACTGGGGCTGTGAAGATGCTGAGCAACAGCTCTGTAGCCTTTGTGTGACATCAGTCTAGTGTGATGCCCTTGACCTAGTTGTTAAATTTTTTGGGGATGACTCAGGGAACTGTAAGTTCCCTTTTAGGTTTCTGTTGAGAGATCTGCAGTTTTAAATAAATAAATTGGTGACAGCATCTGACATCATCAGCTTGTTAATGGAAGTTTTATCCTCTGGCACCAATATTATCTTTGACCATTATATACCCTGGATGAAAAAGGAAGTAGAACACTGTGTAAAATAAGATAAAAAGGGAAATAACAGAATATGATGGACATTAGCAGGGAAGCATGGTCATTGAATTTAAGATACTTCATTAGGACTCAGGACATCCAAGTACAGTTTCCCTTTAACCTAATGATTATCAACTGATTGGGGAAGTGAATAAGTGTATTTGTGCCTCAGGACCATAACCTAAAATATTTCTTTTTTCCATCTCATCTACTTAGATTCAAACTGTTCAAGTTAGGGACTTTCTCTAGCTGTGTACAGTGATTGACATCAAAAGATCTGTTGTACTGAGTGCACTAGTGTGCTGGTTTTATCTGGGATAAAGGAGTAGCAAATTAAATAGTGACATCTATAACTTTAATAATATTAATCTCTAATAGTAGTCACCCATGCCTTTAAATAATGCTTAACATAAAACAATATTGTTACAGTGTACATAAATTATATATAATACAAAATATTGTTGTGTGTATATTATACTCATACATTTTTGTGCATTGAATATAACTACATATTATACAGATATGTATAAAATTGAATATAAAATTAAGAATATGAAATAGTAGACGTTACATATGGTCTCTTCTTTCTGGCTCAAGACACAAAGCTAGCTCTTAAGCCATAATGCTTTTAATTTTATAAGACAGTGCCAGTTTATCTCACTCCAGAATACAAGCCAGGGCAGTTAACTGCATGTTATAAATACTACATAGGTTATTTTCATTTATATTGTTTGATTAGTACCGTACTTGACCTTTTAATATTTATTAACCAGTGAAAAACACTTCCTGTCAATAAGATAGTGCTGGACATAAAAGAATATATTTCACCTTTTTGTTAAATAAGGCTTTGACTTTCATAAAACTACATGAATTCTCTCTCTGATATAAATAAACCCACAGTAGTTTCAATGAAGGTATTATAGAAGCTCCACATCGAATTTTGTGCAGTCATTTGGGGAAAGAATTGAAGTGATTTTCTGCTATGTAAAAGCAACTTCTGTTACTTCTAGCTACTTCTGGAAAAGACTGGGTAGTGGTATGGATTTGATTAGCTCATTTCTTTTCTTTTGACTCAGGGACAGGGAAAATGAATGACTAATCACTTCAGGTTACTGTTTTTACACTGAGGCTATTACAGAACCAATTAAAAAAGTCAGACAGAAAGCTATATAGATGTGATTAGGTTATAATTCTAATACAAGGCATTTTGTATAGATAATTATTCTGCAGTACAGACAATTCCAGAAAAGACTAATCAGAAGACATATCAAACACCTAAGAATCACAATTCTATCTGAATTCCTTTTGTCTGTCATTTAAAAAAACTGCAGACATATTGTGACTTTTTAAACAATAGAGGGGGAAAATTACCCTGGAATACTTCCTTCCTTGCCTTGCACAACATTGCCCTGCAGTTTACAGAAGCTCAGTTTGCACTATGCGCCTGCATTAATCATAGATCTGGTGTAATTCAAAGCAGCTTCGGACCTTCTCTAAATTCCAGCAACTGGTAATAGTTTCCCAGGGACTTCCCCACAACTGCAGACTACAACAACACAGCACACGTCGTAGCTCAGCGGAGAGAGGGGATTACACCTCTGCATCAGGAGCTGCAGAATTAGCCTCGGAGGCCAGCAGCGATAACGCACTTGCAGCAGCCCAGGTGCAGAAGGGAATACGACAGACAGTAAATCAAGGTAGAACCGTGCTGCACTGTGTGTCCAATTTCTAGGAATGGAGAGAGGGTAGGAACAAACTGGTTCATATTTTTATTTTAAATATGTTCTCTGTGCTAACATCACATTTTGAAATGCAGAAGAAAAGTGTTTGTCCTGCGTGTGCAACTCCGTATCTCCTTCTCCCCTCCCTCATCACTTCTCTCACCTCGGAGTCCTCTCCTCTGCAGTTGTGCTTAGAAAAGGCCCTGCATCTCCCTGCCAGCAACTCATATCTTATCACAAAACATATGACTCAGGACTGTCTCCTTCTCTTTTTCATTATTTATACCATGTGCCCTACACAAAGTCGTGTTACTGGGTTCTGAAAACCCCACTGCAATTCAATTCACATCAAAGCAGCCAATTTGTCAGCTTCTCCATCACCTAAAAGCTCTATATTCACTGCCCGACCTCCCTAAGCATATCTGCTACTTTCCTGCCTTCTGCCACATAAAAAACCCCAACACTTCTACCATGCTACTTGCAGGGAATTGACTGATTTGTTACATAAATTGTCTCTCCTCTTGTCTTTTTCAGTGTCTGCTGACTATTTAGCTGTCTCCTCTTAATGTGTTTGTTCCTCAGGGCAGAAACACTACTCAGAAACCTTTTAGCATGCATGGAGCGGTGCTTAAGTAATAATTACAAACTTTGTTGTGCACCTAACTGCACAAGCCACCACCTCTAGTTCCTGCTTTATTCCAAAATGCATTTTTATATCGGTCCTTGAAATGTTTCAAATAACAATATTTGCCCAGCAAATGATGCCCCGCCTGTGAAATAAAACCTTTGCAATAAAACCTTTCAAGAACTGCTCGTTGAGATCCATTAATCAAACTACATAAGGAAAATTTGAAAAGCTTCTCATTACCAATCAAGGCTCTGTGAGCTCAGCCATGTTACCATGTCCTGCTTCTTGAAGTGTGGAAATCTATTTCTGGATGAGCACAAGCTCATCTGAATGGGTTCTGAGGGTGATATGAGTTGCAGCATGAAGCACAGTAGCAACCTAATAAACTCTTAGAAAATTGCAGTCTTATATCTTTCTAAGGTCACCTGAAAAGATAAATTCTAAATATGATTAAGCCTGGAGTTGACCTGTTTCATGGACTTTATCTTTTACTAATGTTTTAAAATCTTAATTAGTATTTAGCATTTATGCGAGTCTGTGTGATTTAAGATGCTGAATGATATATGAGTTCAACAGAGTCCTCAGCTGAAGGACAAGTATTTTAGTAAATGTGAGACCTGACCCAAAGGCTATTTCCAGCAGTTTGTCATTTACTACAGGGAAGGTTAGGTAGGTTACAGTGATATATGATCTTTCATGCTCTGAACCTAACAGCACAGTTGAACTGCTCCTATGACTTTCATTAACTGTACGCAGTTCTTTTTTTTTTTTTTTTTTTTTTTTTTTATATAGACTAAAGTGAAAATGTGACAACCTTTCTACCTGTGACTGAAAGAAGAGCAAAAACTTGCGATAAGTTCGGTCAGTCCATCAAAACTCCGTGCTCAGTCCCTGTAAGACTGAATGCAAATTTCTGCTGACTTTATTGTGCACTCATCCGTATATCAAGGGGAAGAGGGGGAAATCTTGGCGAGGGCTGTGCGTGGAACCCTGCCAGCACACTGCATTAACCACTCACCCTGGTGTGGGACCAGCCTGGGGAATGCCAGTGAAAAGGAGCACCTGCAAGTGTTCTGCAAATGGCACGGGACTATGGAAGCGGGTGGAGAAAGGATGTAAATAGGCAAAATAGGATGAAAAATGGCGAAATGCCACAAGCACGCAAGACATATGGGCAAGCTTTTCTGCTTAAGGGGGCAAGTTAGTGGAACAATTCTTCTCTTCCTTTCATGTATACATAAAAATTAGAGCTGTTAAAATTTCAAGGACTGAGAAATTGGCATTTTTTCTAAATAACAGTATTTTGAAAAATGCTGCTTTGTTTTCCATGTTGCCATTTCCATTTTTCCCCCCAAAATTTTCTATCAGAAGACTGACAAAAAAAATTAGAAATAAAATCTGGAAGATACTTATTTTTCTCTAGCCAACTGGACAGATACCAGCAAAAACAAATAAACAATCATTTCAAGAGGTGGTTCATAATGTGCTTTATAATCACAAACATTTTCTTCAACAATGCTCCTGCTTTTTATTGAAAATCTTTTCAGGTGAAAAATTTCCAACAAGTTCTAAATAGAATATTAAGGGCCTGATTCTGCCTGCAGGCTGGTGAAGCAATTCTGTTGAACTCAAGTTGCCTTGCATTAAACTAAGCTGGATGGAGAGCTGGGAGTCTGCTGTGTGCTCCTATGTCAGCTTGGGGATTATCATACGAACATTCCCCAGTAATGATAGCCTTTTTAAAAAGTCTTCCAATGTATAGCTATAAGTCGAATAAAGGTTCAGGTTCATATGGTTATCAGCAAAAAAGGAAGCAAACTTATACTAGTCTTTCTTTGAAGGTAATTTTATATTCCACCCAAACAGCTGAAGCAAAAGCCTATAAGGAGAATAGAAGGCTTCTCCTATCTATATCTACCATAATGTCCTCACCAAGGCAAGGCTGAGGGTAGAATGCCAGGACAAGTGGTGGGAGATCCCTTCCTCTCCCACATGAACACACAGGGAGTTTACCAGTGAGCATACTGGCTCCGGTATGCCCATCATGGGCTGGTATCACCACCAACAGGGAGGTGTGTGGTGGAGGTCTGGAGGGCATCCACACAACAGCACTGCCGTGGCAGGGAGAGCAGAATTCAGGCACAATGTTGAGGAACACACCTTGGCTTACAACCTCTTCCCATTGCATGACATCAATTTGCTAATGGAAGAGTATTTAGAATCCCTCTAGTCCTGGGTAACCTTTTCCCATAATGATTTTACTAAAGTGGCTAAAATAAGCTGGGCTTGCTTCTTAGTACTGTAAGGCTGATTGTGGCTAGTTGCCTCTGACCTTGCCGCATGCAACCCTTCCTTTGCTCTAAGACGCTGACTCAGTGCTAAGTGTCAGATGAGTCAAGTGCATTAACTTCCGTGGCTTTGGACCAAAAAGAAGCCTTTGTAGGCCCTGGCATAGTGAGCGGGTAGTATTCTTTTCTTTCATACAAGGCAAGCCTAGATCCTATAACGACTGTAGCATGAGACTTTCCATGAAAAAACCCACAAGCAACTCCCTCAATGCAGGACCAGGATCTTAGATGAGGAATGACACTGGACAGAACAACCTGTAACTCTGGTTATCTGTATTGTTTCATGCAATGTGCCCTTCAGCATGATCAAAGCTTGTCTGCAGTGCTCAGCACAGCAGAGAAACCTAAAAGCCCTCCTGCCCTGCACAGTGTGTGGAGGTCTGTGATGCTGCAGGGTGAAGGGGAACCCCTCCAACCTCCACGACATCCTTCTGGAGGGTCCAAGATGCTTTGTTAAGGGAAATGCAATTATTCTCATGGAAATCTGGAATAAAACCTGGGATGTTGCTTATTAGATTTCATAGAAACATAGAACGGTTTTGGTTGGAAGGGACCTTAAAGATCATCTAGTTCCAACCCTCCTGCCGTGGGCACGGACACATCCCAGTAGACCAGGTTGCTCAAAGCCCCATCCAGCCTGGTCTTGAACACTTCCAGGGCATCCATACCTTCTCTGGGCAACCTGTTCCAGTGCCTCACCACCCTCATAGTGAAATATTTAATCTAACCTAAATCTACCCTCTTCCAGTTTGAAGCTATTACCCCTCATCCTATCACTACATGCCCTTGTAAAAAGTCCCTCTTCAGCTTTCTTGTAGGCCTCCTTCAGATACTGGAAGGCTACTAAAAGGTCTCCCCAGAGCCTTCTCTTCTCCAGGCATTTCATGAAAAAAAGATGTTGTGTGAAGATTTAAAGGGCCATGGTCTTACTGGTCTATCTAAGGAAGTCTTAAAAATTAACACTTGATTGACAAGGCACTCCTTTAAGAATAACACCAGTAACTCAAACCAGGGAAAAACACTTTTGAAGTCTCTGGAAATTAAAATCTATCTCTGCTTTACTGCATCAGTCCTCCACATTACTTTTAACATTTAAGAATCCTCTGAATTTCCTCTACCAATTTCTGACATTTTTATTATTTGTATGATATATTTGTTATTTTTAACCTAAATCTTTCCAGACAGCTATGCTGAGAAAATTCTAGCAAACAGAACAGCATCATGAAATTAGAATGGCCTTCAGGAAATAACAAATCTACAAGGCTTTAAATAATGTATGAAACTTTCTGTTTCAAATTGCCTTTTACAGCTGAGTGATAAGACAGACCATTTGGGGGTTTAAGCTACTAAACTTATTTCAAAATTTCAGCCACTGGAAAACATGTAAACCTAAAACAATTTTTTTTTCTTCACCAAAATAAAGTTATTTAGTGTTTTCCAGAAAAAAAAAAAAAAGGTTATGTTTCCAGCTAGATACAAGGAAACAAAAATAATCTGAATTTATCAGAGTAATTAATCCAGAGAATTGTATTGCAGAGAGAGAGCACTCGTTATCTAAGGCCTTCTATGTGCATACACAAACCGGCGCATGTGGATCCATCAGACCTGCTGAGCTGCACTCACTCATGGCACCTGAGAGTGAAGCCTGGGATGTCCATCCTGTCCCATGACACACATTCCTGCAGAGCATCGCCTGCCGCCCAGGTGGCTGTGCTGAGCGCCGCAGAAGGGGACTGGGTTGTGGTGCTCTAGCACGGACCAGGGATGTCTTGTGAGGACTTGTGAGGCTGCCCACCCAGCCTCAGGCAAGGGACCTGACCTTTTTCCTGCTAGAAGCACCGTGTATCCTCCTGCCTGGCGATGTGGGTTTTCACAGTAAAGGTGGTGGGGAGAAAAGGCCGGATTGGTTTTGCCCATTCTTCAATTTGGGGGAGTGGGAACTAGAGGGGTGTGCAGCAGGATCCAGGGGACCTGCAGGCAGCCCTCAGCAGCTACGGGCAACTGCTGGCGAGGGTAAAGCTACTCCAAGCCCCACACCTGGCCTGACGCCAACATCTGTGCTTACAAAGGAGTTTTCAGCTTTCCAAGACAGCTGTTTTCCAGAGTGCCAACCCCGAGACAAACCTCTCTTCTCCAGGGAGTCGGGTACCCTGTCTAGAGGGATTTCTCCTGTAGGTCCTATCTCTGCCTGGCCAACTTCTTTGTTAATGCTCACTTGTGGAAGGGGCTGAGAGTCATTAGCTCCCTTTGAACTCGGTATGAATAAAAATAATTCAGCATCACAAGCCTGAAATGATTTTGAGTGAAATCCTGGCATTAGTCAGGCAATGAAGTGAATGGGCTGTTATTTGGTCTTTCGTCCGACAGATGCACATTTTTACCACCTGAACATGACCCTTCACAGGCCTCTTTAGGCACATCCTCTGCTCCACTAGAAAGGAAGGAATTAAAGGTGAAGTAGATATTGCTGGTGTTTCTTAGTGCTAGAGCCTGATTTTTGTGGCTTCAAACTTTCTTAGGTTTTGAAGAAGTAGCCTTGAGTTTTCTATGTCTGGTGTCTTTTTCAACCTGGATTTTGGGAATGGAAGTTTCATAGTCAAAATAATTCAGCTGTTTCAGAGAACAAGAAGAGAACTAGTATTGAACTATGCCTCTTAAAATAAATTGAAAAAAGCACAGGGGAGTTATGATGGAGAGAGCAGAGAAAGGGGCAGAAGCATAGAAGCCAACAAGGAGAGTAAGTGAGAGCGAGTACAAAAGAAATAAGTATGCACAGAGGCAGAGGATAGGATCTGAATTGAGTGTGAGGATGCCCATAAACTGAAAATTAATCGCATTGCCATTTTTAGACAGTAGTATATGTCTAGGAGTTATTTCATGCAGTCTTTTATCAAACTTGTGCAAGGTGACTTGCAGCCACAAAGGGGTAGGCAATAGGGCAGTGTTGTCTCATTGTCATTTCTTCCTGATTACATTTGAAAGAACATTAAAGAATTGTTTCTTTTACTAGTAAAACACATCTCTGCTCTAAATCGGTTCAATTTATCAAGTCTGTTGAAGTGAGTAAAGTGAAGTCTGTTGAAGAAATAAAAATCACTGTAGGCATGCAAACCATTCAGTTAGTTTCAGCTTGACTTCAGACATCTTGGGGAGAACTCTAAATATGCAAACCCACCCCCAACCTCCAAAACATTAACTGACTCTCTGATATGAAGTTTGGAAAAATAGGGAACAATCATAGGAAAGACTGAAATATTCTATTTAGAGAATGTTGAAGATAAATATTTCTTTTTTTTTTTTCCTGACTGGAAAAAACTGATATTAATTTTTGAATTATTTGTAGTTACCCCTAATATTAAACTCAAATTTTTCACCTGAAACATCTTAGCCAATTTTACTCCACAATGTAATCTTGCCAACTTCCAATAGCTGTTTTTAGAT
This sequence comes from Tringa tobata, assembly GCA_033628505.1. Lineage (NCBI taxonomy): Eukaryota > Metazoa > Chordata > Aves > Charadriiformes > Scolopacidae > Tringa > Tringa tobata. Next base: position 1,317,306 of record JAHREE010000280.1, read on the forward strand.
AAATATTTTCTCTTAATTTTTTTTTTCCCTTACTACTGTGTTCTATGTGTGACTGACATTAAAAAAGTGTTTGCACTTGTACAGGGAGAGGAAGCTGAGTCTCTTTGCTCAACACAGAGTGATTTCCCTTTGTTTATCTCCATCGTATTTTACTTGCATTGGAGTATTTTCTTGACTTCATCCCTTAGCACAAAGCCCTATATCTTAGCATGAAGCAAACTCCCTTTTTTTAATCCCTCATGGCATTGAGCAAAGTCATTTCCCTCAGTGTGGGCTTTCTGAGAAAGAAAAATTATCCGAATATTCCAACGAAAAGCATTTTAAAAGAATGAAGGTTATCTGAAAGGATATCTGAAAAGATTATTGTGAAAGCATCTTTAAAAACACCCGTGAAAGCGGAGTAATTAAATGATTATTGTTAACTCTGCTGTTAATCTCTCCACTGTCATGGGCAGCATATGTACATACTTATCATTAGAAGAAACTTGTTTTCCTTCACCCTTCATTGTTGCCATGTTAGTCAGTCATCCTACAATCATAAATTTGCTTTTCTTGTGTAAAGCATGTAGTGATAACATTTTCAGGATTTCTAACAATATGAAGCTACATTTAAGAGATTAGAAGAAACACAGGGGCCTAGGAATTGCCAAGGTCTATGTAATTCACTGTCTGCAAGAAAACTATTAGTCTTAGATAATCTGCAATCTTTTGGTAACTGTTCCTCCATGGAAAGCTGACGTCTGAGATCTAGCTTGTGAAACGAATTGAAGCATGAGAATTGTGACCTCTTTTCTTGAAATGGCAACCAACATGTGAACAACGAGCACTCTTTGGTGGGATATTATGATGTACACATTTTAAAATATGCCAATATCTACATTCTTGAAAGAAAACTTTTTTTTTTTTTTTAACACAAACTCACATACATCATGCTACGTACTATCAAGAAAATGACAGCTCTTTTCACTGACGTGTAGTATGCTAATTGTGTGTCATAGTTTACGTGAAAGGAAATTCAAAATATGTCCTGATCAACCAGGAAACACAGTATTCAGTCAATAGTATTTCAGTATTACTAACACAGAAAATATGTGTAATCCTTTAATAAAGGTTGTTCTTAAATGGAGGCGCCACAGTCACACCAATTTGAAACATATTTTTTTTTTTTTGTGGCTGTTAGTTCTTGCATCTACAAGGTGGAGTACACATAACAATCTTGTAATTTGTTGGAAAGAAGGACAAACTAACCCAGAGGAAATGCTACAACAGACCTAGGATGTCTAGCAGCTCTTTAGATTTAAAAATTTCATGGAGACACTACAGAACATGCAGCCTGCACTGCGCTTTCCATGTTCACATCCATGTACAAAGATATTTGTTTTGAAAAAAAAAGGGAATTCTTTTTATTATTTTTTCTTTTAAATACAGCACTCTAAATATCATTCTAAAGCAGATAATAGAATTCAATTAAACCTTGATATTTTCATTATAGATATGAATTCTAACACTTTCCATTTTAATCCAGGCACACAATCCTTCCACACAGTAGAAACAAATACTCTAATAATGAAAATAGCCACTTTATACAGCCAAATAATAACTGCAACAAAAACTTAATTCAAATATTACTGTTCTCTTTATAGCTATCGCCAAGACTTCTACCTTCTGTCAGATTTGGTTAATGGGTTCAAAAATTAATAGGAAGGCGTAAGAGCCTGCCAGACAAATATGGACATCATATTTTAGTAAACGACATTTTCTTCAGATGAAAAGGATAAAAAATCAGGTTATTTCATTCTCATCAAGTAATTCACATGCTTGGTATCAGTTCTCACTCAAGAGACATACCACATACATGATGTTTTTTCACTCCAGAAGTGTACCACTCCCAAATTTCACATACATGTATAAACTCACAAAGCCTCACAACTTTTTGACTTTGGTCCATCCCTGGGAAAGAGAGGTTTCTCATCTGCTGGCAAGGAATATTTGTCACATTTCAGCCAAGAACATCTGAGCATGTTTTAGTTGTCTATTTATTTGCTTGCCAGAAAAACAGATGATGTTAATCACAGCAATGATGGAAGAGAGCATCCAAAAGGTCCACATGGCTTTTGATTAAAGCATGTTTGATAGTATTTTAACTTCAAGGGTTTTGTTGTTGTCACAGCTCCCTGCAGGGATGCACCTAATATATCTGTGCTTTTTCACTGAGCAATATGTATGATATGTAGCCCTCTTGCTGTTACTTTTCATATACCTTTTTCTATTTAAATGGCTTGGTGATTTGGTTTTCACATCTAAAGGTTTATCCAAAGCTTTAAAATATTTTGGAAGCCTTAGAACTGAGTCTTCTTACTGCTTATTCCACAACTCCTTAACAGCTCCACAGTTCCTCCTGGAACATGCAGAAATCCTTCATGCATAGCAAGATTCTGCCTCACCTTACTCCCTGATTACTACTCCCTGTACTGATATATGTTATTTTCCTTTGCACACCTATATCGCTGTGCGGGCTTCCCTGTGGCTATATTAGGAGGTATTTGGACAGTTCTGTAGACAGATGCAGAAAAGTTTTTGTGCCTTGGCTATGCATGTACCTTTTAGGCTGTACCTACGCAAAGTAACTATTCCTGTATAATCCCAGTTTTGATCTGAAATTATTACCCCTGTATACTAGTTTATATGAGCACTTACAGATGTGGGACGGGAGAGACTTTTGTTCAAAAATGTTCCCCAAAATGTGCCACCCAGACTACAACATGTCAAATGCCATGCTCAGACATGCTCTGTTTCCAGTACAAATAGGGCTCTCAGAGGCACTAAAATCTGCCTGGTCAGTGCAGAAAACAGAGTCCAGCTTTTCTGGAGGGTGGGACTGTGGCCACCTGGAAGGCTTGGCATAAGGGTAGTTGGACTGGCTGGAGGGCATCAGCCCTCAATGCTCACAATTGTCACTGAAAGAAGTAAGCACTGGTTTAATCCCAAATCAAAAATGCAAAGGCATATTCACCTACCTAGGGTGAGGGAATGGGTGAGGATGTGTCAGAGAAATGGAACTTTGAGGAGTGGGGATTCATACAGAGACCCGTCTTGGAGAATGCATTTCCACAGATAGGAGGGAGGTGAGGACACTGTAAAACTTCAGCTCAAGGACTACCTCAAAATTCCGTTTTTTTCTAATGAACAGATTTAATCACTAATGAGCAATAACCATCTCACTAAAGAGTCTTTGTTGTGATTTGTCATTATGCAGAGGCAAAACGGACTTGGAAACTGAGTTGAACAGTGAGCTGAATAGTGAGGTTGAATAGTGAAACAGTTGGTATGACAAAAATTTCACGTTAGTCCAAAAGAAATCCAAACCTGATTCATAAGAGTTACAGAAGGAATTTGATGACACCAAATGAGAAGAAGATAAGATGGCAGACAGAATTAAATGTTGAAAAAGGCAAATGAACATATGTTAGTAGGAACAACCTGAAGTAATAAGTGCACACTAAAGCACGGTCATGAAAATCAACTCTTGTCCATCAGGAGAAATGGATGCAAATAGTTCTGTGTAAAATGTCAGCTTAGTGCCCAGGGGAGTTGAAATTACAAAGAAATGTTAGAAAAGGAAAGGATAATAAGAGACAAAACATCATCATATCACTGTGTGCATTCCTGGTGTGTCTACTCTTGAATTCCGCCGATGGTTCTGGTTGTGTCACTTTAAAAGGGACAAAGGAGAATCTTTGAGGAAGAATAAGGTTGGGCAGTGACCTCCCTGTGAGGGATAATTGCATAAACTGGAACTCTTTAGGTTGAAAAAGGAATATTGGTAGAAAGAAAATACGATTTCATTCTATAAAATTACTAATTGCATGGAGATACTGAACAAGAGCCTGATTATCCATTATTTTTCAGGATGTAAGAACTAGGAAGAACCAAATGAGATTATCATTAGGAGGTTTAAAATAAACAAAAGGAAGTACTTTTTCAAATAAGGCATAATTTAGTTGTGGAACTATTTGTGAATGTCAAAAGTATAAGTGGATTCAAAGGCAGATTGAAGACTTTAAATGAAAGATCCATCAAAAGCTATTAAACATAGTGAAGTGATTACAACATACAACTCACTAAGTCTCTGAAATGTAAATTACTGGGAGTAGGAAGGGTACAAGTTAAAGTATCATTCTCTATTTGCCCTGTTTCTTAGACTTATTCCATAAGCACACTTTATTTATTCTTGTTAGAAATGGGATACTGGAGAACATGCACTTTTGAGCTGATGCTGCACAGCTGTTCTATGTGTAGTACATCACTTAAGCCAAGTTAATTTCATTGACTTTAATGGGAGCTGAATTAGGACGTCTAAGAGAACGAGTCTCCCAATATGATGTTTTGCTAAGGATATGAAAACTAAACTTGTTAGATTGGTAAATGTAAATTCAGAGGAAACGACAAAATCACCCAAACCACAGAGTGCCTTGCAATGTAGCTGCAAAGCAAAACCACTGTAAGGATTTATCTTAAAATAAATTATATTTATAATGCAAATCATAAAACATATAGGTTTATGATTTATCTGTTCTTGAATTTAAGTGACTTGTCAGCTGACTGCTTTTGCTCTCTCAAGTGGTAGCTGATCTGGTTGCATAACTGTTCATCCAAGCTTATAAAATGCATGGTCAATTCAAGGTCAGGCTATAGTTTTATGAAATTAAGATGATAATAGATATGGCCAAACTACAAACATGTCACCTCCTTTTCCCAAATTATTTGCTTTCCTGAGACACTCATTAGTAAGTGCACAATTAGATCAATATTATTTGATTTTCTTTTCTTTTAGAGAAAGAACTCTTTTCGAAAACAAGTCATGTTTGCAGAGAGAACATGTTCTTACAAAAGAAAGAAAATAAAATCAGACTAGAATAATTATTTTAAGAGTGTAAACCAGAGAGTTATTGCTTTAGTCCCAATAGCATGACTAAGCTTGTTACCTAAGGCAAGTTAAATACAGTGGCATATTAGAGTGGATAAACATAAACTGACTGACAAAAAATATTTATTTACATGAAAGAACATATTGCTTTTGCACGTGCAAGCATGTTCTCAAGAGCCCTCTTGTCCAAGCACTGTAACATGGTGCCTATGTGTAATACTCACTGTATGCTACGTAGGGACAGTGAACAATCCCTTCAGCTGCAGTGCCCTAAAAATGTGAAGAGTAATCCAGGTGCCTAAATGTGGCCATTGAATGCCAATTGAGATGCTCTGTGATAATTCAAGATACACATATGCTGCTAACAGATAAGACACCAGACGACTCCCTCCTTTCAAAGTTGTGATACTCTGGGGCACCTCAAAATGTATTAGGAACATATATTTAGATACTTGATTAACTACCTAGGTTTCAAATTTAAGCAAGCTAAGGGGGTCGTCTCAGTAGAGAGTAACAGGTATGTCCCAAAGGCAGGTCATCTCAGCCTACAATACCATTTTGAGATAGCTAGTACCTGTCACCTGTGGAAGGTTACCTTTCTCTAGAGAGCAAGCCTTAATGGGTAACCAACTAACTCAGGCTTTACTCCCAGTTCTTCTTCAGCCCCTCTCCAGTGATATGGATCCCACCCAGTTCCTCTACTGGGGGACCGTTATACTGTTGCAACACAAATATTAGTAATGTGTAGGGTTTTTGTTCTCAGAGGTCAGAACAAGCTCTAAGGATTTAATGTTAAATGTTTCTGGACTTAATGTTAAATGCCTCTGTTTCTTTATGAGGGAATGGAGTAAGGAGAGTGAAGTGACAACCAGGGTCACTTGGCAGGCTACCAGCAGAGCTAGCGATGCAGCCCTTGCTTGTAGATGCCTAAATATGGTATATAAAAGCTACTTTCTTCTAATAATGAATTGTTAATTACCTAGCTGGAAGCAAAGATGGAACTAATAAGATTTGTTTCATGTTTCATAGTGAGTCAATATTAAATATAACTAATATAGGTAACAAATTAATATGGTAAGAACATTAAGCTCCACAAGTATGTTTATTGATAGACAAATGTAGGAAATTGAATGGGAAATAAGAGCAGTAGGTTTTACCTTTAGTGTCTGGACTTACTAGGGAGGTGTGAATATGTATCACTGTAACCAATATCACAATGAAGGGAGAGGAAATTCATTACTGTCAGAGGGAAATACATTAATTTTACTGTGGTCTTTCACTACTCAATAGACTATTTCTCTAGGGAGGTACTGCAGGGCTTCTACACACTGGTAACATCTTGATGGCCTAGGTACAAAGGAAACATTTTTTTGTTTTGTTTTGTTTTAAAAATAATAATTATGTCCTATTAAAAGGAAGGCTGGGAGCATGAGAACTTTTAAGTAAATGAGAAGAGTATTCCCACCTTTCTCTGGTTAATAAAAATGCATTCTTCAGTTTTATGTTGATTAATGTCTTTATCTTTTATACTTTAATGCACAGTAAGAATGCTGTTTTCCAGAATTTTTTTTTTTATTATTTTTTTAGAATTAAAGAAAGAGAAGAGTATGTTGGAAAATGTCATTTTTTTAAACAGTGGATACACATACAAAACCATACAGTGTGTGTTAGAGAAAAAAATTACTTACTATGCCTGGAAGTCTTAATATGAATATGCATGGAGGTGATATGTACATGACAAAAGTGTTAGCACTTCCATCTGAAGTTCCAAGAGGTGCCAACGTGATATCTAAAAGCAGTATGTGCCATATTTTTACCAATTTGGGGTTCACTAAATGTATGCTTTGAATATATTCGTACATTGCTCAGAAGGGGCCAGAATAATCTAGTTTCTCGTATCTCTACATATGTGTTTGTTTACCTACATACACATGCAAGATTATACTTTACATATATTAAAAAAAAATAAAAAATTAAAACACAAAGAAAGGAAAATATGTGGTCTTTCTTTGTCTATTCTCTTTCCTCTTCAGGAAAAAAGAATTTGAAAGAAATCCTGTCTCTAAACATTATAATTTTGAAACAAAAGACCAATTAACACAAAGTATTTTAGACACAAACTTTTGAAAAACTGTTGCAGAAGCCAAACTATGTCTTATTTTCTGTAAACTTAATTAAAAACAAAACAAAAAAATATTTCTCCAGTTCTAAAAACTGAGTTCAAATATGACCTGACACTGTCCCTTTGAATTCAAAACCTGAAGGCTAGAATCACTCTGGAGTTCTCAACAGCCTGGGGAAACCTGAACAGCAAAATTGTTGGCTCTCCTTCTTTAATTTTTGAGTTTTCCAGCTGTTGAACTCTTCTGAATCATCTGTCTTTCTTGGCAAATGTTTGGCAACTAGATGCCTCCTGGGGTAATAAATCAGACGTGGTCTCTAACATATTTGCTCTGAAGTGTCACTGAGATGATGATGTGCTACCTCTACATTTTTAAAATATCTTTGTGTTTGAACATGTGCATCTGTACAAATAAGTAGCTATTCAACTCAATTTTTCTGTAAGCCCAGAAACCCACACTGCTTCACTCCATAATGGACATTGCCAGCTCCGAAGACAGAGTGGAGCTCCTCCGCTGTTCTGATGCATCAATATGTAAGTACTCAATTGGCAGGTGGATTAGTGCACAGCATGCATTTTCTTCTTTGTGAGTATTTTTTTTTTTAAATTCAAGGGTAAATGTCAAAACAATGCTGTAAAACCAATTAAGGAGAAAGAAAACAAGATTAGAGGTGCTACTTGAATTATTTATTGTTGTTCACTGTTGCCAAGTCTTTAAATAAGTACTTAATAGACCTTACTGTAAGTCTCTGAGCAATACAGTAATTTATTTTACGCACAGTTCAGCAGTTTCTTAACATTAAACTGAAATAGTCCATATAGTATGTTGTGAGCCTTTTTGAAGGCTCCTAAATTTGGACTCTTCACCATGTTTGAAAATCTTCATGCAGAGCTAAATTTATTAATTTCATTCAATAATCTGATATACTAAACAGGTATTGATTTCTGTGGAAGGGAATACCAAGATTTATTGACAAGAAAGATTAATTCTGACCAATTTAAAGCCAAGGTCAATATTTATCTTGAGGGGAAATAAATCCTGATATTCAGAAAAACAAGAGGCCACTATGTATATATTGTTGTTTATAGTCTCAGTGTTTTAATCCGAAATATCTGGAAATCACTCCTCCATGGATTTGAATTTCAGTTATTTTTGAATATTTTGAATTCACCTGAATGATTTGAATTTCAGGTGAACTTTTTCATTGATATTAATATGATAAAGTGGGTAAAATATTTAAAGGACTGGGGAAAACCATCTTTCCTAACCCATCTCCACCAGCATTTCTAGGGAATACAGTCAGGAAGCATTTACTTTTAAGAATGAACAGATCGGTAAACATAGCCACAGATTTACTAATTTGTGGTTTAGTAAAACCAGGAACCTTGTGATGTACACACAGTTCAGCAACATCAAGTGAATATTCACCGAGGCTGTATCTGAACCATGTGGGGGGGTGACGGGGGTGACAGGGGGTCTGGATAAAGCTGAGACACACACAAGCACACACCACATTGTGGTGCCCAGAGCCAGACCAGCCCCAGTGTCTCACACATAATATTTGTTTCTTCCCCATAAAACAATACTGCCTTTTGTGAACAATTGCATTATATAGGACCTATGGCTAAGGCACAAAAGGGGAAATTAAACAGTACATATTACAAATTCAAATTATTTCTCTGCATCACACAGAAGATAAATCCATCATGGTCTTACCCTCCATGCTGCCATGCAAATCAGCCTAATGAAATGGAGGATGAAATTCAGTAATATCCATGAGGTGCTCAGGCTGTACGGCAGCTTGCCATTCACGCAGCCGACAGAAGAGGGATTTATGATGCTGAAGGGGAAGAAGTTCTGGTTTTAAGGGAAGATTATTTTTGCTACCATTATCTGACTATTTGAGCTGTAGGTGTCTTACTCTCTAAACATTTGGGCTGGGTTCCAAATCTTTATCTATACATGCGCTTGCTTGAAAAATAGTGTCAGATACTCATTAGCAGTAACCTACAACTTTTGAAATTGACACCATTTACCTACAGGAAATTGTCTTTTTGAAACAGTACTTCATACTAGACCATTCTGAGATAATTGTTCCAATTAAAAAATACATGGGGCATTGCTGTGCACCTCAGGATGGAAACTTTATTGTGCTGTGAAAGAAGTCAATGGGAGTTCAAAGTATTCAGCCACCTGCAGAACTGATGACAGAGAGCCAAAAATTTGTAATTCATGCTGGAAAAAGAAACTATTCTACATGCAGATGCAGTGTCGAAAAGGATGGTAGTTTTAGCTTTGCTCCTTCTCCTCCTCCACCCCAGCTCCCCCTCTCCTGGCTTCAAAAAAAAAAAAAGAAAAAAGAAAATGAAACGATGGATTTCTTCTGTCTTTGAGTATTGCTGAGCTCTACATAAATAGGAATATGCTCACTGTAGGGAAACAGTGAGATTCAACTATTCCCATTAAAATGCTAATTACCACCCTTTTATAGATCAGTTGGAGAGGATTTGGGGAACAAAAATAGCACCCAGAGATTATCACAGAAAGAAAAAAAATCAAAGAAGAAAACATGACATTAAAAAAACTTGCTTCTAAATTTAGAATCCCACTAAAGTGAAGCTAACCATTTATTCTCCCTGGAGCTGCTCCATATATTAAACTGATATTGAGAAGTCATGAATTGCTATGCTTCCAAGCACAGTTCACAGTTTGGATTATTGTGCTTTCATATATTTTGTGTCCTGTCTGAGCTATCAGTGATATCTTAAAAGAGAGTCCTCCAGTCCTTACTACGTAGAAATAAATAATGTGGGACAACAGCATTAAGCAGTATAATCATGAAATTACCTGTTATTAAAAACAGAGCACAATTTTTTAGGGGAAATATATTACTCAGCTGTAAAATAATATGTTTGCCATTCACTCTAATGTTTCAACATTATGATTCAATCTTCTAAAAAGCTGACATGGAAAATAACAGCGTAATAAACCAATTCATCATAATGTGTAAAAGAAACTACTGGAATAAATTGTAATAACCTTTCAAAAACTAGCAGCTTTTAAAAGTATTAATTTCTACTCCAGATAATTGGAAAAGACACCTGGGCGGCCAGGCAATATTTTTTATGGGATTGCCCTGTCAGGAACTCAGATTGTCTTCAGAGTCAGGAGCGATCGTTTAGCACTAAGTGACAGTGAATCTTGAAAATGGGTCTTCCTGGATGCTGTTTGCCATAAATTACCAAACTGAACTCTCCTTCAAGGTCAACCATAAAGGAAGGCAGATATCAAATGGCCTTCACAGAGACCCAAAGTAGTCTTCAGGCCTCATGTAAGCAGGCACTGGTTGTGTTGGATCCTGTAAAATTGACTTAATAGACTGACAGCATAAATTATTATCAAACTTCGAAGATATTCTTGGGAACCAAATCGCTGACGGACATAATAGAGAGTTACAGTTTACAGGAAGAAGGACTAACACAAGTTGTTGCCCATTATGTGGCAGTATATGCAATGATATGAAATTAATACTATTAGAATTGAAGATATCAATGTTTCAAGGCATGCACAAAAGAACTTCCTAAAGAAAAGTAAGATATCCTAAGTCTGTCAACTTATTTTACCTTTTGCCTTTCACAAAATCTCTTGGCATTTTTTCTCCAAATGAATATCAAGACCATCTGTATTTATGTAGGCATTGTTAGTTCCAGTGTTTCTGCTTTGAAATCATAGCTCTGTATTAATGAAAGTTTAGTCAGTGGCGTTTATAAAAGCAGCCAGCAGTGGCATAAACCTGTGCTACAAAAGTGATTTTAGTGCTTTTTTTCTATTAGACACAAGAAAGGGTAATAAACAATCTGAACTCTGATGTCTTGAAATAGCAGAAAGTTTTTTATTGCCATCCCTTTCTCTCCAGTGTGGAAGCTGTGTTCCAAGGGTAACAAATGTTAGTTCACATTAAAACAAAACAAAGGGAGAAAAGAAAAAAGCATAGACAAATTTTGTGACCTGGCCTGTTTTGTGGACCAGCAGTGTGTTACAGAGCACCCTTCTAAAGGCTGCGCACTTGAGCTTCCATCATTGCAAAGGCAGAGGAAAAATCCTGCTCAGTACGGTGTGTGTTTGCGAAGGAAGGGAAAGCAGGAGGGTAGGAGGAGGCAGAATGAGTGGCACAGTGGAGACAACACCCGCTGCAGGGGCACTAGAGAGCCCGCTGGACCGTGGTGGTGCCAGAGGATGCTTCAGCCTTTGATGGGTGTTGGTTCAGGTCACGTGTGGGGACGCCACAACCCCATTGTAACCCCTCCTGGCCTCTTCCCACTCCACTGAAATGTATCCTCATGCTAATGTGCTTTTAAACAATTCTGTAGTGAAGTATTGGCGTGCAGCAGCCTATTGGAAATCTTTAAGGAGCTGCTGCGGTGCATACAGCAAAGCCTCAGCCAGTGCAAAGTGCTGACATGTTTTTCAGAAGCCTCTCAAAATGACAAATTTCTCCTTGCATACGTTATACTGTTTAGCCTTAAAACAGCAACGGATTTTATGTTAAAAATAAATCAAAGTAGAGGTTTGGGGATTTATAGACTGAACTCTGGCTTAACTACACCACCTCAGCCAAGCATCCCTGTCATAGCAGTGTAGTGTATTGTGTAGTATGAAAACGGGGGTTTTTTTATACTAAACTTTTGATAGTTTCACAATAGTTCTGTAAGAGCTCATGAAAGGATAGAAACTTCACTGGACAAAGCAAAGGCTTTTGAATTCCTGTGGTTCCCCATATGAATAAAATGACTTGCAATGTATGTTTCATGCCGCATATGTACCTTTCTTTGCTCTGCAGCGCTGCTTTCCTCCTTCCTTCCCTGTGTGCCAAGCCCGTCTTTCTTGTGCTATGATAATACTTTTGTGTGTGCGATGACCTCTAGAAATGAATAGCTATTTCATATAATTGCAAAGGTACCCCACTCTTTCCCAATAGCTTCACCTCAATCCTGAGAAATGAAACAAAGAGAGATTCTCCTCACAGCCACACTTCAGTGAGCTCAGATGTCTGAGCCACAGCCAAAACTAGGTCAAACAGCCTGTTTCCACATCACATACTGACCTCTTAACAATTTTGCTCTGTGATATTCCTAGTGGGTCTTAGCACAGACATTTACAAGGAATGAGAGGAATAAAATCCTCTCCAACACTTTCTCTAATTTCAAAATAAATTGGTGACATAGTTTGAAGTTCAGACTAAAGATGTGCTAATTATACAGGGAAAAATCTAATTAAGCGAATCAGGAAACCCATGGCAACTATTGTCACATTCTTGTATGACAGAAGCATCAATCTGGCAGTCACTGGAGCATACGCTCAATAACTGCCTGAACTCAGATCCTTTTTCATCAAGACCTGCAAAGTTAAAATGAGATACCAGCTATGACAACAGTTCAGCTTCACAGACCATATTGCATGAAGCAGCACTTCCTTCTCTCCTCTTTTCTTTCCTCTAAAAAATAAATAAATTTATAAGAAACCTCCCAAACAAAATGCACTTAGTATATTTGTATGTTGAAAGTGTGGAAATGTTATGAAAATGACATTCCCTGCTAGTGAAAAGGGCCGGATTGTAATATAATGTAATGTATATATTTTTCTTTCTGCAGCAATGAATATATTCCACTGAAAAACCATGGTTAACCTGGTCTAACCTGGTTAGAAAAAAAATGGGAGATTAAGAGAGTGAGAAAGACAAAATCACATATCTGTAGGAGAGGTGAAATTGCACAACTGATAAAAATTACCACTTCTACCGGAATTCAACTCTTCCAGCGCTCATTACTCTGACTATAACAAGAAGTTAAAATATTATGGTCATTTTGAAGGCCCTTCCCTCTCCAAAAAAATCCCTAAAAATAGGAAGAAAAATGCTATTCTCAGAGATGGGGAAAGATATACAACTTGTAATACTGTAAAGATGTAGGACCTATTTAAATAAGTTTGGTTCATGCGTCTTCCCAAAGCTTTTACGTTTAAACGGTTCATCCAAAGAATCTCTTGCATAATTAACATTCCTGGTTAAAGACCGAGGGAGGTTTTTAGGAAGAGTAAGATTTTATTTTTTTTTTAAAACCAGCTGATAACAGCTAGAAGGAATATGCCAGCTTCCAGGCATAAAAGAAAGTCAATACATTTAATGGTATGAAAAGAATGATATAGGGGAACACAGCATTTGGGAGAAACCAAAACTCCCTGCAAGGCTGATGAATGTGTTGCTGATATCCATGAATTAGTGAGCTCAGGCATAACATATATGTAAAGAAGACAGTATCAATGAAGCAGTAAATTCTCAGAGTTGTTTGACCAAAGAACTAACAAAAACCTCAGCCTAGAACACTGCAACATCCAGAGGGGAAAAACAGAGATCTGAAAGAAGGGTTGATCTGTGGCAAGGAGCACACAAGGTGTCGGGTAGGATATGAGAAATGCAAATGAGGATTGGGCAGAATTTTGCAAATAAAAGCAATGAAAGGAGATGCTGGCTAGCAGAGATTTTTCAGGACTGATACCATGGTAAAGGGAACAGTTTGCTACACAAGGAAGTGAACTGTATTAAACTTCGACTGAGCAGCCACATCCTTCCATGGGAAATGGTGTGCATGACACGCATCTTCTGGTCAGCAAAATTGTACTTATTGCTATTCTCCAAAAGACTCACCCACCCTTCTATGAGGAAGCTGAAGTGACGTACCCCGGTTGCCCATGTGTGAGACTTTACTTAAGGACAATAGGATAAAAACATCACAGGACTATAAATCAATTTCCAAGCATATCTAGGTCATAAATTCATTAAACAGGTAATGTCAGAGATGGTTTTCTGTGTTCCATTTCCGCTAAGACATAGTAAGCAAAATAGCACAATAAAAGGACATAAATATATATTTCATAGATTAGGGCAGTTTTCTGGATAATGTATTAGATAATATCACAGACTCTGTAGATTCAGTAGTACTTGCTGCACTTTAAATCCCTCATGTGTTACCCACTCAGCTAAAAAATTTCACAACAAGCATTAGGTGCACTTATTTACAGATGCTCTTACAGAATAATGAAGCAGAGGATAGAGAACTAAGAGTGTCTTGCTGTTCTATGTTTAGATTTTATTTCATCTCCATGTGATACAGAAGCTTACCTGCAAAGTATAGCTTACAAAAACTGGCCCATAATTAATTGCTGCCCAGTTTTTTGGTATCTTGGATAAGGCAACTGAGTGATCCATCAGATAAAAATGCATACAAGATTTTTTTTTTATAATTACATTTAGTACTTCACAAAAGAGGATATAGTCACCCATGTTATTACTTAATTCAGCCCAAGAAGCATTTCCAAAGAAAGTGAACAAATCCAGTGCTTACAATCAAGTAACTGGAGAATTGTGTAAGAACATGTTGCTAATCCATGTACCATGTTCCAGAGGAAGAAGTCAAACAAATGTAAATGCATTAGCATGCTGTGATAAAAATTAGGAGTAGCAATTGCACATTAATTCATTTAAGTATAGGCATGAGACTCCTAGTGCATGAAAGGGAGAGGGTCATTTACATATTACTGCTTCTTAGGGACACCAAGTCTTGAAAAACTGTTGCACGGAATACTTATGTCAGTATATAAAATCAAGGAAAGGCACTGAGAAGGCTCTGAAGACAATCAGAAAGAATAATATTTGTGGTGGTATCAGCAAAGTCACCAAGAACAGTTTTGCACAAGTAGAAATCCAAGATTGTCAAAGACAAATCAGAAATGTTGTGGCAGTTGCCAATGTTGGACACAGGTTTTCTTTAGCAGAGATGACAGTTTGATGCTACAGTCTTTTAAAGTAAGAGGTAGTTTAGAAGTAGATATTCTGTGTGTGTCAAACAAGCAGGTAAAAAGCACTAAGCTGTTTTTAACTGAGGAGATACTAGGGAGTGCTACTAGAAACAAAGATTGCTGGTCTGCCAAGAGAAATGCTTTGTTTGCCACAGTGATGGGGTGTCAGTTATTTTTAAGGAACAAACACATGTATATGACTTAGTTTTAGAGGTGAAAGATATAGTGCCATGATCACTGGAATTAGAAATAATTATTTCCATCCTTTCCTTCAGTATTTTGGCTTGGTCTGTATGAAAAAAAATTATCAAAGTGAGTATGCAAATTGTCCTTGTTGATCACAGTATCCCCTGTCTTTGTCGCTTTGTCAAGCCTGCACTTCTACATAGCAAAAGGTAGCGTCAGTTTGTTTGGTTTTTATATTACAACATTTTTGTTTCTGTTCTGATTGTTGTTGAGGAGAGACTGAGAATCAATTTGTGTTTGAGGAAAAATTATCTTTTGAACTGACCTTTGGTTCAGGCTTGACGTTACTATCACAAGTATGTTATTAATAAATGTGTAATCAATTTAAACCAGCCGCAGCCCGGAGGACTTGTTTCAGACACCACTTTCAGAGTGATCATAAGAAAACGTTCAGAATTTTCTTGGCCCTGAGGAAACAGGCTGGGGGCAATCAACATCTTTTTGCTCTGTTGCAACCAACACCTGGAAATTAAAACCTGTTCTCTGTAGCTGGTCTGACAACATGTAAACAGGCTGCTAATATACAGTCTTGTTTGTGGTAATATCCATAACGGGTTGGGCACTGTCTGAGCAGTAGAAAGCTCCTGACTTGCCTTGTGGAGCACTCAGGAAAGTGTTGAGAAAGCAGGGGACAAGCCCCTCCAATGCAGTAGTGGGGTGCTCTGATAGACACCTGCTACATCTTTCACATACGCTGCATTAACTCATATTTTGTGAAGAATCTGTATAGTGTAGCCTTATATATAGGCAGCTGACGTGCACTGGGGAAGTTTTTTAGACCACTGCCCTGCTGTTATTCCCTAAAACCTTTCTGTGATAAACTGGTACGTATGTGAGCTACACCTGGAGATAATTTTGCTTAGCAGAGGCCTGACATAAAATAGGTCTTAAATGAAGAAATAAAATTATCTCAAAGAGAGGAATCCTGAGTTTCTTTAATTTCTCTGCAAGGACTGAAAGAAGGAATAAAAAGCCTAAGCATTTTCAGGTGTTGAATTTGAATGGGTCAGTGCAGACATTGTACTGGCCAATGATAGGTAACTTATAGTATCCTAAAAGGGAAACAACTGGGATGGGAACAATAGCTGCAACCACAAAAATGGAAAGCAATCGATAATGGATTTTTAATTAAAGCTTAAGCTAATTTCCTTAAATAATCTAAAGTTTACACATGTAAGCTGTTTCTTAATTTTCCCCAAGGAAAAATCTATAAATGCTTTGAGTTAAAATCTGAATCAGCTGCAATGAAATCAGGAAATTAATTGTCTTTAGTTTTGGAAGTAGGACCTTTCTGTCATGTACTGTTTCTAACAGCATGAGTACTTCCCGTATTATCTAAAAAAAAAAGGATGAAATAATTGACATTGTCATTGAGCTGAAGGCATTAGATCAATATTAGCTTGAGAGTTCCCATAATTCTTGCAGTTTTAAGGTTTAAATGACATTGCTGAATATAAAGTGTATCAAATGTAGATGATTTAAGTATTAATTCCTCATTACTGTGTAAAGGATGATTAACTTTATTGAACCTTCACCTGCATATCTTTGCCAGGGCATTGAAAATTTATCTTAATTTTCTTTGAGTTTTCTTTAAAAGTCCAGGTAAAGATAATACAAGCAAGCTGAGTGTTCAAACTTAGATATTGTTTACTTACATAGTTTATAGATAAGGATGCCTGTTTTGTAATGTGAAACAATAAGGAATTTTATGTATACCAATTTGAACAGTTGGTGGCATTGCTTCTAATAAAGTCTCTTTAGTTAACAGAAGATGGTGTGCTATTTAAACAAGACCAACAAAATTTGTAAATCAGCATGTATCAAACAAAAAGGGGAAAATAACTTCTGGTGCTGGCATATTTCTTTCTGAAGGTCTGCAACAAACTAGAAATAATTCCAAAGAAAGGTTATCTTTTACTAGATGACACTTTTATGAAATTGTTTTAGCTTTTCTTTTTAGCACAGGAAAGGAATCATTACAAATAGGATACAAGTGACCTACAGATGATAAATCTCCTCCTAGCTATTTCTTTGTGTTTGGCTCTTCGGGCTTTATATTTAATAAATACAGTCATTTTAAATATGTTTACTTAAATTTAATTTTTAAATAATTACTACAAAAATATGTAAGCCTTGATGTTACTGCCACAGCCATTTCACATTCATTATTTATGAAACAGCATATAAAGCATATTAAAGCTTTGATCATCAGAAGGCCTAGATATAATCTGGCCTCTTTGTTGTTTTTGGCTGGTGATTGTCTACAGTAATCTGTTTATATTTGACACTATCATAGTGCTCTAAGATACTAATATACAGCAATATTAGACAACTACAATGACTGTGGGATGGAAATTTCCATTTGCTTTGGAAAATATTCATCAACTCTGCGATGACAAAAAACATAATCACTGTAATTAGGTTGTTCGATATACAATGAATTTCGACTCATCATTCTTGGCTGAATTTTTTCCAGTTCCCCCTACTTTAACTCAAATGTATTCATTTGTTGCTTTGTTATTTCAGTGATTCTCTGAGATGCTTTGGAAATAACTGCTGGCCATGCTCACAACAATATCAAAAGTTCACTATTTCTCAATATCATTACAGCTGCTTCAGTATTGTGATTTGAATATCCATGTAGTTTCATGGGACTAGTGGATTAGAAACTGGGAAAATAATTATTGGGAAGTAATTATTGTGGTAGCCTCATATGGGACCCAGAGTTTTCTCTGGAAGAACTTTCACTGACTTTTATAAGCTTTGGATCAAAAAATTTTTGTCATTAATTGGCTACCTTTAAAAAAGAGATTTATGAGTAATGTCTACACTTGGGAAACGTACTTATGGGCCAATGAGAGACACGAAATTGGGAATTTTCTGCTGAGATTATTAGTTCTCAGGTGCCACAGTACTGTACCAAGGTCATGGTAATGGCAGAGACACAAGAAGTCAGGCAGAACAGAAATTTAGCAGCTCCAGAAGAGACTTTTGCAGGGAAACAAAGAACACCCAGACAAGGGCAGGTGGTGTGCCCTGGGCAGCAACAGGTCCTGGGTCTCAAAAAATCACCTGCTTCTGGGCTGCCTGGCAGATTTTGAAAGGTATAGAAAACCCCAAACAACAAACCCGACAGAAAAACAACCTCCTTTGGATTAAAAGACCCGGCAAACTCAGCTTAAATTTTAATTCTCCGCTTCATCTTCAGCACGTTGAAATGTGGTTAACAGTAGCAAGTGTTCATAACAGATAAGGGAATTGTTGCTACTCATATAATTATGCTGTTTCTACATCTGAGCCTGGCAGTGAGACAGAGCAAGACATAGCATCACACTATTAGGACAGTTAGTGCCTTTGACAAGAATCCATTTTCCAGTGATCAGAGATGCAGTTTCTATTACTTCTTCTGTGCAAGCTCAAACATCAATGAAACAAACATTTTCCAGAAGACAAGTTGCTTTAAAATGCTTTTTTTGCAATGCTGACGTTTTTAATGTGTTTTTATAAAACTCCAACAAAGAAGACAAGTGTGAAGATCAAGAAGAAGCGCATACAAATAGCATCTTTAATCTGTATCTGTAATAGGAACTGAGCTTTCTCAGTACTGCAGAGATACATTTTTTTAATGACTCAGGCAAATC
The DNA here is from genome assembly GCA_033628505.1 of Tringa tobata. Taxonomy (NCBI): domain Eukaryota; kingdom Metazoa; phylum Chordata; class Aves; order Charadriiformes; family Scolopacidae; genus Tringa; species Tringa tobata. The sequence continues at coordinate 1,336,097 of JAHREE010000280.1, forward strand.
CTTTCCTAAATGTATTCATCAATGTGGGGTTCTTTTTGCGTTTTTTCCTTACCTAGCATAATGTCTTCAGAAATCTCAATTTTCAGAGTAACGTTCAAAAGTTGTGCACAGTAGGTCAGCTAGGGTACTCAAGAAAGTTTTGTTCTTTCAAAACTCTCCCTGACACGTGAAAAAAAACACCTCTGTGGACTCATGCATGCCATCTGCTGGCACTTTCTAAACCTCTTATAGGTACGTTGTTTTGTGGCTTCTCCAGTGTTTCTCCCAGCGGCTAAAAACACCCCCACTACCTGCTCAGGTCAATCAAAATTATAGGTAGGTGTTCCTAAAAGGCAGCATGTCCCCAGCTGGACATGCAGCTTCTGAGCTATCTGACTTTAATAGGCACTTTCAGAAAGATTTCTTTGACTGAATTTCTGTCTCCTTGAAACATGTTTCTCAATGATGCTGGTATAACTATTTCTTGTGTTAGTGGGAAAAGTGTTTGAAAAATACTGGTTAATATTTACACGTTCCTTCATGAAAAATATTTTATTTCAGTGTGATTCAGTGTCATACGCATACATCCATCTGTGTGGGTAAACAGTTTTGGTATATAGAACATGCACACTTGGTGCCAGTGATTTATAAAATCTTGTGACAGTAAAAAAATGTTGAAACAGGCACGCTGACATAATGGAGAATTGCATTTGCAGACAGTAGTTTCTTTCAAAACTATTACAAGCTACATTTTATTAATGCCTTTTTTCAATCACTTTAATAATATGTTAGTTAAAATTTTAAATGTATGCAATTTGCAGCTAAAATAATTGTTTGTGAATATGTACAAAAATACCTGTCTATGCACAAATATTCAAATTCACGTATACATATAAAGATAGATGTGGGTGTGTGTACGTCCATGTGTTTGTGTAAGGGGAGTAAACCAGCAATGTCTGAAGACATTTTGAGCAACGCTAGAACTTTCTTGTATTTAAAGGTATGTGTATGTACACATGCACACACGTATACACACACACTCTGATATAATATCAGTGAGCTGAACAGTAAGCAGTTGAGGCCTGTATAATAGCAGGCAAGCTGAACTGCTTGGTGCTGTTTTACATATACCCAACGACCATTCTTCAGGAAAAGACTGAAACCTGCCTGATATTCTTGTTCAGTAGTGACAGTAACCACTGATAAGGAAATTGTTAAGAGGCTGGAGTGATAACCTAACAGAAGCACTGCATAGCAAAGGTCCCTTTGGATGAGGAAAGTATTTTGTGGTAACATCAATAAAACAAACGGGGTCCTCCATCCTGTCTGCACGCACTGACTGCCTTGTTCTGGGGATGGGGAGAGGGGCTTGTGCTCTCAGCTCCCACCCAAATGCGCCAATCTTATATATACCATTTGCCATATATTAGTTTCTGGCTCATCAGAAATGGTATCAAAATAACAGAAAGGCCTCAGTTCAGCCAACAGCTGGAAGTGAGGTAAAGCAGTAGAACATCTGTCATTGAACCGTCTCTTCTTTGTGTCTGTTTTATGGAATCTTTGAAGGAGGAACCATGCTTATTTGTTTTTTTTTTTTTTTTTTGCAAGGGGTAATGAAGTTGCTAGTGCTAAGCAAAGAGAAACTAAAAAGGCAAACAAACATGCAAGGGTAACTCTGTAAAGAAAACATTGCAATGCTCAAAGCTACGCAAGGAGGTCTGAATCATGTTTCTTGAAACTTAAGACATGGCTTCCTTGAGCCAGCCACTCACTCTACCTCTAAGCATGTCAGTCTGTGGAAATTCAAAGCTTAAATGACAGACATTCCAGTTGAGAAAATGTAAGAGTGGTTAAGCAGAGTAAACAAATATTTTAAAAATAATCTCTTAAAATGCTAGCATATGAGAAATAAACAATCGATAAATTCCGTAACATGCACTGAAGAAATAGGGCAAAAGCATAAATCTTCTAATCCCTGCCCCTCACTCGTTCTCCCACACTATTGCAACAATGGATGCCTTACTTTTTGGATTTGCTTGTTCTACTTAGGTTATCTCTGAAATGGAAAAATAGCACACATTGAACTTACATTGGTTTCTGAAAATTAATGTATTATATGTTTTTAAGAATTGGTTTGAAAATCTTATGAAAGTTTTCAAGGCACTAAACTATTACAGTTAAGCCTCTTATTAAGACCATATTTGGAAAAATGTCACAGTGACACAATTCTGGGAATCATAATTAAGAGAAAAGAGACAGACAGAGAAGATATTATTCTTCACAGAGGAATAGGAGAAGTAGCATAAAATAATTTTTCTGTTACTTATATAAATCATTTGGTGCAATTATAACGGTGTTCAAGGATTAATATTGGAACGTTAGAATGATAACATTTAAAATAATTGCTTTTGTTCCTATAATCTCCTAGTTTCATTGTTCTTTCATCTTCTGCTTAAATCCAAATGTCTGCATTTGAAAACTTTTAAAAACATTTCACCAGAAAAGCTCGTGGAGATATATTATCTCACTTTCATTTCTGTCCTGAGGCTATAGTGTTTGACAGTGACAGAAAATAGTTTCAAGGACAATATAATGACAGAGAGGGAATAAATTAAAGGAAAGTATAAACTACTTAGTTGCAGAAATATTTTGCTCTTGTTCTAAAAGTGTAGTCTGGAATAAATATTTTAGACTGAAAAAGTGCCTTTTAACCATGAGCAGGCTTTAAAAAATCTGCTACTATTTAATTCACTGATAGCCTTGTTTTGAAGGAACATTCCTAACATTATCCAATTACCACTTTCTCTACAAACCATAAAATTTGAGTGAAAAGTTGATCACATATATATTCTGAAAGTATTTATTCATACCATCAACAGTGCCTTGCTAATCAGGCATAAATCTGAGGCATTGTTTAAAACACGGTGGTTGTTTTCTCAGTGCTGAAATATTGCAGAGAATTCTCTGATTCCTGCTTCTACAGGGACTAAAGCTGCTTCCACACACCAGGGTGGAGCTAAGGGCAGCAGACTTTGACCTCAATAGCTGCAGGCCTTCTTCACGCCCTTTTCTTCTCCCCTTCACGTCACATGCCACAACCTTTTCCTAAAGTAGTCCATATGGTTTTTAGATGATGGGAACCCCTCCTGGGCTGAAGGACAGGCCTCTTCTTTATCACTGCACTGACCAATACACCTCTGTGCCATGGCCAGGGCTCTTGCTGGCTCTCTGCTAGGTTGTGTCCTTGTTCTAAGTATGGGTGCTGATGACTTCCCTGTGGCCCAAGAGCCGTATGAAGGTGGGTTTAACCATCCATCTGGGAAACCTTTAGTTGCACGTGGGGTTTGTAAAAGCAGAAGCTTCAGTGCCTTGGAACTTCAGATGTTGACAGTTAGGCTGCGAGTCCTTCTAAGATAAGGCTAAATTCTCATTTTACCAGCTGAGGTTGGTGCTTGAGGATTTTCTCAACTGTGGTGGCACTGTCATGGGCAAGGATACGCTTTGTTTAGGAATTTCACTGCCAGGCCAGAATATACACAATACAGCCAGAAACACTATGTATGGTCTAACGGGTAATGAAACACAGAGTTATGTGCCTGGGGGTGGTAGCATGTGCAGCAGGAGCTGCTTGAGAAAAACAGAAGGAAACACCAAGCACAGGGGTAGGTGCAAGACCTCAGCCCCAGCCTAGGGTTAGGGACCTGGCTGATGCAATGGGCAAGCACCTCCATGACCCTGGGACTGAGAAACCAAAGCTAAGAAAATGATTCAGAGTTAATGTGATATGCACCAATAAACAGTGTCTATCAGTTTGGTCTGAATTCACTAATAACTTTGAAAGGTGTTGCTTGATTTCGGACCTGAAGGTTGGCTTTTCTAATTTTAGTCCTTTAAGCAGTTTGACTGTGTTGTGGCTACAGCGAAATAAAACTAGAGGTGGTTAATGCAGTCTCCTGCAGAGAGGAAATATTTAAATTCCCTACGGCCAAGGACCTTTGGTGCCAAAGCAGAAACATAAAAAATGAATCAAGAACTTTAAAAACTGAAATAAACAACAACTACTGAAAGATTTTTAGCACCTCAGAAGAGGCAACTCGAATGTGGATGTCCTTGTTTTAAAAAATATTAATGTGGAAGTCCCCATGTCTACTTTCTGGAATTCATTCCAAGTCCTTTATTGTTTCTAGCTCTCATGACTGAGCTGATTTAACTATTATCTTTTAGCTTTTTTGAAAGTCTCAACCATAGTTAGTATTTCGTATGGTAACAGCAAACGTGACTGTTTATTACTTTAAAACAAATGTAAATATTTACAGCCTAATATACCAAAATTGATTAATGATGTCAGGTAGCTGAGTTTACACACTTAAAGAAACCTAATATTAAATGCTGATTTAATACTCAGTGTTTTTTTCCTATGCATTTCAAATGGAACACTCAGTGTGAATTACTGACTGCTTTTGAAAATGTAAACCTATAAGTCTTTCAACTCTCTGATCATTATACATGAAGGCAGCACTACACAATTCTTTTCAGAGTGGCTATGCTTGCAGTGCCTACATGAGATCAGTTTAAAGAGGTTATGAAGAAAAAGCAAAAAAGACAGCAAAACCAAAGCAAAACAAACTCAGAACCTGAGAGAGTGTTTTAGAAATAGTTATTAATTTCTTTGTATGTTTAGATTTATTCTGCTTTAAGTAAAAAGACCAAGTAGAAAAGATAAAGGATAAAGAAAGAAACTTTCATGAAGACAAGTTTATTTTGGGGAATCATGGCATAACTTCTAACTACTGTATGACTACTCTGTCTCTGTAATAATTACATAAATGAATCCTGCTTTATTTCATACTATATTCCCACAATGCCTTGCCATTTCCTCAAGTGCCATACCCTTTCTATTTTTCTTAATACTTCCCCAGTAGCAGCCTACTAAAGGCTTTTAAATAACTCATGCAAGCCTTTTTTTCTTTCGTCTTTCTTTTTTTTGAAATTAATCACCTATAAAACTGCATATTCTCTAGATAGTAGGAGATGAGGATTGCCCCCATTTTGCATAAATTGCTTTTTTGTTATTATTGCAAGGCTTATAGGCTCAGCTCCTTGTTAACATGGCTCACAGTAAAATTGAGTTTGCTCAGGTCACACTAGAGACTAACACTTGCCCAAAGATATTTCTGTGCTTATTGCCTTTTATCCCTGACAAATCCTCCTCACTGAGCAATAATATTGTTAAATTTGCATCCAGTTCACCTGGGTTTGCAATCAGGGGGCATTTCTAATGTATTTCCTTCTCTTGGTTTCACATGGGCCATAACTTTCACTTTCTAATTTCTTTTGGCTGACATCCATCCATCCATCCATCCATCCATCCATCCATCCATCCATCCACCCATCCACCCATCCTTCCTTCTACCCATCTGACAAACTCCTCAACCTTCAGGCTTTTTTCCTTTTAAGTCCTGCTGTAATTTTGCTTATAACTGTCCTTCCTGAGCAATGACAAAGGTTGAAATGAAGCCACTGGCAGGGGTAAGGCCAGGCTGGACTCTCCTCAGTGGGGGACCTGCCTCCCCTGCTGGACGGTGGCAGCAGGGAGAATTCAACGTTTCCTTCCCAAAGCTTGAGATATCTCTGTGGCTTGCCCCCCACCATAAGAACAAAAATTGCAGAATATCACCTAAAATAAAGAAGGGTATAGACATTCCTCCACCCGTGACCGCATATGAAACCATGTTTCCCAATTTGTTTTTCTGTTTCTCTTCAAACAAGAGGGGCTGCAATTCTCACAGAAATCAGGCTTTTTGATTTTACTCTGTTTTCTAATCATTATCCTGGTTTAAACAACTATCCTTAAATTCTGGAACAATTCCATTACAGTGACAATTCAGTCATGCTTAATACTGAGTGTATGCTTTTCTGTAACTTTCCCCTTATTTACAAAATGCAATATAAAAAAATTTATAATTTCCTAATTTTAATATGCACGACACTTAAATTCCCACCTCTCACCCTCCTCAGTACATGGAGTAAGCTCTAATCTCTTTCTGAACCAGTATGTACTACAAGAAGAAAGTACAGTCAAGTGAGAAAAAAAAAAATCTCATTGCTCAAATAAGCAAGATATGTATATTCATATATTCACAAAGAAATTCAGCAATGTTTTTAAAATGAGAGGGTTCTGGAGATTTTCCAGCTTTCTTCTGGCACTATCGGTAGGGGATATTTCAAACTGCTGTTTCTTCATCACAAATGCAGAGTCACTATTAAACTGCTTAAGGAAGATAACTGAGCTGATGGGTCTTGCTTGGTTCACTGTATGATGACCAGATCATAGGAATGTAAAAAATTATTACATCTAGTGATGATGTAAGGCAAATTTCCCGAAAATAAACCAACCGTGCATTTTAGTACGTTATCAGCTTAACTAGTATTGAGAAAACGTCTTGTTGACTGAAATCAACACATGAAATATAGCTTGTTAGTAACCATATCAATTTCCTAATCAACACTACTTACAGTTGACAGAATAATGCTAACCAATGCAGAAAACAGGGCACATACAGAAAGACACTCTGTAATACTGGGAAAGGAAGCATTCTATGCTCGAATGAAGCAAAAGAAAAGAAAAGGCAGACAAGTCTCTATACATCCCTTCACTCACACATTGCAAGTGTGAAAAGGATATCCAAGCATCATTTGCCACATGCTCTGAGGAGCAACTTTAAAAAAATTTGTCATTTTTTTTTTGTCACATTCAAGAATTTTACAAGTATGAAAGAAAAAGCTGAAATCGGACAGTGGTACATAACAGATGGGCTGAATTTCACTTTATACGCCTAATAGGAATGACAGTTTCCTTAAAGGAAGACTTTCTGTAATGAAGTTCTTTAAAATAATAAATATACCTTAACAATGCCCACGTGAGAGGAGAATATTGCTAGTGTTCACACAAGAAAGGGAATCGACCTACAGGGGCTCCAGATGAATAGTCAAAAGTGTGAGATAACTTGAAAGTCAGTCCGAGAGGGCTGCAACCTGGCCGTGTTGTGCTGGCATCCTCAGAGGAGGGTACCCGTCAACTTCAGCTGCAGCTGGGTGTTCTTCATCATTTCTGTCAGTCAGACCCCAAGCACTTCTTTTTGCTTAGACAAATGGAATTAATTGGGAGTAAAATCCACTTAGCAGACAACTGTTAAAATGTAAATTTTGAGTCATCTGCCCACCATCACCAGGAAGCTTAGGTCAGAGGCCAGGAGGAACCCAAGGTAGAGTTTTCTCTCTAGGATCCTCTTCTTTGGTCTAGAGTTCAAGCAATTTAAGAAGTTGTCCTCCCTTGCTCTTATAACATCCACAGCTAGACTGTTTTAATGCCCTCATCAAGAGTTTGAGTCTGCTTCAGCACAAAGTCACTGGACTTGTTTCAAGCTGCCAGCAGCGAATGCAACTCAGTTGTGGAGGCAGAAACCTCCAGCTAAAGGATTGTACTGAACAGCTGGTGGGTAGTAACTGCTAGAATTGCTATACTGACTTTTGAAGCCTCAGGTGCTTTAATTTTTAATTCTTGCATTTTTCTGCCTTAGCTGTCATATAACTTCCATTTTTACCCCATTTGAGACAGGCATCCTACAGAGATTAGCATATTTTTTCTGTGTATTGCTAGCTAGTTCTCAGTGCTTAGTCCCTCCTGTGCAGTGAACGAAGCAGAGGTCTGAAAAAAATACTATGTAATCATGAAGCAAAGACTGTGCTGTAATGCATACACTCAAGGGGAGAAAATTAGCACTGCATTAGGCTATCCTAGTCCCTGGGTGCTTACCTTGGCTACGTTTCAGGACACAAAGCTGTCATTTCTCCACACACCCTTGCTTTTCATGGCAGAAAGCTTGGCCTTGTAGGTAAGAAGCTTGCTGTAGTGTTTTCCTCCCTGCGTGGGAGTGCAGAGAGGTGTGCTGGAGCACACAGCAGCATCTCTTGCTAACAGCAGCCGAGGAGCACCTGGACTGGTTCCTCACGTGGCATCCTTCTCTCCTTGCTCTAAGACTGTAATTGAAACCAGGCTGCGTACTACTACATGGAGGTCCCACCAGGGAAGAGGAAGCAAACACTTTGCTAGGTGGAACAAACGATTTAACTACAAAGAAATGCTGGACTAAAAAACGCCAGCTGATTGTCCTTCTGCTACTGTCCCCTCCACTTGCCTTCAGCAAGCCGTTGCCTCGCTCTGCAGCAATTCTCCCGTGGGCTTCACTGCTTCTGCAGTTTTAAAAATCTACCCTGTTCACTCTCCCCCAGTTTTTAATTCCCTGCAAAAGCTTGCTTGTGTGCTCCCCCAACACTCATCTCTGTTCAAAGTGATTCTTCACAATCTGTAGTAAATAATAGAAGGAAGAATGCCCTGTAAGCAGATGCCCATTCTATTTATGCTTGCATATAATTCAATCGTAGTCCTTTTGTGCCTTAAAACTTGAAAAATCCACATTAATAACACATCTGTAGGGTTACAAAAGTACATCTGAAAGTGCCAATTCACTTATATTTGCACACTATACTGGAGAAGCAAAAGGCCAGAGGCAATAGAACGAGGAAGACTGAAGTGTTGTTTGCAGTTCAGTCTGCCCTTGTCTTTTCAGAAGGCTGAGATTATTATTATTCTCTCACACAGTAGTCCTATGAATTTGTGTCTTGAATTGTGAGCTTCCTATTTATGGCTTTTCCTGAGTTTTGTCATTTGCCTTGCTTGCAGAGTCTGGCTGTGAAAGCTGCAACACGCTTCCTCTGTGGAGCAATTGCAAGAGTTGCTAAATATTATGAACACGATCCCACAACACATCTGGCAGTGTGCTACACCACGCAAGCTTGTTACCTCTTTGTATGGGGGAGGCCCAGAGGAAATCATCATAAAAGTGCCAAAAGAATATCTAGCAATGACATCTGGGAAAAAAAAAAAATCCTCTAATGAAACTGGGACAACTGAGAAACATGCAGAATAGAAGCAAAGGTCTTCATGCAATAAGCAAATCCGGCAGCTGGGGCTTTAAGAAACCCATCAACTATCATGGGACCAAAGACAGCGTTGCAGGGATGGCAGAAGTGAGCAATGGATGAGTTGGAATGACTCATGTGTTTGCAAGCCCCATTCCCTCTTAGCGGTGTGCTTACTCATACAGAGTTTATCTTATGTATTATTTGTTACTTTCATTCATTTTAACCTGCAGGCTGTAAACACATTTGTTATGAAAAGAATAAAATTACACAAACTCTGTGTGAAGCCCCTGAAATCTTGCTACAGGACTATTCATCACCTTCCCATTCTCATCACAAAGGCACTGCACCATTTGTTATTATTAGATAACACAAGAAAGAGAGGAAAACAGGAGAAAAAAAAAAAGAGGGAGACAACACAGAATGGAGTTGGGAAAATGGACAAAAGGCAGAAGAGACATGGTGGTGGTGCTGGAGGACAGAGAAAAAAGAGAGGAGACACAGGCACGACGGAGTGATGAGACTCAATTCAACAATAGGCTTCCTTTATAAAAATATGTTTTCTCTTGCCTTACTACTTTTCCTATTGTGATAAAGTGAAGCTTTTGAGTAATTTTGCTTACTGCCATGGCAGCGATTATCAGAACAGTCTCCTGAGTACTTTTAGCCAAATAGTCTTCAGAAGTTCCTAAGTCCATTTTGTCAATTCAATGGGAATTTTAATTGACTATTAAAATACAGCATTACACAATAAAGACATTACTGTACTGCTGCAGAAATACCAGCAAATGTGTCATCAACAGAAAAGGCGATTCTCTTCTGTGGGTTTATCGAACTGCTACAACAGCATAAATAACCTGGAGCAGCAGTAATTGAGCATAGAGAAGAGCTTTCCAAATACGCTTTTCCTCCAAACATAAGCATAACACAGCAAAAATCCAATCATTACAGCATTAATTTTACATGATTGCACAGTTTCTCCCTTCTTACTATTACATATGTAATAGGTTACGTTTTACTCTGTCATATAGGATGACAAGCTGCACATCTACACAACAGGGTAAAAATTAAGTGACTAAGTGAAATTGCCATATGATGACACTGCATAGAACCCAGCCTCTTTGAGCACATTTGCTGTCTTTCTGATTTCCAGAACAAACATCCTGGTAACTGCACTGGTTTAAGACACAAAGACTTTTGTGCCTTCAGATCCGTGAGCTCATGGGGTAGGGGGCAGGGGAACCCCAATTTTGCCAGAGCCCTGTCTCAGCTGACGGTTCCTTCCATAGCAGGTTCCTCTGAACACCATCACAGGCAGGAACGTGCCTCACCATTCCCCGTGAGCTCTCTCACACGCGCAGCACAGAGAGATGTGACAGCGTGCTAGGCATCGTGTCAGCAACAGTCTATACAAAAATCAGCTCATGGCTGAGACCTGTGAAGCCTAACCTGGCTCTGCCATCCTCAGTGAAAGCTCCATACCACAGTCTAAACCAGCATAAGTTGTAAAGACAAAACTTGCATTTTCAAGAAGTGATGTGTTCACAGGGATGCGCATATCACAAAATCACGTTAATCAGCTGAAACTGTATTTCTGGAAATCACATAAATGAAACAGCATTTCTCTATGCTGCATTTGTGCTGAAGTTGTGTAATGTAGCTAGCAGCCTTCCACTTAATCATGAGTTTTCTCGTTAGACAGCAAAGAGTGGAGAAGAAAGTGTGGTAGAGTATGCCAATGAGCAGCATAAAGACCATACACAGACCGAAAGCAGGAGGAATATTACACACTGCTGCTAGTCTCAAAGGGCTTTATTAAAAACAAAAGCATATAAAGTAGTTCCTGAGCGGGATGATTTTTAATTGTGTCCTCTTGGGATAACTGTACAAGGCAGACTTACTTGCCTCTCTTGTAGTCTAGAGGGACCTAACAAGCTCTCAACAGATTCCATTTGGTCTAAGATGAGTTACTGCTGAGTACCCGGACTCTAGTTAAGTCTTAGTGATAAATTCTATTTAGCTGGTTCTGAAACAAATACAATTTTATAGACATCTTTTTTACACTAAAAGAAAAAAATTAAGCAAATATATAAAGGGTTGGGTGTGACAGCTTCTTCTAGTTCTACTTTCTTATTAGCTTAAGCCTCTGAGTGTACACAAACCACCGTGTAAAACTAGCAAATTCTGTTCACTAAACAATAATACCTGCAACGTGCCTGCTTGTGGTGGGGCTAGTGACCAGCCTGATTGGCCTTAAACTCTCAGGGAGCCAGCCTACCCATTTTCTTTGGCCTTTCTACAGGCCAGGGCTTCTCGTGCCAGACGCAGGGCAGGCAGCTGGGCACAGCACTGCAATGCCACCTTTTACCACCCTTCTTCGTCCACACTCTGCGTTCTGCATACAAGGCATAGGCGATGCATGAGGAAGGCTGGGAAGAGGAAAATCCGTAATAACTGTGGTAGCTAAGTAACACGGGAAAAAAACCCAAACCAACCCTGTAGGAGAAACCCTCTGCAGCTAACCAAACTAAGCATCCATGGAAAGGATGTGGCTTAAATTTCGATCTTGCCCGGGTGTAACTCTAAATTTTTTCCTGGGCAAACAGGGATTGCTTCCCTCCCATTGGGATTTGCAGACTAACATCTGTAGCAAGATCAATTATTTATCACAAAGGATAACCAGAGGAGAAAGAGCAGAGCCCTCCTCTACCATCCCTGGTTTATTTCACAGCTCTATAGCTAGTGCCAGACAAAAGCCACGCACCAGACAAGCAGGACTCTTTCTCTGATTATTAGATACCCACTCGGAGAGAGGGAAACCAGGCTCCAGTGACTACTTGGCAGAAAACGGGACAAAGCACTCCAGCAGGAGGGCCTGGCAGTCTTTGGTTTACGTTACCAAAATGTCTATGCCAAGAGGTCTCAGCGTGACAGCCTGTAACCAGACGTCTCCTACCGAAACTGCTCACAGGCAGCGGCTGAAGATCTGTCCCCCCAGTTCCTTATGTTTGCTGTGATATGGTACTTTCCCTTACCATCCCATTGCTTTACACTGGTCTCTCAGATGTTACGAAAGACGATGAAAGTAGCAGGATGAAAGAAAGAGGGAAAGCTCAAAACAAGCTCCCATTAAATATTCATAACTGCTAGTAATTACAAACAGAAAATAGGAAATAAAGCAGCAGTGATTACGCAGTGTCCAAATCATCTATTTGCAAATCCCTCTAGGAATTTTTCTCCATAGATTTCTGCTGCCTGAGTTGGAAAATGAGCCAGTCTTTTTGGCCTGTATCTTTGGTCAATTTTAGCTACTTTATTTATTGATTATATAAATATAGGCTTGTGTGATGAGTTTCAAGTAAAAGTAAGGCTCTGTGCCTTATTTCTGCTCTCCACTATAACCCATAACAAAACTCTGTCTTCAGGAAAAACAACATGGCATCTCAATGGCACAAAACTTTTAGATTTCAACACCTAAACTGTTGTGTCTGTCAGTTTGGATGTTAAACGTTTGTGCATTCACAAAAGAAACGGCCTTCTAAATTTTTTTCATTCTTTTCGATTAAGGTTTTTTATATTATTTCTGCTTATTATGATAACTCAGGTGATTCTGAGTAGCCATTTTCAAGTCTGTTAACCAAAATCTTTACATGTTTAAAAACACATTTAAAATGTTGCTTTTCAAATATAAGATGACAGCAAGCAAAGAACTTTATCTAAAGGCTTGTTATACATGTAAAGCTTATATCTATTTCATGTAAAAAGTGATGAACAAGTTAACTTTCTGGGAATTTCCATTTTTTTCAACTACATAAAATCACACTTATTCAATTCTGTCTGTGTTTCTGTGGTGTAAAAGCTGGTGTTGCTTAACTGGTGTTAAATACCAGCACATGTGGAAGAATCATGAAATACGTCACAAGATATTCTTACAGGTTAAGATATGGAGAACTGCTGGATTTGAATCTCATGTCCGTGCTAGAAAACAAGGTGTTCAGTCAGATCAAGGGTGAAAAAGTTTGTTGAAATCCAGTATCAGTTTTCTGAGCCATAATAGTCCTCTCAAATTACAGAAAATCACAGATAATTCATCTTGTTACTACTTTGAATCATTTTAATGTTCCCATGAAGAAGCCTCCCCCTCTGATATGAAACATCAGTTCATAGAAACACAGAAAAAAGCATGAATTCTGCTTCCATGGTGAACTTGTCGGTTTTTGCCATCTGAGCGCTCCACTCAGCTTTGGAGACCACAGTAGCCTTGTTAGGTTTCTAAGGCACCCTAATTACGTACATTTGAGATTGCAGAATGCTTTAATTTAAGCCAGCACACAATCAGATGCTGTGCTTTCACAAATATTCAGAAACATCATCTGCCAGGATCAAGAGTAATTGAACTGATATCTACTGGGTTTTATCTGCAGCTTTGCTGCATAATTTTTGATTTTCTTTAGAAGGCTTTAACACAAAGAGAGAACATGCCTAGAGTCCCACAGAGGTGTTTTGACATTAGGCTTAATAAAGCATGAAGAACTCATTAATAAATAATGTTCTGCTAGGTTAACAAATAAAGCTGAATGCATTTGTGAGGCCCAGAAGTAAATCACATCATGCATGCAGCCAAATAACTTGTTAAAATTATTGCAGTGGTCCCGTTTCTTCACTGTGTTTGGCACAGCCCAACACAATGTTGCACAAATAAAAACCACTGCAGCGTATATGCATGCACCTTCAATTATAATGTTACCTGTCAATTTTTATTTGCACTCTGCAGGCTGGAGGGGTTTGTAAACAAGCATTCATGACAGTGACAAAGAGATATTTATAAATTGTTAAGCTTTGCTGAGACAACACTGCTGTCTGGAGCTTCAAAGGAAAAGACCTCTTGTATTCATTGAGTTATGCATCATCCCATTCCTGTGTCAAAGCTACAAGCTCCATACATTTTACTGCAGACACGTTTGAGTTACAGCTTTCAAGGCTGTATCAATATTTCCATATGTCCTTATTTTCCAAGGTTAAACATTCTGGCAAGTTTTGAATCAAGGTCTGAGGAAAGCTTCTAGCTGCCTGGGGTCAATGACACAACTCCTGTCAGCTTCAGCTGCACCAGAATTTCATGTAGAAACCGGAGTTGAATTGTGGCAACACAAGGGTCTGGATTCACCCTCCATCACGATGACTTTCTCAGTTAAGTGCCTAAGTTGGGAGCTGAAGTCACCTTACACTCTCCCTATAATCAATGCCAAGAGATGAATGTTTCCAGAATATGATTCAGATCTGAGCTGCTGATTACAGAATCAGCTTTAAATGAGCAAATTCTCAATTTAGAGACTTCTGCTATGTGCTTATGCTTCTAGGCAGGAAAACTCTTCAGTCCCTTCAATGAGGGCAGGGAACAGATTGTACAATTCAAGTTTAGGCCTGTGAGATCTGCATAGTTTGTCAGGGAAAAAAAAATTAAAAGAAAAAGGAAAATGTTTCCTTATTTTATTTTTAGCTTATCTTTGAGATACAGTCATATTCTAAATAAAGGAGCCATGATATTCAGAAACAGGGACAAAGAATCCAAATGCATGAACCACAGTTTCTATAAGCACAGAAATGCTACGAAATGCTACATTCCTCTATGTTAGTTCACTGTCATTTGTAAGTAATACAACTATCTTGGAATGAAATTGATTTAAAATAAAAAAAGAAGTATTACATGTCATCTATTTACTGAAAAACCAAATTCCAGCATATTTAGAGTGCTTACAAAAATGAGATTATTTTTCACACCTGACTGAGCTGCCAGGTTCTACGAGTTACTGTGAATAAGAGGGTCGGATGAAGCTATAATGTAATCTGAAAATGACTTAAAATCTCTGATACATTTGATGAAAGACATAACTATTTAGTTGGGAAATAACCCATCTTTCCAACAATTTTTTCTTTTTTTTTTTTTTTTTTTAAGACACAACATTAAGGAAATATACTTCAGATCCATGCTATTTTTAGAACATGAAACTAAGAAGAAATGAATCTTTTCATCTGGGCCAAAAATGAGGTGATTTTCATGTGACATTTTGAAATTTGAAAAACAGGAAAAAGTATAAAAACATTTTTTTTTTAAACATCCACAAATTTAAGCTGTTCAGGGACATGAAATGTTAAATAAGCACCTGTGATACGGGACAGTAAGTAGAGGTGGGTAAACTGCATGGCCATTTCTTTTCTTTGTTTTTCTTCCATTTACCAATGAATGTAAGTTCTACCCGTGATAACATAATAATGCAAATTCATGAGCAAAGTCAGTGAAAATTGAAACAGCAAAGTATTTTAGTAAAAACGCTTTCCATATGTTATCCTATGGTTTCACAATCTCTGCTGACTTGGTGGTGGGAAGTAGACATGTCGGTTACCTCTGAAAATGAGAGAGATGTGAATTTTAGAATCCAATCTCTGTTCCTCTTTTTTTTTTTTTTTTTCTAAGTAAAGCCTAAATATTCAAACTAGGAGAAACTTTGCCATGTTCTCAGGTGAGAAGCACAGGATTCCTGAGAAGTTTTCAGTATCTGGTCAGTGCAGAACACAAGTGTTTGGTACCTGGGTTGGGAGATCTGAACTGCCTCCAGAATACGAGAGTTAGCTGAACGCACAGCACAGCTGATACTGCAGTGCTTCTGGGTTGTGTGATCACAGGATCTGAAGTGACAATCTCTCTTGCAAGCTTAGATACTTGCGAATCCTCAAATACTAAATGGGTACTAAAGATATATTTTTTTTTTTCAGTTTCACTGGTAGGTTTCTGTATCCAAATTCTGCTTGCATTTTACTTCATCTATTTACGTGCTTCTAGCACAACACCAATAGTCCAGAAACATATATATCTATATATGGACATTGACTTTTGTTCTTAAGGACATAACTTATGAATAACTTAGTGTTAGGTGACACTGGACAGCAAAATTGCAACAGAAAGTTCTATCCATTGTGTATATTTTCATAGTTTTGAAAGGCTACATCTACAAGTTTCTTAAAAAAGCAAATATCCAAGATTTGTTTATGGTAAGCCTTATAAGGGTGCAGCTAACACCTTCAAACAAGCTACAACAGATATTCACATAGCAATATGTGTATATTATCATGTGATGGAAACACACAACACATACAGCTGTAAAAGGAAGTGCTTTATGGAAAGAAAATACTATTGCTACCTCATTTCCATGCATATTAATCTGCAAGGAGAAAAAATTCAGAGAATGGTATTTCTGCCACACAATATAAAATTCAGATAGATCAATTGATCAAAACCAGTAAGAAAAAGAGAGCTATTTTACATTAATAATTTAAAAGAAACTTGCAAATAATTTTTTGCAAACAAAGTGTACATAGTTTTGGTACATTTCAAATATTAAAAGGTATTTGAAGCACTATGCAATAGCTATCAAAGCAGGGGATCACTTTGTCAGGCCCATTAAGATAGTAATCAAGCTTTCTTGATCTCAATCAAGATATCAGCATATTAATAAAGGAGAGAAAATGCCACCCCCTAACAGAATAGTGAGAAAGGACGTAGTAGGCATTTGGCACCTATTAGTATACACATTTTGCAGCTGAGTTTGTAACTGTATTTTAGGGAAAGAAGGAAGATTTAGGCTTTAAAGTAACAGTTAAAAATATAGAAAAAATAATCAACCAACCAAACAAGCAAAAATTCCCCAAGGAACCCAGTGTTTTTAAGGCA
Source organism: Tringa tobata (assembly GCA_033628505.1). Taxonomy (NCBI): domain Eukaryota; kingdom Metazoa; phylum Chordata; class Aves; order Charadriiformes; family Scolopacidae; genus Tringa; species Tringa tobata. Next base: position 1,352,787 of record JAHREE010000280.1, read on the forward strand.
ATATCCCCTGTGAGTCTCCTAACAGATCAAAGCTCGTCAGCTCTCATTACACCCCCTTGAGAGCAAAACATTCACACCCCACGTTCTGGTTTGCAAAGACTCCAGAAGGCAGAAGCCAACCAGGAAAGCGTTTTGGGGGGTTCACTGCTCCCAGCTCCACTGGGACTCCCCACAGTGACAAGGTGTTTGGGGTGGAGGGGGGAGACAAGTAGACCTTGAAGTGGATCGGTTGGCAGTTCATTCCTCAGAGGAGCTGGGTAAAGGAAAAGAAATTCCCAAAGTTCTGGAGGAGTCCCCTGTGCCCTTTTAGCTGGTTGGACTGCACTCAGGATTTATGATTATACCTTATGATTCAAGTACTGAAATGGGAGAAATTCTGCATTGTTTCCATGCCTTCTCTAACAAGCTCTGTCTTTTAAGTACCCCTCTAGGAATATACACACAATTTAGAAAAACAAATGCTTTATTCATGATAGCAATAAGTACAGCATGACTGTACACATACCAATTGAATAGCAGTTTTGCATTTTTTATTTTATTCCTCCCAATAACTACATGTTCCTAGAAATGCCTCACAAATGTGCACTGAGTTTTCTACACAGCTTTTAATGGAGAACATTTTAAATAGTTTTCATAAAGTGAATGAAGCTGTGATAAGCAACACAGCTGCTGAGCCAGTGGAGAGACTACAAGGAAGGAATTACCAGGAGGAGAATGTTCTAGGAATGTATTTTCCTTATGAGGCCCAAAGATTAACCAATTAAGATTAGTGCTCCAGTTCGCATATGCAAAATATATATGGGAAATAAACAAGGTGTCTTGGGTACTGTCTGAAAATATCTTTGCTTTTGAGAGAGAAATTTCTCTGACGTGTATCTAACAAAAATCAAAACCCTATAATCAACAGTAAGAAAAGCAAAAAGTTAAATACCTGTGTTATCATTTCACTCTTGCTTACTTCTGAATGTGGACTGGAGGAAACATGGAAGAGGAGCTCAGAGGAGCTCATCTTACTTGGGTCACGTTGTGACCTCAGAAAACCCAGGGGAATAAACTGCAGGTTACTGCTTCCACCTGCACACTGCAGGTGACTGCTTCCACCAACAAAATCCTCGCCAGTGAGACCCCAGGGTGCCTTTTTTCTGCTCCCTGTTGAGGGAACCGAGAAAGGAAAGATGATGCTGCCAGGTAGAAGGGTCAAGGTTTTGACAGTGAATACCATCAGTTTTACAGTTATTTCTCCTCCATAAAGAATCTCATAGCTTTTCATTAATGTTTGGGACAAGGCTCAAAGACCTGATCCATCCTGAAATTGGATTCCAGCTTCCCCAAGAGTGCTGTGTGTGGCTTCTCCAACCAGGTGCTTTCATGGGCATTATTTGCTTGCAACGTTCAGGTATGATTTTACCTCTACTCACCAGTTATTCATTTCTATAGGCTACTGCTGTTGTGACCTGGCACCTCACAGATGAGGGATGTTTGTATGACCATCTAGAGTTTAAATAACCTGTCTTTCACCTTTCTGCTACCGAGAGTAGAAGGCTTGATTTTAGCAGATGTACAGAAATTCTGATAGTCAAATTCTTTGTTGAAAGGAATCTGCAGTGTGCACAGACCCTAAGAGCTCACCGCATAATCAGAAGAGATGCATTATGCCTCTCTCAGGAGCCTTTTTGCTCAGAATGTTTTAAACTGTTTCTTGTAGAATCTCTCCATTTGTGGGAAATGAAAAAGTAATCATGGATTTCAGGAGATCCAAAACGATGGTACCTTTGAGAACAAGATTAGTGCTTTCTATCTAAAACGCAAATAGACTGGGAGCCTCAGAGAGGCAGCAGTTCAGGAGCAATGTTCTCTTACTGTGAAGAGTGAAGCAGCCCTGGATACAATGAGTTAGATCAACCTCTTAAAAAGTATGCAGAGACCTCTGTGGCTAAGCCTTTGTCTTGGAGGCATGGTATAGTTTTCTAGACTGTTATTTTCTCTGCCTCATTTTCTAAGCTCAGTGAAAAGGTAAGAACCCCCCCGCCCTGTGTTTCAGATGCTTTTAATTGGAGTGGGAAGAATTCTTGATTCATTCTCTGGTGCCACAGCTGAGCAACATGCTTTTCCCCACCTTTTTCCAAAGATGTGAAGAGTTTTATTGCAAACTAATGCTTAAAGGCATGCGCCTAGGAATCTTGCTCAACTGGCTGTCTGGATCAGTTCTGTCTTTCAACCAGTATTGTCTGGATCTCACCCAAGTTCAATCTCAGCCAGATGCTCTTCTCCAGGAGCCACTTTCCTCTAGGCAATGCAACATCTTTGTGATGGCTCTGGTTGCATCTGTGGAAAATGAGATATACACTTGGGTGTCATCTGCAAAGCCTGTAGCAGCTTAGCCCCTCTCCAAACAGTCTTTTGAAAGTATTGGAATGGGATTTATAGCCCTATGGTCAGACTGCAGGTGCAGGATATTGGGAAAGAAAAATTATTTTACCAGTGTAGGTTTGGGGTATTACTGAAACCAGGTTTTGTGTCTGGTCTGGGATATATTCACTTAACATTTAAAGGGAGAAGAAAGACAAATAATTCTTTATCAATGTCTGAAATTAAAAGTGCATGCAAATTAATACAGTCACAGGAAGCTGGATTAATGATACCAGCAAATGGAAATATGGTGTCCAATATAAAACTCTCTGGATAAAACAGAATAAAGACTATTGTTTCTTACTGAAATATATTTTGGCCGCTGTGTATTTTACATTTAATTTTACGGTGCAGAAGACATTACTGTAAGAACAGCTTTACTTGATAATTTTCTTGTTTGGTAGAGCTGATGTATTAAAAAGGTTAATGTACTAAATTTACGTTTTTCTACACTGATTATTTCTTACTCCAGTAATCTCTTTCCTTCCTGATTCCTAGCCTCTTTAAAAAGAAACGATATAAAATAGGACTTCTTTTTGACAGTTTTAGACAGAAAACCTTACTTTCCCTGCCGATTTTCATGCTCTACAAGCTTTGCTATCATAAACCACTTTGCATGTATTAAGAAGGAGTATTATATTAGATGAGGCAATTTAAGTGTATCCCATTTCACTTGGTGAAACTAAGCAGCTTTGCATTATAACTAAGTTGAGCTAATGAGAATATGCTTGAAGCGTGTGTTACCTGGAACTGAAGTTAGCTAGTCATTCAATACTGCAACCTGTGAGTTTGCAAAATGATGGCAGGAATCCTGCTGTGAGGGAGATAGGAAAATTATTATAATCTGCATTCCTAAATTGAATGAGTATTTTGCTCAGCAGAGGCCTCTTGACTGCAAATAGTCTGAAATTACATCCTGCGGTTTAAAATGCTTTTTTTTTTTTTCAAAGTGAGTAAAAATGCCCACATTTTCTTAAATCAAATATTTTTTAAATCATATGTGAGTAAAATTAGTGAGAAATGGGAAGTCATATATCCTTCATCTCCTCTTGTAAAATTTATTTGATATTCAAGGTTTTGAGAGCAGGAACAAATGTTTAGAATTCATGGTTTTATATTTTTATCTTAATTATTTAATTATTCAATTGATAAGCTTATCATCATATCTCCCTCATCCCTCCCTTATTAAAAAATTAATTCCATGTTTACAAGTTTCTTATGGTTTACAAAAGAAAATTGTAATATGGATATTTAATAAGAATCAGCTACTAAGTGTGATGCTCAATGTACTACTAAGCTAAAACTCATATGCAAAGTGTCCAGAAAAGACTATACAAACACGAGCAAAGGACTATAAACTAGCAAGCAGACAATAAACTTCCCTCACAAGAGTGACATGGAAAATATAACTTAATTCATGCAAATTCTTTATCTCAGTAAAGCTAGAAATGGTACCAAAAAAAAGAAAGAAAAAGGCCTGGGGATAAGTATTAGAGGTCACCGTAGTTGTTTGAGCAATTGTGTAAAAACAACAAATACTTTGCATTGCATCCTGCCTGGGAGTCCAAAACGGAAGAGGAGGTGGATCAGCTTCTCTTCCTCAAATTCTCTGTCCTTTAAGTAGTGGCCAGTGAAAAGGTTAAAGATAAATGAAGATGATGGAGCAACTCGTATGGACATCAGTGCTCCACATCTAGCATCAGAGGAGGCCTCAGCTTTGTATCACTTGGCTGTGTGCATGCTTGTGAGTTAAACACACCAGGGGTAACTCTCTCACCCAGAGAGTGGGTGACCCAGTCTCTCCACTCCAAAACTAGGTGGCCATATTCTTAGCTGCTTCCCAGAAACTGTGCCTACCCTGTGTTGCTCCCTGAACTCTACCCTGGCATTGCATGGGATTGTGGGGCAAAACCAGGCTAAGGAACATGTGAACAGATGGGATGGATGAGCAGGAGCTAGGGATCAAACTCACACCCAAGCCCTATTTTGCTGCTATAGATAGATATATAAAGCTTTAGGTTTGCTGATGAGGCATAATGGTTGAGAGGAAGATGCAGTTACTCTTGTGTGAAAGATGGTTCTCGGGAGACTCAGCAAGTCAAGCAAAGGTGATGACAAGGGCAGAGACAGATCTTAAATGCAGCCCTTTTTCCTGGAACTTAAGGGACCTTATGCTGAGTTGCAGTCGTGTTGATTTGGATTAGGATTCACAGCTCTGACCTACTTCTGAAGTGGTGGATAGATCACTTTGTTTTTCCTCCTCACAAAATATATCTGACAGAAGACTTGTTTTTTTCCTGCACATTAAGTCAATCTCCCAAGACATGGAAAGGCAGAATTCAGTCTTCTCCATGTCAGGGGACTCTCTTCCCACCCTCTGGGAGGAAGTTGTAACCTTCAGGACTTAGTCTGTATGCTGTGTGCTTAGCAGAAAATCTCCGGGATCAGTTTTAATTCTGGGGCTATGCTAAATGTTCCCACTTCATAAGCCATCATATCTTTTTTTTGTGTGTCCTTCTTCATTAAATGAGCAAAGTTTCTTTTAAGTTAATACGCTAGGTACTCATCTCATATAACCACCTTTTATTCATTCACATCAAGGTCATTTCTTACTTTTACTACCTAAGCTTCTGCAGGCCTTGTGGATAACCCTAGATGCATTTGTATTCTTGCAAAAGGTAAAAGTCAGCCAGTAACAAAATTCGTCATGAAAAATTTGGACAGGTGAAACTGCACTGGATTTTCAGCCATTCAGATAATATAGCTCATTGTTTTTTGATTTGTACTGTTTACATGAAAATATCCACTACCTATCAAAGAAAGTTTGGTCTCTAATCTGTCAAATAATGTTTGTAACATTTTTCATATCATAAAGTACAAAATCCACAAAACTGAAGAATAAAACATTTTCTGCTGTAATTTTCCATCCAAATTTATATTTTTGTGTTAATGAATGTGTGCTTTAGTAGCAATACTGTAAGCAAAATGAAAGATCTGTAGGATCTTCCAGCATTACCTATCCTAATACAGCAAGGCTCTGTCAACAATTGTACTGAATTTGCAGAACCCGTAATCCTATACATTATATGTATTTAACAGTCCACACAAATACATATTATACAAATCCCTCAAGTAGAAGTACAAATTTCAATAGAACTTAGATGAAACAAAACTGTATTGTTCTTTTTTCTTTTCTTTTTTTTTTTTCTCTCCTCTTCTTCTATCTGGACTAGACATTTGGTGCCAACAGGGAAACAATTCCTTTTGATGAGGAATGATATTTTTGTCTTCTATTTACTTTATACAGGGAGTAGGCATTTAGAATGCAAACAGAGATGCTAGCTAGGGTAGCAGACAGAAAGAGATTGATTAGACAGCTATTATTCAGATGATATCACTAGAATCCCTCCACAGAAATGACAAAGCAGAACTCAGTTTGTGTAGTTCTAATTGCATCAAGTTGAGCTCCATCCATTTCAGCCAGTAAGTTTCCTGAAACCATTCTAATAGGTTGTGGAGATATTTAATAAGAACAAATAGTATTTGTAGAGCTAATTATTTTTAAAAAATGGCCAAATCCAATAAGATGAGGTTGACAGAGTAAAACGGAAAAGAATTTTGCCCCCCTCCTCCCCCAAATCCAGACAGAGCAATGATCCTGAAGAATATTCTGAAAAAGGTGAAAAGCAGATGGAATCATAGAATAAAATCAAGGTTACATGACTGTTCACTTTTCTTCTGTGCTGCACGTAGCATTATTCACATCATTATAAACATAACTTTTTTTTTTTATATAATGTTATGGTTGGTGCTGAAAATCCTGATGTATCTTTCTGATCTTGCTACTTTCCTTGTCAGTTATGTGTCTGAGACGTGACTTGATGTGCACATATGCCCACACATATTCCACCACCTTTCTAGGCATGTATCTGTTTGCAGAAATGTTTCTTCTACGTTTTTGATCGTACCACAGAAAAATGATTTCAGTGAATTGTCCTGATCAAAGGTAATTTCCTGAGGTGACAGAGGGGTGACACAATAATATCCCTAGATTACATAATATTTTAACAGAAATCAAGGGATAGAAAAAGCATTTTATTAAAATCTCAGAGGTTCCAGAAAGCAGATAGCTGCATTTAGGAAGAAATTATTTTTTTTTCCAACATTACATACGTCTTCAGCATTCCCCTGAAGCCCACATGCCATCTAGAACAACTAAGCACACAGATGGACAAATATCTACCCCCTCATCCCTATTGACTGTAAACGAGGACCATCTTGTGAATAGAGGTAAGTAGAATACTCTTCTTGTTCCCTTTTTACCAGTCAAAAATCAGTGTGATTGTAATGCACTAAACCCAAGCTTAGAAGAAATACCACAAAAATGGCTAATGGCAATCAAGATCAGAGCATGAGCAGAGCTTGATTTGCCAGCCAGCAAGTCATTTAGAGGGCTTTAAGTTGCATCAGCTCACTACGTACATTTATTCCATGGCAGGTAAAAGCGTGATCTCAACTATATATGTGATGTCAATCACCATTTTATCCACCTGTGGCTATGTTTAAGCAACAAATTGAAACACAGTCTGCACTGCTAATGGTTAAATGAAACAGTCCTTAAGCTTCAGGCTTTTAAGGAATACACTAACCTTTGTGTCCTTACGCACATCCAGAAAGTCCAGTACAACTTTTGACGAAGGACATTCAGGGAGAATTTAAGTCATCTGTTCCAGTGTTCAGTCTCAAGAAGACTTTAGTGGTTACAGAAAAGAGCAGTGAAGGGATAAAGCAACTCCAGGTATGCAGCTGGAAAGATCAGACATCTCTGCTGAAATGGTGTACAACTCGCCGAGCCTGTACAAAAAGAGAAGATGTTTGTTGCATATTTGAAAAAGAAAACGATAAAAGAAACACTCAGTCTCCCTCCTTAAGGTTGAAAAGAAATCTTGTGCAGCAGGGCCCCAGAGGTAGTGCTTGCCAGGTCATGTTTTTGAACATACTGTCTCAGTATCTCATAAACATTGGCAGCCTGGAATCTGGAGCGCAGGTTAGGGAGGAAGGGGAAGGGGAAGGGGAAGGAAAATTACAGCAAATGTGTTTCACAGTTGTGAGCCTCAAACAAAAAACATTCCAAATAACAGAAAATTGCAAATTACATGTGTTTTAAGTGGGCTACAGCCAAAATAATGTTAAATATTTACTGGCAAGAGGCGATATACTGCATGTGCTACTGCTGCTCCACTGCCTTTTGCCCTTGACATTGACCAGAAATGTATTTTACAGCCATTTTGTAAATCATTGGAAAAGATACTTTTATACTGAGAACAATGCCAGACCAATCTGGAGAAAATGTTAATAGTATTTACTGAGAATTGTTTGACTATTCTTGTCTTTTTTTCTGTTGGTGTTTTTTGGGTTGGTTTTTTTTGGTTGGTTTTTTTGTTTTTGTTTTTTTTTTAAATAATCCTATCTATGCCTCCATATCGAAGGAATGGGACACAGACACAAATGTGAATATGGCATTGAATCGCAAACCCTGTACTATGATTTCTAGCTTTAGGCATGAACATATCTACTTTCTTTCAAAGTAAATCAAACCCAAGGAATTTGGAATACAGTTAAGCCCTCAAAATCATCAATGCCAATGTGACCTGCCAAAAGACATTAACTCTGTAATTATTCTGTTAGTCAGGAAAAAAATACTTCTGAGTGGAGAAGCAGAATTAAATCAAAAGGATTCTACAGCAACATTACAAAGAATGGCCAGTTTGAGCACCTTACAGTATTGTCAGAGTCTAACAAGTGCAGATACCTTTGCACACTTGAAATTAAATGCTGTTGGTTTACATTCGATGCACCAATAAAAGAATGTAGAAACATGCAATGCAGAAGCTGCAGAATTTAGAATAAGTCTAGGAAAACAGCAGCCATCCTTTCTTTTCAATGGAGTGTTTATTTCACTACATAATTTCCATCTACATTATATAAGCTACATGCTTGGCTCAAGAGCAGTTTACTTCTGACTGCTGTTGCCTGTAAGATACGTGATTTACAATGCTGAATTATTTGTTTTTCCATCAGAAACATTTATTTGTTAATAATTTATTGGATAAATGGCTTCCGATTGAGCAATTTAAAAAATGTAGGCAAACCAATGGCAAAAGACACCAAGCAGTATATTATAATGATACAATAATTCGAGCTCATACATTAGACTGAACTGATAATGTCCCAAAAGCCCTCTTTTGATAGCTCAGTTTCACAGAGTAAATATTCAGCTAAAATAACTAAAAAAACCCATCTCAACTACTGCTCTGTGAAATCATGCCGGTATCACGAACAGTATGTTTGAAAAGATAATAGGTTGGCTCCAGAAAACAAACAAGCAAAAAAAACCCTACAGAACTTAACTGCAAGTTAAGTATACATGGAAATGAGATAAACAGTCACTTGAAGGAGACAAATGAATTCTTCTCCCAGGTGTGTGAATGGGAGTTTGGAAATCACAAGGGTCTGATTCCTTTGATGTCAGAGATACTGGAGATTCAGATTGTAGCATCGGATCCAAAGTGTTTGCCATCAGTCGTATGTGCGAGACAGACAGTGAGAGTAGCAAATGTGATAAACCCTTTAATAGGAAGCTGTCAAGGGCTCTTACCACAAATAAGTCATGGTCTGAGTTACTGAATTTTCAGCTAAGTTGATCACAAGGCAAATAAAACGTATTCTAAGGGCTGTGCTTTGACAATCTTCACTACCTTTGAGGTTTTAGAGAAAAGTCAGGAGATTTGAAAACACTTTTGGAGGAAAGCTGCATATACACATTTTCTCTTTTACCTATAAATGCATTACACGTATTAAATAACTTATTTTTTTCCAGTGCAGTAGTCAAACTCCCTAAGCATAATGTTGCTGAAAGTCCTATCATTTTATAGGCATGCTGTAATTGCAGAATGGACTGGTTTCCCATCAGACTTAAGGAGACCAGTCAATAATGTGTTGACAGTATGTACACTTATTTATTTAAAATGGATAATGTTGATTTTAAATGAACACACATATTCTGTCAAGAATAGATTGTTTTCAAACTTAGTAATAGATAGGATTTCTCTGCTGTTATTTGATGAAATCTCATATTGATTATAAACAATAAGTTTCAAGAATGACACATCTACCAATAAAAACCACAATTCAACATGGAATATATGCAAATATCAATATATGTAATTATATATAATGATCACAGATGTCATCAATTTATTTACTGTAAACAGTTTAACTGAATACATATGAAATGAAAAATCAAATTAAATGAGGTAACATCGTTTTTTTTTCTTATTTGACTTCTAATTCAACTCTTTCTTTTTGTGCTAATGAGAACACTACAGATTTTTGTTTCATGATTGTCCATTTTTGATGTGTATTTACCTGATCTACCTAAGACCTGATTCTTTGGCCAATGTGTCCTTTCAGATTCCATGCCCAGGTTTCCATTCCATGCCCCACAAGAGGGCAAAAGGACATGGCAGATCCAGCAACTTTTAGTTTTTTCCCAGAGCAGGATTCCTTTCAACAGACTGCTTTTCATGTAAGGATGCTAGCATTATTGTCAACACTATTAACCAGTAAGTTGTGTCACTCTTTTTGCACAAAAAAGACTTCTAGGTCCTTTCTTTATAACATAGATATTCTCAGACATATCCAGGGGCTTTATCAATAGAGAAGAAGCAAAAATTTTAGGCATTCAAGCAGTTCCTGCATGCAAAGCCTTAGCCACTGTTTTGGGCCATGAATTGCTATTGGCTCCTGGTCCTCTGACTGTTCCCACTTGCCTCATGTTCCTTTGCTCCTGAGCTCCTTTTTGAAATGACTTGGTGGGTTGCCCATAGGTCCCGGGCATCACCCTGGCCATAGTTCACATGGACATCACTCCCCATAAGCAGTAGGGACTAAAGTTTGCCAGGCTTGACACCTTCTGTCCTACACAGTTGTTTGGGCATAACCCAGCCAGCTGTGGTCCTCGCATACTCCCACGTACCTTTATGACACATCTCCTGCTTTTTCCTCCCTTCTCTTAGTGGAGAGACAGGAGGAGAGGAGGATTAAACAATAAGAAAATAACAAATTGAGGTAGATGTGTCATTCCTCTCCATTAAGAAAGCAAACCCCTTACTCAGCCACTTGATGACTTAAAAGCGTTTCAAAAGCTCATTGAATTCAAAGCAGAGGATATTGTCTCTCATTAGAAACTATTCAAGAGGAGTCACCTGTGCTCCATAAAGGTTTGCGCTGTTCCAGGCTGAGATGGTTCCCACTCCTACCAAGGGCAGCTAGACACGGCACAACTGTGTGGCTGCACCAGTGTCTGGTATTGTGGACTCCCACTATTAAAATTGTAAGTCAAAGTACACCAAAAAGTAAGATCTGAAGAAGGTTATGTTTCTTTTTTTTTCTTTCTTTTTTCTTTTTTTTTTTTTGGTTTTTTTTTGTTTTTAATAATGAACTTGAGTTGCTTTGTTGGTTTCCTTCTTTGAATCTGCTAGGTGCGTTTTTTGTGTGTTTCAAGTACATGAAAGCACTCTGCAAGAAATCTTATAAAAACAGATGAAAAGATGAGAGTCTCCTGATCCTGGAAAGGCAGAATTTAAAAAAAAATATATATTTTTTTTTTTTTAGTTCGGAAAATCACAAGCAGCTAAACACTTGTACATTTGAAGAAGCGTCCACTTCTTTTTTCACACACAAAAGTTAGTCACCCTTAAATTATACACAAAACCTGGTCATGTGCATACTCCTAGTCCATTGCAGTGTAAATAAAATGAGTTATATTAAACCATGACAGTTGAATACATGCTGCTTCAACAGAGTGAGAAAGAAGGCACTAAATCTCAAAGGGTAGACATTTTTACTCTTTTGCTTATCATTGTGATCTCTTGCAGTAGTAACTACCTGAGGTAATTCTAAACACCAAAGGTCACTAAGACTGAATGAACAATACTTCATTGTTTGGTTTTAGAGCTATTTTGAGCCAACACGCAGATATTGCAATTTAATAATACAATAGTTAATGTGCGTCTTTCTGAAGAATTTAAAATCTCAGTATTTTAACTGAATGCTATGTAAAAGTTAAGGTGGATAAGAAGCAGCCAACTGGCTACATTTCCTTGTAGACACCCCTGTGTAAACAGCACAGAGAGCAGCTATAGCTGCTTCCGTGGCAGTGAAGAGCCTGCCCTGCCAGAAAGTGTCAGGGCTGCTCTGGCAGGTTCAAGTCACAGTCAGAGCTGATCCCTACAAATGAACTTGCCATGAATGCCATGAAAACACATACAGAGAGCCATAATTACATCACTGGGGACAAAGAAGAAGGAAAAAAAAAAAGAAATACCTGAAATATCTGAGATTCTCACACAGATTTTCACCTCCTGGCTTCCCTCTGCTCAGTGAAAATAATTTTCAGAATAACCCAAAATTTCTGAGCCGATGGCATCCATCCAACCCTGACAATCAGACTGCACCAACTTCTAAGAAACCAGTGGCCTTAGGGCAGTAGCACTGGGAAGCCCTCCAGCACCAGACCTGCAGAACTGACTGCAGCCCAGGGTCTCTTGATAAAATCCAGGAGGAATTTCTATAGATTGCTTCTTTCACCTGCCAAATATGTATGAAGAAGTTACCCTCAGGGAAACAACTCTATTCTTGCAAATTTTGATATGCCACACATTACCTATTTAGGTGGTATTCAAAAAGTTTTAGAGATGTGTGACACCATGGCACGTTATCACTACCACCACACCACCAAGTTCATCACCAGCTTTTCAGTTCCAAGATCAATTTTGGTTGCAGGATGGAATGAATTTCAAGTGGCTCGATAATTTGCCACCAAAAAGCTGAATACTAGCAACCTGCATTTTTAAAAAGATACATTTTTCTTTTTGAACTTAAATTTGAGTGCTATAAAACACAACTTGGACTATTTGTATCAATGTGTAATGGAGGTTGGTAAACGCATTGTGCTACTGTGTCCACATTTCAAAATAAGCACAAACGTCCCATATCTCCTGTGTAACTGTCAGGCAAAAAGTGGCATCAGCATTCCATACTGACTAACGTGTTACTACAGTGTCAACCTTGTGCAGTGTGTCTACACTAAGAGAGTTACAACAAGTCAAAAAAACTCTCAACTAAAATTACATTACAGAAAAAAGTGTGAAATGTGCAGTAAATTTCTTGAGGCAGGAGTCCGAAATAGCAAGGTTCTATTATAATTCATGTTTAATAAGAAAAACAATAATAAAAGAATCATGGACAAATTTTGTCAAAGTACCCTTCAACAGTGGCATGTACAACAAACAAAACCTCATTTATACCTGCGTACTGTTCAAAGTACCACAAAGGAACATGCATATACCTTTAATCTACCATATTCCATGTGCACCATATATGCAATGCATACATATCACATATAATTTATGTGGGTTCTTGTGCACCAGCTCTGTAACAGTTATTCAATGCAAATTGCTACCTAGGACAAGAGTAGTTGCTCTACTAACATAAATTCAGCACATTAGCAAAACTGTACAGCCAGTACATGATCTACAGAAATGGGTCAGTTTTATGAGAAAATCACTAATTGTTGGAGGAAATAGAGAAATTCCTCTTGGGTGAACCCCCCCGCCCCTCCCTGCAGACACAAGGCCAATGTGAATTTTCTTAGTAGGAAATCTGTTTTCTATGACAGTCAGAAAAAGGAACGGCCAGTGGCCCACCATCCAAGCCTGTGTACCAAGAGATGTCTTTCTATCATATTAGCACAAGAAATAGTGCAAAAGCATACTCAGAGTGGATGGAGCTATGACACTGTTCATGTCACAACCCTGGCAGCAGAGTACACCACGCTCACTGGAGAGGGAAGGCTGCAACACATACCAACTCTTGGCAGCTCAGTGTGACAGTGAGAAGACAAGGAGGGCCAGTGGGACTCACACATGCTCATCAGCACACTACAAACTGACAACCCTGACCAAAGATTTCAGGAACAGAGTATAGGTACCTATATTTAAAAAGGAGACATTTGTTATGAAGATATTTCTCATAACACTTGTATTTCTATGTTCATATCTATTTAAATATGTGTATTCATAACTAATTATTTTGGGGCAAAAGGAAGAGAGTAAAATCAATACATATTATAATGTTCTGTGGAAATTTTTTCCCTTCAAAACCTGAATACACATGAATATTAGATGCTCCGTCTCTTCAGAGCTACTTACGACATCTTACCATGTAGTGCCTGATGCAACCTGTAAGTGGGAGAGAACAACTGAAAAACCATGATAAGGGGTTCTTTGCTCCTATGTCATGGGCACTCTGTCTTTCCTAATACATGACCTCAAGGTGACAGGCAAACCTTTCTTTATTTTAATGCTAGGCTGGGTGTCAGGGCAGCAATATATTTGGTCCTGAGTCCTATCCTCTTAACTGGAGCTTCCAAATATTCCAGTTATATGGATTTTTTAAAAAGAGGCGAGAAAGAACACTAGAAGACCCATTACTGGAGCATATGACTTACAAGGAGTGGATGAGAGAACTGAATTTGTTCAGCTTTAAGAAGGGAGTGCTAATGGGACACCTTACTTCAGTCTGCAGTCACCTAAGAGGAGGGTGTGGAGAAGATGGAACTAGACTCTCCTCAGAGGTACACAGTGGGAGGATGAGAAGCACTGGTCACATCATGCAACACAGGAAATTCTGCCTGAGTAGAAAGAAAAAAATATTCACCGTTAAGATGGTCAGATGGAACATATTGCACAGAGACGTGTTCTCTCCATCCTTCAAGATATTCAAAACTCAATGGGATGAGACTGAGCTAGCTGCTGTGTGACTGGGACATTGGACAAGAGATGCCCTGAGGACCCTAACTCCCCAGGTGACTCTGCTGAGAAGAAGACCTGGTTCCTCTGACAGGTCAAACACCACTTGCAGACCTGCTTCCCACAAAATGCTGGGTTATTTCTAGGAGAAAAGAGTTTCTTATCTTTCTGAGTTAAATCCACACAGCAGTATCCTGAATCCCAAACCAGATCATATGCACGTCCTAAAGAATCTTAGCCCCATCAGCTTTCCAGAGGAAGTGCAGCCTCCCAAAAACTTAACTTCACAGACCTGAGCTCACTCAAAAGACGCATGACTGTAGAGAGCAGTAAAAGCGTTCCCAGTGCAAGTATCACTTATCTTTTCGGTACCTTTGCCCATTAAAGAAAGCTTTTTTTCTCATTCAGGGATGAAGCACAGGCCAATCATAAAATGAGTTAAATGTCTCTCCTTGAGCACTTCTCTCCCTAAACTGATAAGCATATAAATTAGATGAATTAATATTTTGCAATTCTAATTTCTCTGACTGGACAGCTTATTTGTTTCATCCGTGTTTTCAGCAGTTTCACATCTTCTCAATGTAATGGGATGTTCAGGATTTTAATATATTTCCAGGCAGGCAATGAAAACAACGTAAGCCTGTGCTCAAGCTTCTGGGATCTGATTTAACCCCCTTCCCTCAAAGGCAGCACGCTTTGATCTCAGTGCCTTGCCTACCCACCCCTCCTCTCTCCTGGCTGTTGCAGCAGCCACACGCAGCTGGTGGGGAAACAGGGCTTTTCCATGAGCACATCCTTTTCCAAGGGGCAGCTGCCAGGTGCCATGAGGCAGCACTGTGGGTGCGGATATACTGTGTATCTACGCATGCAGCCCGTAGAAGCAGGCTATCGCTACCCAGTCAGATGTTTAAACAATCTAAATGGCCACCTTTTCGGAAATCAGTTCTGCACTTAGAGCAAAGACACTGTCAGCCAGGAGGAATGCAAAGAAGTTGCCTGTGCTAACAAAATTATCTTACCGTTTCCTGGTTTCCTTCATAAACGTGTGCAGAAAGAATTGCTCTGCACCACATAACAGCCACATTTGAGGCAGAGCAGCAATCTTTATTTCCAATTTTCTTTTGTGTCAGTTCCCATCCTGCCCAAATGCTGCCAACCAGCATCATATTGTTATGATTTGAAAAGCAGATTTGAAAAGTGTTTTTCCTTTCCAGACCAGAGGTATTCAGACCAGTCACAGACGACATGGTTGACGTTTCAGAGTGTTCTCCTGTCACGTGTCAGATTAATTAACTCAGCCCTGATTAATTAAAATTAGAAGTTTCTTTCATTCAACCATCTAAAATACCAAATTCCACTGATTTCCTGCAGAGATACACAGGCACAACAATTCCCACTGCAATCTTTCATTATTCTTTACAGAGATACTGTGCCATATTCCATACTCCCACTAGAATTTTACTGATGTGGCTGTACTGACATTGGTAAAATTATTCTTGATTTACTTTGGCACAAAAGAGACCAGCATCAGGCCTATTGGGATAAGATGGTTCCTCCCCATGGTCATATTTACTTTACTTAAGACTACAAAAAAAAATACGGTGCTCAGACAGCTTCAGTATACCATCCTTTCTCATGGGAAAAAAAGAAAAAAAAGCAAAAAAGAATTACAATCTGCTCTAAGGTGATCTGCTGCCCTTTGTGGTTACCTGGAAGAATGAGAACATTATCAATCCAGCAAAATACAGAGTTAACTCTGATGTTCACTTTTACATGTACAAGTGATCTTCTTTGGTGCTTAAGAACGACAGTTTTCTTTAGTTACAGCTCTAGAAAGAAGAGTTTTTCTTAAAAAAAAAAAGGTGGGGGGATGGCTTACATTAAAAATCAAGAAAGTGATTGATGTTAAATCAGGGTCAGCAGAAGCCGTTCCCACATCCCATGTTATTTCTATGCATGTTCTGGTAAAAACCTATGGGTTTTCTAGAACAGACGACCAACAATTGCTGTCCTTCGCTTGTGGTGTTTCATCTGCTGAAACTGATAGGAAGGCTGGGGAAAACAACTGAAAAAGAGGCCTATGATAAATGAAGATTGTCAAGGACAGGCAGGTGAATGACAGAAGTTCCTTCACTGAGAAAGGAAGATGAATGCTTGAAAATACTTTATTTTCACTTTGATGAATATTTTCCTCTCTATTTCTGTTAAACATATCAAGATCAGAACTGTCTGAAAAACTTTTTGGTTTTTTTAGAAGCCAATTAACATTAGTGAGTAACCTCATGCATGTCAATTTTGGAAATTAAGTGTATATCTTTAGGTGCTCAGGCACTGGGGTGTTAAGAAAACCACAAGAACTTGAAATGAGCAGAAACAATAAACATTAATGAATTAATATGATTTGCGATAATGTTTCAGCAGGATATGTAGAAGAGTTGTGTAGCTTCTTTGGGTGTACAGAAGGTTTGTTTAGCCACAGAAGTTGGCCATCAGATCTGCTCTTTCAGCTCTATTTTGCCGCCATAGCATCTGCTAAATGGATCTATGAAACTATAAGTTATGTGATGGAGGCAAGAAGCCTTAAAGGCAACCCTACCAGGCCTTTCCCACTAAAAAACTTCCACTTATGTTAATATGAACACTTTGCACAGAGACTTTGCAAGTAGGTTGCAAGAAATTAAGCAGGGACTCTGCTAGCCCCAATTTAACAAGTTGGACATGAAGAGTACTGATTTAGCTCCACACATGTACTACTTCACCTGTGAGCTTTAAAGACATACATAATATACATTTTCTTAGGAGTTCTCACCACTGCAGTAGCACAAAAAACATACTCAGTTGAAAAAACTCCTTTTCATTAAAATAAGAAAAAAATATTTTTTTCCCCTCCTGTGATAAAAGATGCACTATTTTCTATCCTTTTTCTGGTGACCAAGCCTTCCTCATGCAATCAGGGGGAAGTTTTCTAGGTTTTATTTTTCCTAAAATATTTGGTCTATTTTAATTCATTTTTCCATGAAAACTGAGGTTCTTATATGCTCACTTGACTCTGGGCTTTACAAAAGACCACAAAATATCATTTGGCATACAATCAAATCAAGAGCACTGACAACACTGAAAAAACCACAAACCAAAACACTCATTAGCGAAACATCATCTTTCCAAAGCAGGTGCTTATGGACAGAGAGCTCTCTTTTTTTCTTATCATTTCACCTTAAGTGAATTTTGTATTGCACTCCAGCTGTGCTTTACGGGCAGATTGGGGTTGATCCGGCACAGCACGTGACCCAAATAGATCATCAGTGGCCATTCCCCAGATCCTACTGCCCTCTCTTGCAGAGACCGCAAGGGATGTCAGAGGCAGCTGGATGCCAGAGAATGGAGATGCTCGGTTGGGCCCACCGCAACGCTAACCTCAGCTCTGGTTCTTCCACTCCCTTTCACTCAGGCTAAAATGACACTACTGACATTCAGCAAATCTTCCACTTCTACCTCTGGTTTTCTTGAGGCATCAAGATAAAGGCTACCGGAAAGGCAATGGGCAGAGTTGAATGAAACACTGACTAGTCATAGACTTATTTGTAGCTGCGTCCTCTAACCCCACCCTGAGCAGGTTTGGGACTGATGGATGTCTGAGAAACAGGTTTAGTCTACCAAATTTATTCCATTTAGGGGGAGTTCTTTATTTATTAGAAGGAGTACTTTTGGAAGTACTCAGAAACAATCATTCCTAAATCAATGCCTGAGAAGATCCGTATCCCAAAAGTGCTTACTCCTTTTTTCATACTCTTCTCCAGAGACCTGTGGGATAGACGGTTCAAAGGACTTAAACCTTATTTCTCCAGAACAGAAGGCTGTGTCCTTGGGCTTGTTGCTGTCACAGCATGCATATAACCTCCACTCACATTTTTCTGAAGTTCAGCTTGCCCACCAGTTATAACCCCTGTGGTAACTCATATGGGCAATGATGATTTGCCATCAAAATTAGAGATGGTCAGGAAAACAATTTAGGAGAAATATTTTCCCGTATTTTTGAGGAACAAAATTTTAAATTTTTTAAACTAGCTTTACTGAATGGTAAAAGAACAATCTTATTTTCAAATTTATTTATGCAAATGAATTATAACTCTCAAATGAGTACTTGCATAGACCAACTTTCAGGTTCAAGAACTCAGGTCTAACAGCTATGGTCATTTAATTAATTCCTATAGACACATTTCTGATGAAACAGATTAATTATAAAATGTGTAAAATGGACAGAGGTGCAGCAGTTCATACTACATTTAAAACATTTCCTGCTCAGTATTGCTAATTAGGAAATCCCAGCAGAACAAGTAATATGATAATCTATAGCACTATTGAAAACCTGAAAAATAGCAAATTCCAAATACTCCAAGCAGAAAGTCTTAAGAACTCCCAGTACAACAAATCTGTTCCATATGAAAGCTTTACAGCTCTTGTTCAAAGCCTCAACAAATGCAAATATGATCACTGCATATAGACTCCGAGCTGATGTAATTTGCTGTAGCTTCATGGAAGTCAATGATGATACATTGATTTCCACTAATGAGGGTCTGACCTAAAAAATGCTGCATTCATTTACCAAACAAATGCTTCCCCCCAACCCCCACTTTCAAACTTTATTTAGCTTTTCTCCAGGAGAGCAGAAGTGCTGAATTAGCGTGTAAATACACTCAACATCTACACCTTGAGCCAAGAACATCATAAGTGCAAGGAAGGCATAAGAAATTCACCAATGTGCCTCTCCTTACTACAGATTGAGATAATCACTGTCACAGACATGAAGAAAGAACACCACAGAAGGTGTTCTGGAAAATTTTCAGTTGTCTATAAAATCCATAGCAGTAATTGGGAAACAAGCTAGATAACTTTATTTGTACTTGGAATCATAAAACTAGTTGCTCCTCTCATTGGCATTTAGGAAGAAAGAATAGTAGAAAAGGACTTACTTGACTCTTTCCACAAAAAAGTTTTCCAGAAGAAAACTTCAGAGAAGCAAGGTGGATTGGAATAATAAAAATAATTTGTGATCTATCCTGCTGTTTTGGCAGTGATTTTTTACTCCTATCAAAGTACTATGTTTTTTTCTGATATACTGTAAGAATGGAATAAAACTTTTCTTAAGAAGAGTGATGACTGACCCAGTTTTTGAGGTAACATTCATATCGTTATCCTCTGGGTTTTATGTTTAAAAGATTATCTTGACATTAGGAAAGGAGCTTTTCTGTATTTTTTCCCCAGTTAAATTTTGAACTCTATGCTTACAGGGAAAAATAAGCTGATAAGAGAGAAGAAAAAAGGTTTCAAACAAGAGTTCCATTAAAAAAAAAAACAAACCCAAACCTTTAAAGATATAATTTTCTGAAATTTCCTTTTGGATTCCATTTCCCAAACAAAGCACTTGTTGGATGACTTATTTGACATTATCCCTCTATCTAGGACTCAAAAGTTATTCAGTGAGCTTCCTTAGGTTGCAGCAATTTTAAGTAGGACACTTATTCTCCCCACTAAAGAGAGCAAAGCCCCAGGCACCCAGTGTACTTGCCTGTCACTTGTCAGAAGTATTCACTTTGGTTTAGAAGCTGGGAATTTACCACGGCTGGAAGTCACTGGGAGTCACGGCTGTAACTCTAATTAAAGAAAGCATTTTACTACATTTCTCTCCTTAGTCATACTTTTGCACCTTGATAGTACTGGAACCCACAGCATGGTCAGGTCAAAGAGTATTTTTTCATTTAAAAAATTCTTTCATCACTGTCACAGGTGCAAAACTTTTATTATCCAAGAAAGCAACCTACAAAATTTATGCAAGAAAAATGAATTTGCCCGTCCGGGTAACAGTTAAGAATATGCACATACCAAATTTTCTCACATGCTTTTTTTCTTGATAATAATATAAAGATGATTCTTGTTTGAAATTGTCAGGAATCAAAATCATTTGAATGAGGTATTGGTTGCCAGGCCAGACAAACAAATTCATCAGCACTTCAGCGTTTCAAAGGTTCCAGTCATTTTCTAATTTAATAGCTTTTATACAGGCATGACATATTCTGAAGTTATTTTTCTTTTATTCTTATTAGGTGCCTAAATCATCCACTGTACTCATGTTGCAGTCTCGTTAGGACTTACTGCGGTGGTTACACCCGACAGAGGTTGACCCGAAATATACCACAAATATCCTGATTTAAGGACAGAAGGAAACTCATACCCTTCACTTTTCTATGAGGGTAACTCAGACATGTAATATTATTATAATATTTTTATGTTTGTGAAATGCATAAACCCGACCATATAATCATCACTTTCTTTTCTACATAATTATAGTAATTTTGTAACACATCCAGAACGTAAACACAAAAGAAATGTAATTGTATTTTCACAACAGCTAGTAAAAACATTGCTTTAAACTTAAACCCACAAAAATGTGGTCATGCCTTATGCTAGTGGTGCCTGGAACAGCAGAAAACCATCCTAAAACATTGTTGTCTTATAAAATGTATTGATTAAACAGATGATTGAAACCAGAAATTTCAAAGTTCAAAAAGTGGAACATCCCAAGTGGTATAAGAGTTTTGCCTACTGTCAGTGGAACAAAGGAGCACAGAAGAATTTGCACAAAGTGGTTTTGATATCAATAGACTGAATTGTCAAAGCTATGAATCATCATAAAAAAAGTGCCTGTAACAAGTAATACAAGACTTTGTAAGATATTCTGTAGTGAATCATAGGTTTAAAAAGAAAAACAACAAACTCAAACTATATTACTTCTTTTAACTGTTTTCCCCCATCAGAATAATATTACACAGCACAGAAAACTCATTTTTACATTTTAGTGTCCTATTGTATGTGCCCTCAAAAGAACAATAATTGTTCTCTTTTCTTTTAAGGTTGCTATGAATCTCTGAATAAATATTAAAACTGAAGAAAAAAAAGCAAAAAAAAAAAAAGCCAGCATTTCCTTCAGTACTGTCGCTGGATTGATTTGATTTAAAGATTAGCATTCACTGAATTGTTTCTACCTTTTTTTTGGTGATAGTTCTGTAATATCACTCGCATTTTATCTACCTTTTTGTTATATTCTCTGAACATGCTTTCATATCTTCGGAAGGCAGATAAATACTAGAGAAACAGTATTCTAGTTATTTCAACTTTTCTCATCAGGAAGAAAACTGACACTTTTGTGTGGAATAGGTAGGCTCCAGAAACACAGCATATCAAGCTTACAATGGTGAAGTGAAATGCGACTTATACGGAATAATCAGATAAATTGTAGGCTGTGTATGCAATCTTCTGCTTTGTCCACCGCTCAAGCTGCAACAAACAGGGAACTGGTTCATACATATTCATATTCGCAAAAAGGAGATGAGGCTCCAGCGAGGCTGGGTGGCATGAAACAGAGCTGCGTGGCATCACACTCTTACAGTCCATGGGCCAGGGGAGCCCAGCTGATCCAGCAGGTGCATCTATAGTTGTGCACTGGACCCCAAAGATTTCTCCCCATTGTCCCAAGGGAAACCTCAGTTCCAAGATCTGCTGCTGGAAACAGCCAGATTTGCAAGTTTGGTTTGTCTAATATGACACTTGCATATAGGACAGAACTGAATGATGAAACTAGGTAATGAAAAATTTTCCATTATTGAATTTTTCTTCTTTTAATATACTAGGATCTGTTTTCTCATTAAAAGTGCAGGAGCTTTGCAACAATAAATAATATATGAGCCAAAATGTATTTCTTATTCATGGATCTGCTGGGAGTTTTTGCATGATCTGTTTTAGGTCTACAAAGCAAGCATTTAAACAGTGAATACAGACTTCATGAGATTATTTGGCAGATAGCTACTTCTTCTTTCCCTTGTTCTGGATCACCTCACCTTATCAAAAATTCATAGAAAGGAATCCATAACCTGAAGGCTTTTAAAGACAGAAGGTAGCATTATAGGTTTCCAATGCAATCTGAAAACATATTAAGATGAATTTTTCAAAGAAATTCCATGGAGCTTGGAAGTGCATGAAGGCCACTCCTTGCAATTTGACAGACTTTGCTGCTTTGCAGAACAGTCTGTTCAGCAGAAAGCAGTCTCAACTCTCCTGACTTACAAACACAGTGTTGATGGTGGTGGGACTGGTATTAGTCCGTTGTGATATCTCTCTAACTTTCTAAGAACTTTTAGTTGATTCCATTGCCACATCTCTCCAGAATGGAGCAACCGGTAAAATACTGATGTGGTTTCCTGGAAAGAAAACCTGCATAAAGTTAAGGGGCTTGTTTAAGAGAATGATGTAGAAACATTTCAGCTGGCAGTATCAATGTGAATGTGCAAATGTTAAATATAGCTTTCAGTCTCAACATGCCTAAACTCTACATTGTCTCATAATCATCAACCTTGTTTTAAAAATTAAAATGAAAAAAAAAAAAAAATCCTGAAACACTCAGCTTTCTTCTAGTTATCTAATCTACAGGAAGTATAAAAGCATCAAGGTCTATGTTTTGGAGCGAGCAAAGTCCCAGACTACAGGGATTTGGAATCATCATATAGCTATGATGCTACAAATACAGAGCCAACTCTTTCACTATCTTGTATTACACATATTTGTAAAGTAACAATCCATTATTAAAAACAATTAATGAATCCCATTCTAGCAAGTCCCGCGCTCTTATCCAATAATGAACTAGCCTTTTTCCTATATCTGTAACTCAGAGTATTAGATTCCCCAGGAAGCTGGAATTGCTCTTACTTTTACTGCAACAGTTATCGCCCCCTAAAGCCCACGTTGCTTGAGAAGGTAAGTTATCTGGAGTAAGGGAGAACATCATATGGGAAAGAGTCAGGCTGTTCTGCTACCCTTGCAGCTCACAGACCACGCTTGGAAAAAAGTGATACAATGAGGTGCCAGCACCACATCTCCGCTTGCCCCATGAAGATTGGCTGATGCCAACTTAAACTGCTGCTACACACACCACCCTGCTTTCTCTGTGGATCACCACCCGTACCCACACACCTGGTCTTTTCCTCCTCGCACAGGACAGATACATCTTCCCTACCTTTGTGCATTTTTTTTTTCCTCAGGGAAAAGTGCTGATGCAGGAGTTCTGCTCGTGGGCCTGCTCAAACTGCCAAAACTCAAATGAGGGATGTGTACGTTTCAAAATACTCCAACCCACAGAGAAAACTCTTTCTTGATGGATAACACTGATTTCAAATCTGCGCTCTGCTGCTGCTCCCGCAGACGGCACATGACAAGCTCTGTGACAGTGATTGCAATCCCCCATGATAACAGCAGGATTGTTATCTGCCCTTCAGCAACGTGCTGCCAGCAGGAGACTATTTAAGCTTGTGAAACACACAAGGTCGTTCACTCCCATCACACTTTTGTTTTCAAATTTTGTCTGGGGAAGAAAGTTTTCTTCGCTTCTATTATTACTCTCCTAATGTTTTAATTCAGTGACTAAACTTCTCTAGACAAAGGAAGAAATGTGGCAATATTAATTTTAGTCCATTAACTACACATATTACTTTCACCTTATCAGGAAATATCTATTATTTTGCACAGTCATGCATTAATCTATGTAGCAGCCAACACAGGGGGTTATACAGTCATCTTTAGCACTCTATAGATATGTGTTTTCCATTATTACTGTACTCAGCTTTTCTCCCTGGGGGGGTTTCTAATGTGATATTTAGCTTGAATCCTAATGCAGCTAAGCTCCATTAAAACTGCGCACATGGACTCAAGGGCAACTGTAAATAATGCAAAAATAGATCAATACTAATCTTGAATTGTTTATGTGTAATTCTCATGGAGTGCTTATATTTATGACTCCAGCCACATCCTGTCCAGTAGGTTCTGACTGGCTGCTCCTTCCCAGTCACGGCAGGGACTTCAGGAGTGTGCAACATCAATGTTACTCTTATGGATCATACACCAAATATAAGGAAAATTGCATTCCCTCTATATAAATGCATATAAGGATATATAGAGGATATATTCTCCTGAGAAAAATAAAGTTAAGGATGGAAAATAAAAAACGTACCTTCAGTGTGGCTCACTCTTGCAGGGCTTAAGTTTCTGATCCTAGTAGGTGATTTTGTTTTATTTATCCAGCCTTTCAAGCATAAATAGACTAAGGAAAACAACTATGATTTATTCTAAATCTTAAAAGCAGCAAACTATATTTTTATATTATACCCGTTATGTCAGTAGACTATAATTGTGCATGTATATTTTACACTAGAAAAAAGTCAACCATTCACAATCATTTATTGAAAAGAAATTTGTATCTACTTTGTACCTCAAAAGTACAACCCCATCAATAATAATAAACATTTAATTATAGAAGTATATATTTTTCTTTTAAAACTAGATTCTCGTGAACAAACCCCTTTAATAATCTTCTAAAAGTATTCTCTGCAGAAATCACTCTGAAATATGCAGTTTCCTGGATAGTGAAATGCCTGCCTTCTCCTACCCTCTGTCCCCATTCTGTTTATCTATTGTGATTTTTCTTGTTTTGTTTTGGTTTTCTCCTCACCAAATCTTTTTAGGAATACCAACCGAAAAGCTACCGAGTATGTTCTTGAGGAAAAAAGCTCCTTGTAGAGTTCTAGCAGTATATTTTGCTCATTAAAAAGCAGCAGACAGATTGCTGATGAAAATTCTAATAAGTAATACTAAAGCATTAATACCGTCAGCTCAGGGTTTTGTACAACATAGCAAACCGTATGCTGCAGAGCTTGGGATCTCTTTCCAGCTGTCAGCTGACAGTATCCCTGGGTTCCTACTAATTGGCGACATTCCAGGGCAAACAAGTCAGCTAATTCCAGAACAGTGAACTGATTAACTTTGGGTGTATATACATATTTATGAAGAGAGTGTTGCTTTTGTCTCAACAATTAAAAATAGGTGTAGTTTTTCATTTTAAAGGTTGCGGACTACAAAATTATTTATTCTTTAAATTAAATGTTTCAAAAGGATTAATGTTAAAAAGAGAGAATGTACGTGTGTAGAAAACTGAGAATAATCAGTCATTGCATCATTCCTGTTTACTCATAAAAGCATCACAATTACTTTAAAATACATCTTTTCAAGAATGTGTATTTTAAATTCTTATTTATTTTAAAATGCATATTTTGCAAGCATATAATATTTTCCCTATTTTAGTACTGAAAAACTGCATTAAAATAGAGCAGTTTATTTTCATTTTTTACCTCTTTAAATTCCTACACTTTTATCATAATGCCATAAACTGATAAAATCTTGTCTTTTAGATCTATAACATCATAAAGTATTTACTTTGATTTTCTTCAATGTGAATACGAATGACTGTGTCAGCAGATGCCACTCTCCACTGCCATGTAAGCGGTTCCCCTGGTTCCGTTGTTTCAAACCTAATGTTTGGAGGGTTCCAGATCCTATTGAGCGGCCAGGACAGTGCGTCTACTTTATGTCCAGAATTCTCTAATCTGGTAAAGAAAGATAACTAAAGAAATGAAAGATCTGGGAAAGTAAAGCAATGTTGATAAGCATGCTGCAGGCTGGCTGCATTGGAAGCTATAGATGGTGAAGACAAATGGTGGCCTAAAGCTACTTCTCATTATATTTTGTTCCCATTCATGCCTGATCCTCCTACAGACCAGAATGTGCAATTTTGGATAGGCCCATGTAAGTTCATTCCTTTTTATGACCGTGCTGAGAGCAACCGTGGTATACTTCTAATACAACAGTATTGAATAACGAAGGCATTAACAGTTCTGAGAGCAGAGGCTGGAACACCATATCGGGCTAATAGCAAGACTGTCTTCAGTTTTAAACCAGAAATTGGTGTCCTGTTCTTCTGCCCCACCACTTTTGCATTCCTGGTTTCAGTGTGGTCCAGTTACAAGAGAGAGATGGAAGATGCTTTTGCAGAGAAATTAGTCTGACGGTGTTCTCCTGGTGGGGGGAGCCATTATTTTAAACTCCCTGAAAATGGGAATGGCCTTGAGATCTGGCCTCCCACTTCCCAGCCCAAATCAATAGAACACATCTGTGGTTACAAGTAGAATTATTGTGCTGATACATGGTCAACTATCATTAGCTTTTTAATTTCTGAGAAAATAAAATAATATTGTCAGACTCTATGTACTGCTCAAAGATGAACAATAGTGTTTTAATCTATAGTTTGCCCTGTGTTCTATGGTCAGGTTCTCTATACATTTACTAGTGTCACTTATCAATGGAAAATCAATCAGCTTGACCACAACTAAGTTCAATTAGCTGACAAGATTGTGGACATTATGTTTCGTTATTATAGAATTGAAGACCTTATTCTAAGACTACCTCTTCACCACCTCTTTTATAATTTAGAGCAACTCCACATTAACAAAAGAAAACAACAAAAGAAAAACCAAACCACTTTCTGCACCAAGTCTTTGTTACTGTGAGTTGCCAACCACCTTTCCTTCTAATAGGTTTTCTTATTGGCAAAATGATAGATCTGGCAATCATTTTTAAATGTTTGGGGTTTTTTTGCCCCCAAATCTAGTCTTAATTTTATATGAACGGTGCTTTCCCTGGAGATCATTACATACCTTCTGAATATTGTCCACACTCATTAAATTGAGCCATTATATAGCACAGTGCACTGCTATGGCTGCAGGCGGGAGCAGGAATCCTAAAAGATATGTATTCAAATATTAAAAAAAGATATGCAATATTTTCTGGTTCCTGAATTAGCAAATCAACAGAGGAAAGGCTTATGCTTATATAAAGTATTTCAGCTTGAGTGTGACAACATTAATTATCCACTGTAACATGCTGATTTATAATTATGAAATCAGTAATTTAATTGGCATGTAATGCAGTAAAAACATTCTTGCCAGTGTCATTATCTAAGTGCCGGTGCTTTAGGCTTTCAAACTTAGTTAAGCTATCAAAAAACATTATTCTGATAAATGCTTATACCTGCAAAACCAATAACTATTTCACAAAAATGTTTAAAAAGTGCTACTACATGACTGCTGAAGATACTATCTGCACCTTTCAGAAAAACCAGCCAAGCTCACTGTTGGTCATCAAGCACATCTTAATGTTGATAGAAATAGTGAATAACTATACTCCTTGGGAACAGAAACTGCCTCCAAATCATATAAAAATGATTGATCTGTGGATTACTGACTATGTCAATCTGACTGTCAGGGCTTCATTCTTGGATGCAATTGAGTGTTGGCATAGAATCATCTCGGTTGGAAGGGACCTTTAAGATCGAATCCAATTATTAACCTAACACGGCCAAAACCACCACAAAACCACCACTAAGCATCACGTCTACCCATCTTTTAAATATCTCTAGGGTTGGCAATTCCACCACTTCCCCGGGCAGCCTGTTCCAATGCTTGATAACCCTTTCTGAAGAAATTTTTCAGAATATCCATCCTAAACGTTCCCTGGCACAACTTGAGACCATTTCCTCTTGTCCTATCCCTTGTTAATTGGGAGAGTGACCCCCACCTTGCTTCGACCTCCTTCCAGGTGGTTGTAGAGAGCGATAAGGTCCATGTGTTTGAAGGTTTGTGATGGGGCAGTATGATTAATGTAGCACCCATCAAAAGATGAGAGCAGCCACTTCAATGAAGCAGAGATGAGCAGTACAAGAGCTGGGATCAGATAAGCCCGTTCACTATACTCGAGGTACTGTACGTTAAAGAGCCTGGGGACTAGTTTTATTCCTGCTAGTCCTTTCACACCTGAACTAGAGATCATAGCTAGAACAGCAGGCAGTTCTTCAACCTTGTAGGCTTGGGTGAAGGGCCTGATCTTCACAAAGAGTCACACAAAGGAAATATATCAGAATAACCTTAACAGGACAGTGATCTGCATGAGTGATGCTCTGTCAAAGGAAGAATCCAACTTAAAAACTGGATACAGCAGGTGGTAGAAGGCAGGGAAGAGAATAAAATTCCCAGTGCTGTAGCCAGTAAATCATTCTACAATGGTTTCTTAGCCCTGCACTACATGACGTATTGTGCTCGTGTAACTATTTCTGTGATGGAAGGGTTTCCTTCTACTGAAATTGTTTTACCTCTCCAGCTGCTAATGGGACTGAAGTACTACCACTCTAAGCAGTTCATTAAACCCTATGGGAGTAAGCCTGGATAAGCAAGATATAACTGATGACATAACAACATGAGCTGCTGAAATATTTAGGCATAATTTTCAGTTATTGCATACTGGTCTTTTTTAGCTTCCTGGCACAGTTGAAGTGCTACAACCGCTGAGTGTGGACAAATCCATTTTCTCACATCATTTTAGAAGAGTGTCAATTCCTTACACAATATGTCATTTTGATATAAATAAAAGTATTCTACTAAAAACTGCTAAGCTAAAGATAGCTGTAAATATACCAAGAAACATATAGTATTACCAGGAGCATGGCCTATGAGGATTCCTGAAGGCAGATGTATAGCTTCACGTTAAAAGCATCATTCTGTTAGATGTGTGTCTATGGAGTAGAATTCAACTCGCATTAACTGAAAACTAAGCGACAGACTTCAAAGGGAATCCCTCTGGGGCCAGTGGAGACAAGTGTCTCCCTGGAGTGGTCCATCCCTTCCCAAGGTAGCACTGCACAGTGTGTTTGTGTTGTCTGTCACCAAGGGCCTTCTACTGGCGACTCTGAGGCTTGCCTTTCACCCACAGCTCAAATCTCTCATCAAAGTCACCACAGCAGTGTTTTCCCAAAGCCTTATAACAGTATTTTCCCATTGTTATTCTCACATCCTTACACCTGCAAGCCTCAAAGTTGTTGTTGTGACACATTCTTATGGGAAATGATGCCACCAGCATGAGTCCACCCTTTCCCTCTGCTTTGGTTACTCAGTGGACCAAATAAAACGCAGGCCCACAGCTTAACCAGCTGCAGCACGCACCCCAAAAGTGTGCTTCCACCAGCACTAACAGCATCATGCCCGTAAACAACTGACAGCTTGAGCAGGTCTTGAAGACATCCACATAGTTACCAAAGTTCATGTGAGTGTGTTGGTAAATCACCTACTGCTGATGGGAGCAAGGCCTGGGGGTGCTCAGCTGTGAACCTTGTCACTTACCTCCCCTGATGGCCACCAGGGATAGTTTTCTCTTTCCCTTTTCTCTCTCCTTTTCTGTTTTCATCTTTCTCCAAAAGCTACTTTGACTGTCAATGCATGCCACCAGCTAGGGACCCCACTGATAAATATCTGTACATGTGAATCTGTCTCCTTTGTGCCACAATAGGTGACTGATATTTTTCAGACACCTAATTTTCTGACAGTGGGGTTAGGTCAAAAAAATCCCACCCTCAGGCAGTGCTAAAATGGAGGGAGCTGGCAGAAGCCTTTTTCTAACATTTGACTTTTAAACACTAAGCTTACCTGCACAGTCCTGAAGACTGTAACCAATACACAGTAGCAATAGGATTATAGCCTGTGCTGGTAGAATAACATAATTGTTCATGCTCAGTCTTTCCAATATTTCCCACAGCTTCCGTTCTGTTTGAAAGTAAACCTCAGCCTCACAAGCACTTTTAAGTCTTTGGTAACATTAACAGACCATAATCACAGAAGAATCGGAACTGCAAGAAGTAAACTCTCTAGTTTAGCACTTGTAAATCAAGATTCCTAGGCTTCTTTGATCACCATAAAAGTAATTAACCACACCACAAAAGAGAAATAAATACAAAAAAAATGTTATTGAAAAACTAAGCTATTATTTAGACAATTGAAAAAACAGGATATGCAAAAGAATGTGGAATATTTAATTCCACTTCTTTGTGTATTTTCATTATCGATTGTCATTACTAAGAAGATTCACAATGGAAAACATCCTCCCAATTTTTAATCACTTTAAATACAGATTTGTGAAGCATCACATAATTACCTTTTATTCTCCCTTTTGTACCATAAGGATGATACGAAAAGAGCTATTTTTAAAGTAGCATACTGCAATACATAATGGCCATGTATTTATAAAACATTAACTGTTAGTGAGACTCCTCAGCATAGTGATTTGTTACCCATTGTCTTATGAAAATGAAGCCAATTCAAAGCAGTCACTTCTGCAAAAACACCAACTGCAGCATAGGGTACAGATCTCAATGAGCAACAGAACACCTTTAAAATATTAAGAAAGAATGTGAAATATATAGAAAGTTTCAGATTAAGTATAGAAAACACAAAAGCCTTCAGTTATGGCACTTTGGAGAGGGGACTGAACCCACCATCCTCCCAAACAGTCAGTAAGTGAAGACAGTAAGTGAAACATAGCAGAGCAAATTAGCAACACAGAGATATAGTTATGTAGTTTCTGGAGTAGACCTGATTCACATCCAGCCCAAGAGAAGCCTGGAGAAAACCTAGCCTGGCAGAAGTAGTCTGTTAAAACATTTGCTTACTCATTTTGCTATTAGATGTAATCCATAATTCAGCATTAAGCAGTTTGTTCGAGACGACTGAATGTTGAGAGTGCCCATAACTTTTTGTGTCTCCTGATGTGCTTTCCTTAAAGAACTAGCTTCTAGGAGTTATTTTAACTTAATTGTCGAGTTATAATTGTTAAACACATTGCTGGCCTCAATAGCTGTGCTAAAATTTGAAAATATTATCAGAATATATAAAAACAGAAGGCAAATAAAAACAAGTGCAAGTGTTGTTGGCTTGTTTTGATTTATATTTACATCGTAATTTTTGAACAGCAAAGCTTAAGCACATGTTTATATGCTTTGCTAAAGTTGAGCTGAAATCTGATGTAAACGAGGGAAGTGAACCGGAGTGAATAGGACTCAAACAGGACTTAAGGACTGAACACTAAGGGCATTCTCAAGGACTTTCTGGAATCAGGACTTGGACTGTCTTTTGCACAAGCTACTTTAGATTCTACTAATCTAAAATACAACCCAGCTACATATTAATTTATTCAAATCGCTTGAAAGTAATTACTGTATAAGTCAAGAAATAAAGTGTAATAATGTTACAATATAGCATGTGTAATAGTAAAAGTAGGTTGAAGCCAAGGGAAATCCTGTACCGTATTCAACAGCATTAAAAACTGACATAACATGAATGATTGTCAAAAACTGATGGGATCTGGCAATGTTAAGAAATATTAAATAGGCAAGAGATTTTTTATAATGTTTTACCATTTTGACAGTTTATATACCTAGAAAGAAGGCTCATTAATAGTTATAAAATGCAACCTATTCAATTTTGTTTCATATTCTCTGAGCCACTTCAGCAGCAATGAAAAGATGATTTGGGCTCAAGTAGAGGCTTTTGTAATAGCTGTCAACTTGACCAAATACTGTATTTGAGCAATCTGGACAAGAAGTTTGACAGTGTACTTAATTCAATACAAAATTAATAAAGGCAATTCAAAGCAAAAGCCTTTTCTTAAGGGAGGAGGGAAAGAGAATCTTTTATTGCCACAGTTTTTGTCTTTCCTTCCTGTTAAGGACTAAACCCCATTCATTTTGATCTACAAGTTCCATTTGGATGAATGGCTGCCTCCAGGAATTAGCCTGTGCCTGAGACAGCCGTTTCTGAAACAAAAGACAAAGTCTTTCATACTGAGTCATTTTTTGACTTGGGGTTATGTGAACACAGCATTTACAAGTTTGTTCTCTTCCATTTACGTTTAATAAAACATGGTTGAATGTCACTTTCTCCTTTAGCCAAGTGACACGGAGTTTTTGTTTTCCAAAACCACTCCTGCTTCTTCATCCCACCATCCCCTATCTTCCTCTCACTCACTAATCTCTATTCTACAAGAACAAAGGCACTCAGGAGGGAAGCAGTGGCATCAAAACTCCGACACTGGGGCTTAAATTAGTTGATAGAATTTTTGTATCAATTTATTTGACTATTAGGACCAATATCGCCTTAGTGTTTATGGAAGATAATGATATATCTATTTGAAAAAGAATCTGTCACCTATATAAAAGAGCATTAGAACGATAGAGTCCAAAAATTTCCCCCTCCCTGCTCTTTTTAGGATATAGAAGTTTGGGAAGACTATAAAAGGATAAAATATGATATTAACCACGGAAGCTTTTATACTTTAGCTAGAGACAGATGATCAGAAAATGTTGCTGTATTGTCTGAAGCTGAACTCCGAAACACAAATTCTCAAGAATACATGCACTGATAATATACACACTGGAACAAGAAAAGAGAAATTTAAATCTATAAGGCCACGCAGAACAACTGCTCCTGCTGTCAGCACTGGTGATTTTCCCTTTCTTCACTAGGGGCTGACTGCTGAGACTGTATGCCACCAGTAGCTTCTGTTGATGCAGTGAAAGAAGCAGCTATTCCAAGACCCAAAACTTACTTTGCCCCAATCAGAGATGTGTTTGTATACACAAGCCCACATTCTTCAGATTAAATGTTGTCTGATAACTTTTACAATATAACAATTATTAGAAAATACCGTAATCTGGACTCTAAGAACCTTGAAAGGGAAACAAACATAATCACATCACTTTAGTAACTGCACAAAGAAAGCACACACAAAACCTCAGTCATTGAAGAGACAAAGAAAGAGGCAAAATCAAAGCAAAGTTAGTTGTAAGGATGTGAACAGAGTGTTTCACATCAAAGGTATATTTTTGTGGTGTTTTGCCGCTCCACTCAAGTACCTGAGCTAAGAAAGGCCCACACGTCTGGAACAGAGATGTAGTTGTGTCAGTATGGCAGGATGCCGAGGGCAGCTGGCCCTATGTCTCTTTAAGCCACTGAGGTGCATCTGTACCACCCCTGGGATACAGCCCTGCACAGAGCTACAGAGACATCTCAGCTCACCCGGGCTTGATGCATCTCAGTAGTTTCTGCCGGAAAGGCAGCTCAGTCCACACTTTTGTGTGCAGCTTTCTCCTTTCATTTGTGTCTATCCAAACATTTCATCTGCATCTCACAGTGTTTAAGCTGGTGATACCTGGATGACCAAGTAGGACTGCCTAAAACCTAGAGAGTTTCATTTGGACCAGCATCTCTCCGATTTTGCCATGAGGACACATGCTAAACCATTGATAACACCTTCTGCAATTTTGCAGTTTCCCCCAACTTCATTTAAGGAGGCCAGGACCGGGAAGCGCTCTCTCAAGTCACCACAGTAACTCATATTTACCACATCACAAGAATCCAAAAACTTATTATTCCAGACAAGGTACAATTGCATGCCGAGAGCTGCCAACATTGCTTATTTCTGCTCAGCAAAGGGGCCTCTCTTACCCTAAAGAGGCTACCTTGAAACTGCAGCAAAGTTAGCAGAGGGTTCTGAGGAAAGCTTGCATAGTCAGAGTCTTCAATCTGTGAGTCCTGCCCCAGACTTAGTGAATAGACACAGTTTATGGGCAGGCAGGGGGAGGAAAAAAGTGCTGCCAACATCACCTGTCTTAGAGAGAGACAGAATTTTTAGGCAACGTGTTCTAATGGGGTCCAGTTAGCATGCCACTCTTCAGTTATATAATGACAGCCTTTAGTTATCTGACTCACATCCTACCTCTCAGTGTTAGGTATGAATCAAAGCCATCTCTGGTCAGAACACATTATCCTTTGCCACTGAAACGCCATGTGATGAAACAAGCATTATATAAACTCTCAGAGCTTACGTTTCAGGCATTAATGTGTTTTCCCGCAGTGGCAAAAAAATAGTTTTAAAAAGTTGAAAGTGGAATTAATTATGAATTTACTTGTTCATGTAGAATAATCTGTCTTTAAAATAGCTCCGCAATGAAATTGCCTCAAAGGCAGAAACATCTGCTGCAGAGCACAAGCACATACAGCCTGGCTAAAAACAGAAACCTGAGATTTTACTGTTGATCAGCTCTGCCTTTGCCTGTACTTAACATTGCTGCCCAACTGCATTACAAACACTATAGAAGCGTAGTGATTGCTCTGAGTGACACCTAAAACACAATATGCAGGTAAGACGAGTACAGGGATGGAGAAAACTAATGTCAAAATGCATTTACATAAAGCGCAGTCCTAAGAAACCTGCCTCTTCAGCACAAAAAGCTCATACATACCTAGATCTCAGAAGGATTGTATTCAAGAAACAGATGGAAGTCTGCATATTTTTTAAAATAAAATGTGAAGCAATAGGAAATAGCCTGCAGAGAGCCAGACAATCCTGATAGTTCACCAGTAGCTTACCGCTCAGGGAGGAGGAGGGCAGGGAGGAAAAAAACAACCAACAGAGTGTAAAATCTGAAGTCACCACAATGTGCATTAGTATTTGACATCGAGATTGCTTATTTTTCTTTACAAGAAGGAAGGGAAGTCCATTGTGATAGGGCAAGAGACAGTAGCTGTGCAACTGAATACTGCTTGCAGTAATGACTAATCAGTTAAAAGGAGCCTGCAGCAGGGAAGGAGTTTGTTATGCAGCCTCTTGCCTTGAAACAGCAGCTGGTCTTATTTTCAGACTGTGGAACTTCAGCAGAGCATTTCATATCAATGTGAAAATACATAGGAACAGGTAAATATGCAAATATGCCATCCATGGCCATTCCTTGCTGCTTGGAGGCGAGCTGGCAACTGCAGGTCCCCAAGAAGCTTTGCAGGTTTGCCCGTGTATCACTCTAAGCCATTAGCTCCTGGCTTTGTATTCATCATGAACAGAACAGTGGGAACATGTTCTCCTAGTAGAGGCCTCTGTTCTTCATGATCTCTAACCCTCCTCACGGTAACACAGGGTGAAGGCAGTTTCAGCAGGCAAATGTTTGTGTGTTGGACAGAATCACTGGAAATTTATTGCTGTTCTAAGCTCCTGCAAGAACATACCTAATAGAAGCCTATTACTGCTTTCAGCACACGTGCCCAGACTTGTTAGAGTCAGCTCCTGATCTGCTGGGGTAATGGAGGGCCCCAGTCAATACAAAAACATGAAAAACACAGAACATGTGTAATTGTAAGTACATATAATTAAAAAGTAAGCGAGAAAAGAAAACCTGACAACACAGTATTGACTGCAGACCACAGATATCCTAAGTGATGTGGAAATGGCTACTCGCTTTGGAAGAATTACAATACAGAGCATCACCTCACCCATAGTACAGATAACTCACAAGCCAGATAACCTCCCTATTCAAAAGAAAATTTATTGTGTTTAAATTATTGGCTTACAATCAGGGTAACATAACATGTCTTTCCTGATAGCTGTAAAGAAATGCAGCTATCCGTCTCTCTCAATGTACATAATGCAGGAAAGAAAAGAGAAAAAAGACTTTTATATACCCGAATATCAGAGTCCCATTTTGCCTCTGATAACAAACAGGAAAATCCATACAAGATTAGTCTTTTTGTGATGTGCACCTGAGAAGCAGACAGCAGAATTTTTTAGCATAATAACTCACTGTTAGATTACCACTTCCCATGCACCCGTGACAGGGAGAAGAAGAAACAACATCTGTGCTTTCTAAATAGCTGCAAACTTAGAAAAACCCTTATAGAGACGTGGAAAGCCAAGGTCCCAGAAGGGCACAGCAGAACAGAGCTTGTACAAAGCATTTGTAACCACTGGTTTAGGTTGGGCTGTATTAAATCAGATCAAATACAGCTGACTGTGTTAAATCAGACCAAATGACCACCACTATAGTCCTACCCCATGACTAGTTAAGGATTAAGAGACCTGGATGTCCCTAGCTCTTCAGTCTGCACAAGAGCTCCACTGTTAGCTGCTGTTAAAAGGTGTGCAGTACATGCAAGAGAAAAGGAGTAGGGAATGGTCACATTTAGCAGTGGATTTACGTAGTCCTCTGCCTGATGAATTGGAAATCAAGTGCAATTCAAGTGCAACCATTTTGGAATTCAGAAAACTAAGTCCTGAGAAAAATCACACATAAAGGATTTAAATGGCAATCAAATCACAGGCTATGATACTGAGACCATAATGGAATCTTATTTATTGGCAAAACAAACAACACAGAGGAAAGATACTGAAAAGCTACATTAACTGATAAAATGCTGAGGAAAATATTGTCAGAATAAGGAGAAACTTACTTGCAGCTTTGCAATACTATTCGTAATACTATTGCACCATAGTTATGATGATGATGATAACTTAAATACAGTTAAGATGCTGCAGAGATATAGTCACTGGCTTGTTTTGTTTTTTTTTTTTTCTGGTTTTTATTTTTTTTCCCCCATTACATCTTCTGGACAAAGGGAGAGGAAAGCCCCAGCCAAGGAGCTCCCCTGCGACATAGTTAGCTCAAGTGCTTTCCCCAAGTCCCACTGCTGTAAAGGAACATATTGGCAGGGAAGGGACATGGTTATACTGTTCTGGCAACCTCCATCTGGTGCATTTGTCCCAGGGGTGCTGCAGACAGCTGGCATTAGTTTCAATAGGCAGAGTCAAGTCTTTCTCTGGATCAATGTGTACAAATCAGACCTGTAACTCTGTTGGTTGCTGTTCTCCTGTACCAGGCCGACTTTGCCACAATTGGAAAACACAGGGTTTTGTCTTATTTGTTCACTTCTAAACTTTAAATATTATCCATTGTAACACCAGTCACTCAACATCATCTTGCCATCATCATTGTCCTTCTAGCAGAGAAAGCTGAGTTTGAAGCCCTTCAAAGGGGATCTGTCTTAATCTGTCCTAATCTGCAGAAAAATCAAAACATTAAAATATAGCTCAATCCTTACAAATTCAGAATATCTGAACTCTCCTAAAAAAAGACTGGGTCCATTAAACTGAACCTCTTCTTCCACAGGCTGTACTGAATGCTAGCAGGCTGAATCAATTATCTCTACAAGATCGTCCGTGAATAAAAATTGCTGAAATCATACCTGAAGAATCTATGTGCTACTTTAAAAGTTTTAATGGAGTAAATTTTCAAAACCAGCAAAAGTTGTTACTTCCTTCTTTGTCCCAGACATCCTGAATTCATACTTTTGTTAATAAATTCTAAGTAATTTGATAATTTAAATACATATCAGTATTAGATCAAGGAGTCAAATAATATATACCAAAAGGGCATTAGATCTCTTACATAAAGAGCTCGTTGCAAACTGTATCATTACTCAAGACTGTAATACATTACTACGGAAACATGGACAACACAAACAGCCAAAAATAATAGTAAAGAAAAGTGTACCTATTATCTGTTGTAGTGAAATTTTACTAACAGGAAGAAATCAAGCAGCAAAGAGACTTCTTTTGCAGTCCTACATCAGGGGCTAATCAACTGTCACCCCAATGCTGCAGACATTAGTCCTTGAGAATAGTCCCATTGAAATTAAAAAGCTTCAAATGTTCTTTTTCATTATGCTTAAAGAGATCTTTTTTAGGAAAAAAAAAACACTTTGAAATATTCCAATATCTAAAGCCATTGTAGAGGACACAATTGCTGCTTCCATGTGAGACTTATTCTAAAAGAGAAGGGAATTCAAAAGTTGTCTTTTGAAGTATAAAAAAAAATACCTTCATTTATGTAAAATTTGCTAATAATATGAGTAATGATACAGAACTAGATAGAAAAAATATTTTAAAAATAAGTGTCAGGTTTTCCTTCATGCTGTTTTACATGCATATCATTCTCTTAACAGCCACACATCAGCAGAGCATCAATTGAGCACAAATTCCAATTCTTTCATGACTCAGCTATTTAATGTGAAATTAGTGTAAAATGTTTATGTTAGTGAAAAATAACAATTTGCTTGCAAAGTTTCTATGTGGCATCTTATCCAAATATCATGTGGCAGTTTTATTACTGAACACTTTAAAATATTATGATCAAAAGGGTAATCGGTAGTGAAAAATCAAAAAAACCTAAAATACTCCCTTTTCTCTAATCCCGTCCTTCCTTCCCATATGGCCACCTGGGAAGCTGAATAAGTTTGACTCCCTGATTAAAAAAAAAAAAGGAATGAGATAGGCCTTTAGGTCTATTCGCTGTAGCAGAACAAGTAGATTTTTAATGTTGTGTTTCTTCCATTATCCATATCCAAAACATGATGGCTTCTCTAACAGAACCTTATTATCACCATCTCCGAGGCACTGTTTCCAGTGAGACCCTTGAACTGCCTCTCAGCTACCAATGTGTCACTTTTCTAATAATGCTGCCATCAAAAGATACGTCCATTAGAACTTCATTGAAGAAACCGGACTTTAAGGGTAGGCATGTGTAAATCTTAGGGGGGGGGGGCTCCTGATCTTTCTTTTTTTCCCCCAGATAAATAAAGTCATTTTGACAGAACTGAGGTAAAAATTGCAATGCAAGTAGCTTAAATGTAATAGTTCTGATCAAAAGCCCCTTTCTTTTGCTGGAACATTTTCATTGACCTCAGTGAGCTTTGGTTGAGCTCCAAAGGAGACTATTAAAGTATTTTGCTTCAAAATCTAACTAAAATGTGGAAAATTAAGACTTGGAAGGGACAAGTTTGTAGCTGCTGTAAATTTTTATAGCCCTATTGACTTCAAGGATGTTTAAATAATTTATACTACCAGATTATTTGCCTTAAAAATTCACAAACAATTTCAATTGTCTTCTATCATGCTTTCACACTGCACAGACTGCAGTTTGGACCATAAATATGAATGTACAGTCAGTACTTTGATTTTTTTTATTATCAGTTTTTAAAATATAACAAATTGTGTTCATGTTGTTTTCCCGCTGTTCTGTATGTGGAGCGGATAATAAATCCATATCACAGCAATTGTGATTTAGAAGAAGATGCATGCTGGATTTTAGAGCATATAATTAGGTCAAAAAGGCAGCCTGGATAACTGCCTTGTCTGGAAAAAAATTTAATATAGCTGGCAGACATTTTCATTGACAAGAGAAAGTGACTGAGAATTTCAGTTTTGTATATATTTTAATAAATCTGTAGGTAGTAAAGAAAGTAATTTGGGAATCTTGTTAGGGGTTCCTGTGTCACCTTGAGGCAAGCTCACCAAAACACAGCCTGTGTGAAATCACGTATTTGTGAGATGATTAGGAAGCTTATGAATGCTGTTTCCTGAATATTATGGGACAAATCCTATTGTGAACACATGGATACAACAATACAGAATCTGGAAGTTAATTTAAGAGATGCATTTGAACTTCTAATGTCCTAATTATTTAGATTCAGACAAACTGTCTTTTCCTCTGTAAGCTGTGAGTAGATCTAGGGCTTGAGTCAGTTTAAACTGAATTATATCTTAGCAGCATCTGTATTTATGGTTGCGCACGTCTTGAACTCACTATTCAGACTTACACTATTAGATTTTTTCACCCATAAAATTATGCAGTTGTTTTGTAACCACATAAATATGATCCAATACATAATTTATGGCAGACCTAGAAAATTTTTTAGCAAGCCAGTCAGTATGATGTTGAGATGACCTGTCCATTTGCCTTCTAATTTTTTCAAATATTTAGTCACCTAACCAAAAAAGTCTTTCTTTATAAACCTATAAGAGCTCTTATATTCTAAATGACATTGAGTGATGTAGTGATATCAGAAATACCTTCAATGGTATCACAAAAGGGTAGCAGGTAGACGAAATGTTAGTTGGTAGTGGAAAGTGGGGTGAAATTCATAACCTGATTTGAAGATCATTGAGCTTCTGACTTTGAATCTTTGAAGCCATCCAGTTCACTAGGTGTTGGACTGGCCTTTTAAAAGACATTATTTAAAAAAAAAAAAAAAAATTGCACTGAGGCATTTGTAACATGAAATAGCATATTTAAGGAATGCATGCTTTGTCTTTTTGATGTGTCCCAGCCACTTGAGTGACAATAAATATCAGTAGAAGGCTATCTGTAATATTATTCGCTTTGTGGGAGTTCTTTAGTGTTACAAGATTCACTTTGGGTTCTCCATCCAGAAAGGTTACCGTTATGGGAGAGTCTTAGGGAACAAGCACCCCTTCTGACAGCTCCCAGCAAGCAGCTGTTCAAAGGACAAGGAAAAGCATTGAAGCAATTGAGTCCAAGCATTGAGTCCATGCATTGAGTCCAACAGGCTACTCTTCAGACTGTTACAAATTATTAAAAGTGGAGGTGGTGCTTGAGAATTGGAGGACTATAACTGGGTTTCTGGAAACTCCCACTCTTTCACTCCCCAAAGGTTAAACAGAAGATATCAATGAATCTCATTATCATCACCAGTAGAAATTTTTAATGCATTACTCTTTACCTGGACTGGCGACTTCTAGAAATACAACCACATTGCAAAAAATCATATAAAAATCAGGTATTGCAGTAGCTAAGTGACAGCTTTCATAAGGAACTTTCTAAACTCTAGACAATGTTGCTGTATTATATAGATTATTCTAAAGAGATTGGCTTACCTTGCAAATCTTTCTTCCTCTTTTTGCTATGTGATCCATGACTTATGCAAGTACACAGTAATTAAGCATCAGCACTATCCATTCTGCTTAGCTGACAATAAGGCACCTGGTCTAAAATCTGTAAAGCCAGTCACCCACCTGACTGTCTCACCTGAGATGAATCACAAGAATTACAACTTCTCTCTCTCTCTCTTTTCTGCAGCAGCAGCCGGAATATTACTGATGGAAACAACCAGCTGTTGATTTGTCAATGACCCCAGGGAGAGTACACAGAAATTTGATTCAGTCTCTATAGTTTTCTGACTCCGAAACCTTGTTAGAGCTTTGCACAGAGGTATAATATTACGTGATCTCTAGGGTAGGGCATGGGTTTGTAAGATAATTTTTGAGATGTTCCAAGCTTTGGCCAAAGATTAAACATAAGGGGGAGGTCTGTTCTTTAACTTCAAATTAGTAATTAGTGGTGGTGTTTATAAACAGCACATGCATGGTGCTCTCTAAAACAGCAGAAGGGAAAGCTTTGAAAACAGGAGCTGATGAGAAGGGTACTAGACTGAACACACTATCTATGGTATTCTAGAATTTACAGTGTTTGGGACGGTTAGAAAAATGTGTGGCTATGTAGATTCTCTAGTGCAGACTGCAGGGTTGTTTTGGGTTTTTTTTCATAATTTAATTTGATTTTACAGTTTGGGAATTTTTTAACCGTAAGTATGTGTTCTAATAATAGGCTATCTCCAATAACATTTGAAAATGTAATACTGCTCTTTCCAAGCTGCTTTAAGTGTGATTTTAAATGAAATAAGGAACTACTTTTTCCTGTTACAAACTGACATATAGGCCAATGCCAGTATCGTTTAACCCCTTAATTTATGTTTTCTGCCTTAGGCAGCGTTCCCTGGTTTGATGTCATTGTAAACTGTGAAATTTTCACACATCCAACAGTTATCACAACACCTACAAATTCAATGTATCCAGAAAACAAACATACTAGAAAATAAAGCCCTTGGAGTGTAGAATTTTACAAAAATTATTTAAAGTGACCCACTCAAATATAGTTGGAAATTGCTGAAACTTCAAACACTGATTTTCCTCATAAAGGTAGTTGGATAATCTGTGTTTTGTTTAAAGACCAATAGGATAAAAGTTTTTCTATGGTTTGGGGAGGACAGGTGTCTAGTTTTCAAAAGGTATTGTAATCGCAAAAACTAGAAGACTGAAAAACTTTGGATTTCTATTTCTTCAATGTTTACAGAAAAAAAAATAATCAAAGTAATAACTAGTAGTGATGACCTTGCTAAGAAGAAAAATCATTCCTTTCTCTTACTGCTATTTCAACATTATGTGCATTAGGGCAAGCAAAGTTCTGTAACAGTAGGAATATTGATGGTTTAAGAATGGGAGGAGTAGGGTAACTGGAGACAGCTGGGTTACGCAAGCAGTACAGTGGCTGGTGGAATTTCATGAATGATTCAATTGCTTCTACAGGTTTATCCATGTGCTAGAAGTTGGAAGTCTTCTTTTACACTTCAGTTGGATAAAGGTCTACTTCTATCCATTTACAAAAATCATAGCAACACTTGCACTTATAGTCGGAGTCCCTGAATCAAACATTTCACAGAATTATACGACCTATTAAATTGCTTTAGAATGTGAGGCTTCTGCTCCTATCTTGTCTCTTTCAGAATGTTTTGTAAGCTTCCCTCTTAGTTTCTATACTGTATTTCCCTTTTGGGATGATTCAAGTGTATTGCAACTTTATAGTACCTGGCACGTTAGGATCATGCTGAACTTTTAAATCTTTTTCCTAATACAAAAGTATAGTTTAAATATTATGACAACTATCATATGCTTGTTCTGAATACAGATCACAGAGATCACCAATGGCTGTTCATGGTCTTAGTAGAAAACTTGATTGTAACTATTTTCTTGCTTTTTATTCCAAAAAGAAGTAATATATGCCCAAATAATTTTTGTGAGTAGAATATAAATCCATAAAACTGAGTGGCTAAAGAGACTTCCTTTGTGCAATTGTAGAGATCTTGTAGAAACTAAATTGCCAAACAAATCAATGGCTAATTTTCCAGATACAGCTAGAAAATGGAAATGTATGTTCTGAGCACTAGACTAGATTTTGACCACGTACTGGATTTTGAAGAAAAGATTAAAAGATTAATATTCTTTTATCTGTATTCCTGTCAGAAGAGAAGAACATTGAGAAAGAATGGAAATAGACAGAAGTTTTTCTTTAGTCAATATTCACCAAAAAATTAGATAACACAGAACTAAGCAGACAGCAAAATATGGTTTACCCTTTTACAAATTAAAATAAATGCTTATTGCTTTAGGCTATAGGTAATATAATTTAAATCTCATTTGTATATACCAAATTAAATAAGTTGTAACAAGTGAACAGGATGAACTGGGAAGTCTGATCTTTGCTTGTGGGATTTATCTTACTTTTCTGCCCCATTTTTTTCTTGTTACCCTTTCTGATATAATCACAACACAGAACAGTCTATCTCTCACATGCCACTGTGATTCATCTTAATGTTTGCTATGAGTTTGATGAGCAAGTAGTGGCAGAGTCAATAGTTTTCTAATGAGTATCCAACTGACTAATACATAAAAAAAATTCCATTTTTGCTTGCTTGCTTGCTTTTCCTAAGAACCATGATCTTAACGTTTAGGGAAAATTAAAAAACACCAACAACAAAAAAAAAAATGTACCTCCAATGAATCATCCCAGCAAGACTTATCTTTTAGATGATGAAACAATTTTTCTGCTGTGACCAATACTTTGGCTCAACTTATTATTCTGTCTTGCACTTTAGGTCATCAAAGATATCAAGATACTAATGACTTTAGGGAGCAGACTGAAAAAAAAAAAAGAAGGGGGTATGTGTCAGATTTTGACATAGCTGGACTTTGACTGAGTCAACAATAAATCAATTACATGGTCCAATGAGGACTTAAAGTCTGAAAAATCTGTATTTCAATTATTTGCATATCACCTCTGGAGAATGGGATGTGAATCTGATTTGCAAAAAAAGGAGGTTGAGTGGTTTGTCTGAGAAATATACCCAAGACCAGCTGAGTTTGGAGCTATATTCTTTTAGACAAGTCCCAAATGGTAGCAGGTATCTGTGATACCAGACAAGAGAAGTGATGTTGCAGCTCTCCCAAAGAAAAGAGATCTCGGTATTTGCGATTTCTCTGTCCCATACAGTACTGCTCAGCAAGTACACACAGACATCAGAAAATTTCATTCTGTGAGAGGATTAGGTGTCCCTCCTGACTGTAGTTCTGTGTACTGTATCTCTATGGTCTTTTGCTTTGTTCCTACGCTTTATTCGTGGCAATTCAACCTCCTTTTCCCTTTCCTTAGTTTTTCTGCTTGTCTAAGAGTCATTAAAGAGCTTGTGGTTTAGCCATACTGGTCCCTTTCTATATTTCCTTAAGAATGGAA
Organism: Tringa tobata; assembly: GCA_033628505.1. Classification (NCBI taxonomy): domain Eukaryota; kingdom Metazoa; phylum Chordata; class Aves; order Charadriiformes; family Scolopacidae; genus Tringa; species Tringa tobata. Next base: position 1,396,851 of record JAHREE010000280.1, read on the forward strand.
CAGTTTGAACCTCTCTTTTAAAATTGCTTGTTAAAAGAACTGCCTATTCTGCTTAACTCCTCTCCTGTTAAGCTTTTTTCTCACATCTCAGTATCTTCTGATTTCTCTGCATATTTTTGTTTTGCTATTCTGCTCTGTGCTCTCTTCAGAGAAGCTGTGAACTCTGTCAATTCACTGTCATTCTCATCCAAGTTGTCGTCAGCCTTCACAGTATCAAGTGATTATCTTTCTGTTGGCTGGAATCAGTCCAGAAAAATGTCTCCCTCTAAAACGTTTCTTGAAGTTTTGTATCCAGACCTTCTCATGGCCACATTCTTAGAATGCTGGACATTGTATCCCTGCAGTACTATCTACAGTCAAAATCCCCAATGGCTACTGGGTTATTCTGCCAAATACCCATCAAAAATACTCAAAAAAAGCCTCGTACACTTGATCTGTACCGGGCCTATTGTATTCTAGTGATCCAAGTCAAAAGAAGCATTTGTGATGTACCAGACAAAGAACATTTCCCTTATTCCACTGTCTGTCCTTGAATGAACTGTAACCTTTTATTGTAATATTTATGTTGTATGAATTCAGAGGGGGAATTGGTATGTCTCTCTTATACCAATTAAATCATATTTTGATCCTGTAGTGACATTTGCAGCTCTTGCTCTTTAGTCCTGTATTTTCTGTATTAATATATTTTTATGTATCTTAGATTTTCAGTAGACTGATCTATTATCATCCTTCATATTCCTCTTATGACCCTATTCTCATTAAATTTTTCTTTCCTATTTTTGTGGTTTTGTGCAGCTTTCGGCTGTTTATCATTACCGTTGGGCTTCTGTTTCTCAGTCTTCTAAGTTCTTTACCTATAAAGCCCTTTTGATGAGCTTTATAAAGATATTTCTTTCTTCTTGTAATCCCTGCCCACTGCTCAAGGAACTCATCACAGATAAAACAAAATGAAGTCCTCTTAGTTGCATCCTCTGTGCAGCCACACATCTGTCTCCAGGACACATCCAGTCTGCAGGTGGCTACTTAGAGGTGGAACATCATCCATTACATATAGTTAGATTACATATCAGCTTTCATATTTTTCCAACAGTTCAAGATTTTTGTATCTCCTTATGTGGGAGCTAATCACAGGTTGCTTCCGTTAGTTAGCTCTTCTCAGAAAACATTTTAGTTTTCTGCCCTGCTGCAATATTTCATTTCTGAGATAAGATAATCAAAATGCAATTACTTAGAGAAAAACACAATCTACAGTTTGATTTTAATATATTTCATAGTCAGAATGCTCTCATATTTTTACATACTAGACAAATATCTCAGTCACTTTTACATCATCAGGATTTTATGACCTTTGAATTTGATTACATTTTATTTGGTTGACATTCTCACAGTCCTCTGAACTCTGAGATAATCACAACAATACATTTTATCAGAAGATCCAAAGTCAACTGATTAGTCAGCAGATCATCAATAAAAAAAAAAAATCAGTGTTGCTAGGCCTAGTATCGATTGTTTGAAATGCTAAAATGTATGCATATTCTAAAACTGACAGTGCAATATAGTCATCATAAGTGATGATGAGAATTCTCAGAAAAAGGTGTAATGTTTTAGTGATTTTAATATGATTTATCCATCCTCCAGCAAGATGGCAGTAATAATTGCCATCCCAAAGATGGCATTTTTTATAAAGCATGATCAAATTCTAAAGTCTTAACTTGACTTTAGGAGGGATACTGAGTTCAGAACCTGGATCAGCAGTACATTTGTGTTGTTAGATACAGTATATGTGCGAGACTTGTTCTGCCAACTAAAATTTTAAGACAAGAAGCTTGAACAGCAAATTAAATGTTAAGTTAGTGTGTAAGTCTTTGGAGTAGGTATTACTAATTAGCAAAATACATTTTTTTTCATTCTACCTCCACAAACTCTAAAGGTTCTTAATTCTCTAGATATCCCTATATGTATTGTTCACTTTCAGCTGTGACTTTTTTATTATTATTTATTTCAGCTTTACTGGAAAATATTTATAAAGACCAAGGACGTCATGCAGTTTCAATGAGTAAATCAAACATACATTTGATTCAAATCAAATTCTCTGCCTTTAAAAATTGTAACTTTCTATATATGGGGCTTTACCTTAAGATAATTTTGAAAATTCGGCCAGTAGAGAGAGTTTCTGACAGGTTACAGGGTACTTTCTATCAGAAGTTTATCCCTTACCCTCCTGCTTGTAAAGAGAGCAGGAGCCTGTGCTCTGCCTACCTGAACAACCGTGTGCAGCGCAGCGATTGTCACTGCCAAAAGGCCATCTCCCTGATTTAATACAGAAGAAAAAGAGCAAGAACTTCTTAAAGGGGCACCTTTAATCCCAGAAAGGCCGCCTTCTCTCATTCAGCACAGCAGAGTCTTGTTGCAGATCTCATCAGAGTATAACAAAATGAACTCCTTTCTAATCAGCAATTTGTCTCCGCGCTACTCTAAATACAAGGAATACTAAGTTAAAATGGACTACAAATGAAAGCTACAGATATTTCCTCTGACTTCCAGTATTTTTAAAGTGTTCAAAACTTATCTACTCTTCTGCTTTCATTATTTTTTCTATTCAGAACTGAATTGGCTTTCAGTTTAAAGTAGTGGGGATCAACTTCTGTTAAAAAAGATAAACGGCACACTTCTTGACAGTTTTCATGAGTGTATAAATTACTGAAGCCTCTTTTTGGTGGTGCAGCTTTCCAGTTTACTCTTATTCCTTACTAAAATCCAGCAGGAAATTGCAAATTACACTTCGCTTTAACTATCTTTCATCATGTGTACAATGTCAGCATGATGACGCAAGATATATAAATCCTCTCCTGTAGGTAGCTGTTGCTATTACATTTTCAGATTAAATCTAACTGACATTCAAAAAGCAGTCTAGAAAGATGCGTTAAACACTGCGTGAATCAGCTTTTAAAAGTGTTCACTGTACCAAAAGGAATAACTGCTGTATATCATGCTGAGGGCTTAAAATGACAAATAATTTGTTATTGTTCTTTTTGTAGGCTCGGAATAATTAGCAGTTGATTAGACTTAGAAGGGAGGATTCAGAGATTTTTTTACAGATACAATTTTGAAAATATCATTAAAGGAATAGAGTATAATTCTGAACGTACTATGCAAACTACTTTTCACTTTGAACTTTTCTGAAAGCTGTACCTGCATAAAGAATTTAATCAGATAAGACAGCAAAATAAAGAAAATAAAGAAAAAATGCAAGCCTGTGTATCAGGAAACCTGCTTAACTAAGAAAATACATTGTATATCAGTTCAATATTTAAAAAATTCATATTGCCACATGGTATGTATTTTACAGTATAACATTCTAGATGTGAACCAATGTGCTAGTGTTCTTCAGTTGCACAAGTTAAGTAGGAATCCAATTTTATTAGCAAGCAATCACAATCACTACTGTTTACTTCTGTACTTTTGTCAGCAGCCTGGTAGCAGCAACTAGGAAGAAGGAATCCTTGTTACTACCGTGGAACTGTGAAAGTAACATTTCACTTCAAATATACCATGAAAGGCAGCTTGAGGAAGTGACAATGACGTGTAATTGTACTGATGGCCAAATCTTGGAAACTTATGTGTAGCTGTTATAACTAAAAACAGACATTAAATATTTTTTTTTGTAAGAATGATCTTCCAGTGATTAATAATTTAGGACATTTAAAAGTAATTAAGTTAATGGAACAATTAATTGCTTTATGAAACAGTTATTTTAATGGTAAAATTCAACCTTTCATTTAGTCAGAGCAATAAGCAGAACTGGGCTTCAATTTCGAAAGTTATTGGCTGACAGGGGGATGCTAACCAAACAATTCTTCACTACAGAAACATTTTTTTTTTTTTTCAGTATAAAGCCTACTAGATATAATACCGTAAGAATGTATATCTGGATTTGAAACTGATATGTTTTTCTTCTTATACAGTGCAGCATTGCCATAGAAAAATACAAGATAAGTACAGATTCCTTTTTATCAATTCAGCAAAAAAGGCAACAGCCTCAAGATTTCAACAAGCTAGACATTTTTTTTTTTAATGTCATTGAATGTATAATGAGTCTTAGAGAAGGCAGTAACTCTGCAGGATGAGCTAACCATAATACCAATATGGTTTTAGCAAAAACCTCAAAGGAGAGAAATAGTAAATCTGTGACTATGTTTACCTATTGTTTTCCATATGTACAGTCTACTTTTCTGAAGCAAACCAGACTCGAGGATGTGTGAATTATCAGCCAGATAAATAATGATCATAACCTTCAGCTGTTGAGGTTACCAGCAATAGGAAGCCAAATAATAAGAAAAAAAGAGCACTTTTATGCAAGATTGTATCTGATATGAAGTTATATGTATCTTCTGGTATAAAAACATTTGTTGTGTTTTGACTAAAACTAAGTAGTTGCAACACCAGGACAAAGATTAGGCTTTCAGATCTTTAGGACTATAGGAATTCAAACTTTAGACGAAAAGTGGAGAAATGAAGGCTAATGTTTACAATAAAAACTGCAATTGAGGCGAAAGGAGCATTTCAGGTGTTGGTCTCTACAATATTATACCTATTTCTAGTACAACAAACTGTATAAAAGCACCAGCATCAGAGTCCAGGTCTACCCTGTTAAGGCTTCCTTACTCTATGCTCTGGGTGAGGATTTCTTGGTGCTTGTCCTTTTCTGATCACTTGTGTTGCTTCCCTTACAGCTGAACAGGCCTCACAGGATGAGGGAGGCCACCCACATACCCAGATCCTACCTGGAGAGTTGGGGCACAATGACCCTTATCCCAGGGACAGACTTGGCCTCAAACTCAAGTCCTTTGCTGCCTTCAGGGAAAGAAACAAGGCAGGTTTTGCCCAATATTTTGCTTCAAATACCGCTGAGCATGCCTTACATTTCCTTTTTTTTTTTTTTTTTCACTTGTTTTGCAGTCACTGTGTATCTGTTAGATTTAAGGAAAATTAAGTTCATCCTATTGATTAAAATAATGACCCTTTCTCTGATCGTTTTTTCCAGTGTGAGTACTTATTAACTGTGCTGAGCTTAGTTGAAGTCAATGGGTCTAGTCTCACAAATGAGAATGAAGGGTGACTGAACCATGCTGCCACCCCAGCAGTCATAGCTTCACAAGTCTTCAGGTTTTGCTTGTGAAAGGTCCTACAGATACGACAGCATCATTGACACGCTTTATTTAGTGCAACACTGAGCTGTTGCTTATGATGTGCAGCTTCCCATCCCTGCCCTCCTATGCTGCAGATTTGCCTGCTGCTGCTGGTATGACAGTTTGCCAAACCAGTGCAGGTCACTAGTCCAGCAAAAAGAGCAAGTAAATTTCTGTCAGGTAAGTGAGCTGAATAAGACTGTTGTGAGGCTGGAGGTGCACCAGAGCTCATACAAGGGAGGGAGCAAGAGAAGGGGAAAAGAGGACAGGGAGCAGCTGAGGATGGGGCAAGAAAAAGGAACAGCAGAGCAGATAAATAGCTTGGGAGCCACACCTTTTGTGATATCCTGTGGTTGCATTTGTTCAGCTCCATCATTTTTCTGCCATCTTTCACCCATCAAATTATGACCTTCTGACTACTTTCTATTTAAAATTTAACTTCTGATCAGGAATCCACTGGGAACAGAGAAGCAAGTAAGGGGCTGATCTTGTAATGAGGGACCTGCAGACTGTGGTTTAACATTAACCATGCCATTTATAGTAGCCTGAATATTATTCACCTTCTCTACTTTTAGCCACTCATTCTAGTTCCCCCTTGGAGATTTCTCTCCTCCTGGTTATGCTGATTCAGCTCTTTACATGGCTGTGCTCTAAACTGGACCTGCAAAATGAAGTGCTCAAAAAAAAAAAAAAGAAAGAAAAAGTCTTTCCTTTAAATAAAAACATGCCATTTCACCAGTCTGATTTATAGTCAGGGGTAAAAACTGCTGAATTGGCATAAATAACTGTCAGGGCTCAAAGGGAGGCTTGAATGTATGGCCACTTGTGGGGAGGGGGGGTGTCACATCTTATACGTGATATGGTCCTGACAGAATAGGAGCATGAAGAAACAACAGGCTTAGTTCAGGCATTAGTTTAAACTTGTGAACAGCGCAGACAAGCAGCAGATTAGAATGTTTAGGGAAGTTGTGAAGTCATCTTTGCTGAAGGTTTCTAAGAACAGATTAGACATAAGCCTGTCAGGATGTGCATAGCTTATCTGGGCCTGGGAGTTGGGGTGTTCTAGCCTTATTTTCTACCTGTTGGTGGAGTGTTCTGAAATACTGTCAATAATTGGTTATTTCTATATTCCCACTATATTTTCAAAATTAAATACTGTTTATTATTATTAGCTTTGTCTGAAGTAACAAAAATGTGCTATAGTGGTGTTTCATTTTAGTGGTCTTGTATCTCCGTAAAGATTCCTTTTAGCAAAGGGATAATAAAGCCATAAAGCAATACCTACTTTATCTTAAAGCAAAAAGAATCTAAAACATTTTGATATAAGCACACTTTTGTGTTCTTGGCTTATGTCAACATCAGTAGTATTAAATTGTAGAAAATCACTGTAATTAAGCAGGCGATTTGATATACGCTGTCAAAAAGCCAGCTTTATAGAGCTGGCCACACTGCAATTGTCAAATGCGATAGTGGGTGTTCATTTCAGGTGGCTTGAAGCAGAACATCAGGCTCCAAAGGGAAAAAGGCAGTTCTTGAAAAATCAGGCTACTTTGGAAAGTCTCAGAAATCCATACCTGAAATATTCAAAATAACTGCAATAGAGTACGACAGTTAGCCATTTCAGTGTTTCACCTGAATAGGTTTGAGCTAATTTGGACATATATTTTACATTTCACAGCTCTTATATAGGAGTTTAAGAAGCACAGAAGAGTGCCTTGTTTAAGAGGCTAGTCCTTTTCCAGTTTGATTGTTTCTCTAGACACCAAATATTTACATAATGATTTTTTTTTTAAAAGGACTTATTTTTCAAGTGAAATAGATCTGGTCACTTGAGGCTCCTTTGAATTCTTCAGACATAGTTTCAGGAGTGCTAGATATTTAAGAATCATATATGGATGCCAAAACAGTCAGCTCTAAAGATTGGACTACTTTTAAATAAATAATGGATGCAAATCCATATCCTTTTTGGATATTAAGAGCATCAGCACGAAAAGAAATTGGATATTATTAATAAACTAAGTGATGACAAAATAAACACTCTCTGGATTTTAGAGCTGCATAAGGTTCCTATTGTCCCATTTTTTATATTGCTTATATCTTACCCCAAAATACAGACTTCCATTTGCAGTATCATATTCTTGTTTACTGAAACAGTTTGTACTAAATTAGAGAGAGAAGGAATAAAAACCAAAAAGCCTGAATACCACTCTTGAAGCATTAGATGCCAAGGCTGGGGGTGGGAGGGGAAGAAAGAAAGAAAGAAGAAAAAAGAATGAAAAAATATTATAAATGGGGCAGGATAATTGCCCCAGCCTTTTCTCGTGTACAGCATTTCAAAAAGCAACAGCATATTATAAATTTATGCCAAAGCATCTAAGCCATCCAAAAGAGTCCATAGAGAGCTGATCGATTCTTTTATGTCTTCTGCATACTCATTAACTCTACAGTTACTAATCAGGTGATAGTCTGAACTTGGCTTCAGTCACAGGAAATGCAAAGCTGTCTAACACTCTCCATCATAAAATCTTAATTTCAGTTGTTTGTAACCCTCTCAAATTTGAATAATAGGGGTTTAGAATGTTTATCCTAAGTCTGTCTCAGACTGCAACATTTGGTAAATTCCAGCCATTTCAAAGAAAGAACCCTGGGAAACCACAATGCTAAAAAAACTCAAACAAACAAATAAACCCATCACCACCTGTGGGGACAGCTCATTTCCCTAGAATGCTTTCAGAGAAAAACCCCCAAAAACTTGTACCGATATGACCTTTGTGCCAAAGACATGTCTTTTACTTTTTTTTTACACCCAAACATATCTTTTCATGGTGGAAAAAAATCAATAGTTTTATACTTAGTAGGTCAGATTTTTGTAGCTGATTTTTTTCTTGAGGATCTTGTTCTCAGTAGGCATGTATCAGCTTTGGGCTGTTGTGTGACCCAGCCCAAGGCGGGTTTTATGTTAAATATAAATATACACATACGTATAACTGTATGTGTAGATGTTTGAGCTGGTGTTTAAGTACAAATGAAGTAACAGAGATGTGTATATTTCTAGTCTTCTCTTCAGACTTTAATGATAGGACAAACCACATGTCAGAACAGTATCTCAAAGGAAATTGCTACTATATCCTGACTAAACCCCTCTTCTCCATTTAAAGAAACACATTTCCAGTATTCAGTGGTTCTCAAAGACTTGATTATTAATCATCCTCACTCTACAATTAAGTAGTTCCAGCAGAGAGCAAAACCACCTATCAACCCGGAGCATAATTTTGAAGTTACTTTAGGATATGATAACAAGAATAGGGATCCATTGTGTGCAATGGCCACCGTGCAAAGTGGTACCATTAAAATCTTAACTGGAAATTAAGTGATTGACTATTACTGTATAAGAACAGGACTACAGGAACCTATGTTCCAGAGTAAATGAGTTTAATTATGGTGAGAAGTTCCTCCATTCTATTTACATGACAACTTCAGGCTCAATGTTAAATGGCAAGTCATCATTTCCTCTTCAAACAGGTCCTCTCTTTGGGAAGAAACAAGAGAGTCTTACTGAGGGTCGAAGCATGAGGACACCCTTGAACTCAACTATAAGTTAATTTCTGTCCTTCATACAGCTGAGTAGCAGTATCCATGAGGAAGCACTGCCTTCTTTAGCCTCTTAACTATTTGGTTTGTTCCCCTCTGCCTTCCCTGAATACACTGAAGAATGTGAACTTTACAGTAGAGTAGGGAGGTAGATTGAGAACTGCCTGCAGCTTCAGAAGCAATTTAATGTTGGGTAATTTATTCAAACATTTTGCAGCTCAAAATAGTTTGATCTCTCTATAAAGCAAAAAAGAGTTTCCTTTCAATTAAGCATACCATAAAAATGACTGTAATATGCATATAGGATTTGCTAAAATTCAAGTTATCTAATCCCTGATCTCTATGCAATATCTTCAGTTCTGTAATTCACAAAAAGCTGTCCTTGTTTTGAACAGGTTGTTTTATTACTGCATTTTCACACATTCACTTTCAGTCACAACTGGGAGACTTTGGCTTAAAAGGACTCCAAAGGCCCATCTTATAGACAGTCAGCATGTTCAAATAAGATTAGGTTTTTTCCCAGCTAATGTCGCCTGCCAAAATTCTTTCTATTAGTGGCGTCTTGGCTTTTTACAATACTAATATCATACTGCCCTATAATTAAAGGGCATTTATGTCTCCACATTGCCATTAGTATAAAATTGACTTGTATGGCCAAAAACATGTTAAGCATTTGGTTGGGCAAAAATAGCTGGGGGAAACTGAAGCCATTAATTTCTCTGGTCTCTTAAAACATTCTTAAGAGATTAAGGGTTATGCTTTACTTTTAACTGTGCTCACAAAAAGTATGCTACTGTTTAATTCTATGGAACATGAATTAAAAATGACACCATTTAAGTCTCACATAAGTTTTAAGTAGGCTTTATTTTCTCTCCTTGAACTGAGGGACTCTGGACAGTGTATAAGACTTCTGCATTGTTTTATGGAAATATGTCTAACTCACTTTACCATCACTGCTTCCTCATGTGTCATTGATTTCAGGCAATTTAATGCCAGAAAGAACATTTGATCATCGAGTCTGACCTCCTGAATATCACAGCTCATTAAATATCATCCATTTGCCAGTTTAGAATCTAATATTTTGATTGTATTGAATTTTTTTTTTTTCATCTGCAGGTGATTAACCTGTTGTGGGCAAGGCAAGTAATTTGACTATTACAGTTCCTCAGATCCCTAGCAATAACTGAGAATTGAACAAGAAAGGCATGCCCAGTTAATCATACTACAGGACTCATACCACACAGTGCAGAGAAGTCTAATGATCTCTACAGACCTGTGTGGGGAAAACATGCCTTCTTGGTCTCATGAACAGTGTAAGGATAGATATGTGAACAAGGCTGACCACAGAAAAGTATTCTTTATGCTATCCCAGACTACTGCTAAGTAGCAGCCAGCATGTTATTCCACTTGCAGCCTATCTCTAAAACCTCAAGAAGAGATGACCCCAAATGTATGTGGTCCTGCTTTTCGCCAGGGACAAGTTCCTTTTTATGCTGTGCAAGGTTAAAAACTTCCCTTATTTCTGCATACATTTCTATCTCAAGTGAGTATTTTAATCAACTGCAAGGCCTGTAATGACTTGCTTCAGTTATCAAGTATGAAACTATGAACGATGCTATAGTGGATTTCTGGCCAAGTACTTAAGCTAGTCATATTATTGTTAACTTTGGAATGATCCAACAAGTAATATCTTCTGCTTGTTTTCCTTTTTTTATTTTAACAATAAAACCTTAAAGTCACTACCTAAAAGTAGATAGAATGGCCACTATTAAAGTTGCTGGTTTACATATTGGGACTTCCCAGTACACAAGGCTATTACAGTTGTTTCAGGTTAGGATGCAAAATCCCACTGAGTGAGATTCTATAAAACAACTGGTCAAAATGTCTTTATTTAAAAAAAAAAAAAAAGGAAAAAAAGAAGAAAAAGGAAAAAAGACTAAACTTCCCATGACAGTATTTTAAACAAAAATGAAAAAAGTACTGGCTAAATTTTGATGAATGGTATTCATTGTTGTCAATGAATTCATTCTTCCACATTTTCCATGCTTCCTTCCAGGAGAAAAGGCTGCCCACTCAACACAAAGCACAAATAACGACTAGTTGTGTAGAAAGTGTTTACTATCTATAAATAGTTCTTAAGAATATCACAGTACAAATAGTTCCTGCATTTATCAAAAATATTAAATTTACCCTTGTTGTGATCCCACTAGCATCACGTGAATGACACTAATCTCTATTACCAAATACCCAAGCAATGGTGGCTGGCAAGTACAGCATTTTCATGCATCTGAACTGAAAAAAGGAAAAGATGACTACTACTGAGTTCTCCCTCTTCCCAAAAAGTACCCCATCTGCACTTCTAATTTTGTATTAGGTATTCAAAGGTAAGCATCACTTTAAGTGCCAATGCTTTTCCTGGACTGTAGGTTTTCTGAGACATCAGACATACCTGAAAATATAGTAACTCTTAAATGTTACACAGTCAATTATAAATAAATCTAAGGTATGAATTAGATATGTCAAGGTCAGGGAATCACTGTATCAGACGATTATTTTGAACAACGTAGAATAACTACAAAGTCCTGAATGTTTGTTCCATTGTAAAGATGAAGGATGTCTCTCTTTTGAACCTGATAAATGTAAGAACTGAGATAAAGTAGCACATCTTCCAGAAAAACTCGGTAAAAGTTACCTGGAGTAATAACATTATTAGCTTAGTCTGGCCCACTTCAGCACAGGAAAAAAACAGTGAAAGGCAGGACCCCTGAGAAGATGTGCTGATGGGCAGGAAGGGGAATGGAAGAGTGGCCACCTCATTTGGACGTGTGTACACTTCAGGACCAGTTAGTCTGAATAAATGGGTAATTTAAATCAGGTGATAAAGGAGTATTCAGAATCTGGGACACTTCATGGCAAAATAATGCTATATGGATCTAATCCTGAAGTCTCAATGTGAAACATCTTAATTTCTTCAGTTTGGGTCAAGTCAATAAGATATTTGAAGACTAAGCATTCAATTTTAAAATTATATAAAGAATTAAAAAAAAAAATATTAAAATATCCAGACCAGATGATCTTAGGACGTGGTTTAGTGGTGGATTTGGCAGTGCTAGGTTAATGGTTGGACTCAATGATCTTAAAGGTCCCTTCCAACCTAGACAATTCTATGATTCTATGAAAGCAATAGCTGATAAATCTGGATAGAAATGAGGAAGAAGTGCACAAAAGTACAAGTTTTTGCTAAAATCCCAAATTAAACATGTATCTGAAGAGACAGGTTTGCTTTGAGCATTTTGCAATTAAATTAAGCCTATAGATTACTGTTAAAAAAAATAGAAACCCAACTAATTTGAGTTTTCTCAGTGCTATACCTATATACGTCAATATATCTATGTGAAACTTGTGTTGCAGAGAATTTGACGTAAATTTGGAATTCTCAGGACGCAGCATATGGGTATGACCAAGGAAGGACACAGCAGAGGAGATCAGAAACTCAGGTCTCATCAAAATAAGGTCTTTCTTTATTTCAGTAAAAAAACCAATCTACGAATAGCCTATATGAGGCAGGAAGTTAACCACAAGGACCAGAGCACAACGCTTAAGTGCTAATCAAAAAAATTCAACCACAGCTCCCAAAGAAAAATATTTGGAGTTTAAATATTGGTCTATGCAGAGATTATTTTTATACAGTTTTACATAGCCACTACAGTTATTACTTTAACGTTTTCAGTGAGAGCAGTTTATCAGTATAAGCCCTGATAAGACCACTTACACAGTAAAAAGTTTTCTAAAGCAGGGCCACTGTGAGAGTACTTTGTGCTGGAATATGACAAGTAAAATGCTTCTCTTGAGAATGCAACTTAAATCAGCAAAACTGTACTCCAGACAGTATACTTTACTCCAGTACACCTTTCCTCTTCCTCTGATAAATAAGTTATCTTGTGAGCCTGGCTGCACTTAACAGGTTTGTTGATAAGAGCTACACTGATAGAATTACATGATCCACTCCTTTGTAGTACAGAAATAGATCACTCTGATAAAATAGCTTTCTTTGGAGGTAGAGCTTAAGCCAGCTCCTTGAACAGAATAACGTATTCTATCAAAATATTTTTTGATAGAATGCCTTTAAACTCACACTTCTGCCTTCATTACTGTTTTGCTTAAGGGTGTTATATCTGGAGTGACCAGAAATGTAGCATCTTTGAATGTAGACTACTGCTGGCAAAAGCTCAATATTCTTGGCATAACTGCTTCTTTACCTGCTTTTAGGTGCTTTTACTTCTACAGTTGTGTCAACCAGAGTGTGCACTGTCAGGCTTTTGGCTAATATAGCTATGCCACTTAAACCTGTAACACAAACTTGGCCTTACACTGGTGTGACTTAATCCCTTTCTATATGGGATTGAACTAATATATGCCCATTTACACTGGGTGACTTTAAATCACGGATTGTACCAATATAGCTTTTAGTGTGTACTAATGCACTAATCTTAATGTCCTGCCTCCAGGGCAGAATTGCACTGATTTAACTTAAATTGGATTTCAATATGGTATAAGGCTTTAACACACAAATGTAGTCCTGGGAATCAGCTGCTCCGATGTTCCTACACATAATCTTACTCTGCAGCATCCTCTGTACATGTCAAGAAGCTTACCCTCCTTGCGCAGGGTAACCCGTATCAAATACCTCACATTTATCACGAGGAAATGGAGCATGTACAATACACAGTTATCATGGAGTTGCTGATGCCTGGTAACATATTGTCACCCGGTCACTTGCTAATATGTCAAAGCTGATAGTTATACTGTGATAGACACCTGCATCGGACATTGAAAAAGAGTATGTCTAAATACTTCACACAAGCAGAGTAAATGACTCTACCCCAAGTTTTATGTTGCAACTACCAACACAATTTAGTAGTAGTCTATGCAATTTAATCCTGTATCTCTGTCTCCATGTTCCACTGAAATTGCCTCTGGATCTGCACTACAGACATAACCTTTAATCTTCACTCATATGAATACATTAATTTTTGACAAGGGATGAGATCCTTACCCTGAAGAGCTTCAAACTCTTTGGAGTCATGAAGCAGCTTCCTGAAGAGGTAGGCATCTACACTGCCCTAAATGAGGGTTAATATGAGAATGCTTTTTTTTTTTTTTTTTCATGAAGTTACTGTGGAGTGATTTGGTTAATGCCTTGACCTCTGTGTCTGTGTTCATATGTTCATGGGTTTATATCAGTGCAAGGGTGATTTCATTCATAAATCTGCTCCCAGCTGACCCATAAAATGCACTATTAAAATGAAAACTGTGTCCACAGACAGATTTTCACCTATTTAGCAAGGTCATTTTAATTCGTCTTTTTGTTTTATACCTATGTAACTTTCCTGTGTGGCCAAGGAGAAGGAAATGCAGGTGGCAGAAAGAATTTTTTTCCTTTTTTTATTGCTGTGTTCTCTTTTTGAAGAGATAAGTGGGAAGAAGGAATTTGCATTTTTATTTAAAGCAACAAAAATGAATTTGCATTTTACCAAGAACTGCAGTTTTTTTCTCAATGCCTAATAAAATATTGATATTAAAATAAACAATGGAGGTACTGAACAAACAAAAATTTTAATTAATGCTGCTAAATGATGAATTCAATTTTCTTTTCATATTTAGAACACATTCAGATGCTGCCCACTGCTCATTTTGGATTCAGGAAAATTTAGGTTTTTAACTACTACATCTAAACCAGAGACATAGCTTAAACAACTGGAAATGAAAAATAAATAAATTAGCTCTCCGCTATCATGAGCTAGAGCTTCAAAGGTCACATCTGAGCTGCAAAGAGTGACTAGAAAGAATATCAGCATGGAAAAGAAGGCTCAATGGGAGGATGAGCAACAGGCAAGAGTGGCTCTGGGAAGGACTTGGGAAGCTTTGAGGAAAGGTTCTGGCTGACAGGAGAGAAGATGACAATATCTTCTTGTTATCCTCCTCTTAAGTGAAGGATTGGTCTTGGCTGAAGGTGGTTGGTCTTTGCTTGGAATCCCACTAGAACGGGAATCTTGTGTTTCCTTTCTCAACACTAAATGGGCCCAGCCATGCTTTACTTCCAAGAGCAAATAGCAGTGTACAGTCAACCCAGCAATGCAAAGAGCCTTATAAAATCAAATTGAGCTTCTTGACTTTGGACTACTGATTCCATTTCCAGATAAGTAAAAGAGCAACAGGACAGCCCTCCTCCAGAAAAAAAAATTGAATACAATAGATGATATATAGGGAAAGAATTCACAGAAGACAACAGGAAGCCCAAAGCAGAAGCAGAGCAGGTTTAAATAATGGAGTGTGCAGCAGCTTCTGCTGGGATTCCAAAAGGATACTTGCAACACATACATGGAAGCACTATAAATTAATAAACACCGTTATAAAAAGAAGGCATTTGCATCAATAAATAAATGAATAAAGAAGTAATTTAAAGGCTTATTATATGCATTTAATGTCCTCTTGGAGCATGGACTGTGTGCTTCATATAATTCACTTACTGTATATGTGCAAGAACAAAGATGTCATCAGCATTCATATTAGTGGTGGTCCTCTTTAGAAAACTATTCAAGATTATAACATACTTAATACTGCAGAAAATCTACATGCAGGTTTTCAAACCCTAACAATTTATGTACTTACATTTTACTTTGCCCAAATTGGCACACATCAAGAATTGATTCTAAAATGCCTATGCTCAGGACTTCACAAAAATTGGACTTTTTTAGATACTTCAAGCTGGGCATGCAGAAGACATCAGAGCTATTATTCAGGTGGTTTTTTTCCAGTTTCTGTCAATAGTTTTGGCATTCTCAATGTGAGAAAAAATTCTTGATGCTTGACACGTGTGTCTGGGACAAATGGTCTTTTGAACATTTAATGGACTTTCAGATTGTACTGACCTATGTCGCAGTTTGTGGCCTTTTCTTATTGTCTGCACCCCATGTTCTTAAGGACAATACTTGTCAAAATGTTTAAGAGAAACTAATTAACATAGAGAGTGTTGCCTGTCTTTTCTATTGCAAATCCTGTGTGCTTACTAGGGATTTGCTGATCCAATAAAAAAATATACTATCAAGCCTACTGTTTGTGAGGACATTATAAGCGTAAATATTTTCTCCAGTAAGACTGACACATGACCCCTAACAAACAATCACTTTTTTCTCTCTCACTCATTGCTAGATAGTGATACAAATAATTCTGAAAATTTACAGATAAAACCTTTACTTTGCTTGTAATAATGTACTCACCTAAAAGCAACACATGGTAATCTCAAATCTTGATTAAATTTTAATAGTGCACAGGCTACCAATTTGGACAGGCAAACTTGAAAGGACCATGTTACACACAGCTTCAAAAATATCCCCCAATGCTGAGGAGTAGAAAGATTAAAAATAAAGAAGCAAAATAAAAGATGAGAAGGGGTGGCGAGGATGAAAAATGTTGCCTTTGATCCATGTGAAAATTAGCTGCAAATAAAAAGCCAAAAAAAAATGTTTGGTGATTGTATTCAATGTGAAAGATCTTCATCTTTTGCCTTTCTGGTGCCTCTTTTTTTTTTTTTTTTAAACTTTCCTTCTTTTGTTGCCTTTTTCTGTGTACCTTACAATTCTTGTAATTTATTTATGTCCTTGATCACTGCATGCAGGGTCAACTGTTATAATATCATCCTCCCAAATCCTCCCACTCTGTATTTCACCAAACTCTGAGAACACTGTCTAAATGGGACATACTATCTGAATATTGTTGCCAAAGAGGGTATTATGCAGAGAGCCAAGTCAGCTGTACAGAGTTCTGTACAGAGTTCTGAACTCCAGCAATATGCTGACAGTGTGAGTACATGATGTTTTCGTATTCAGATTTTCTGTGGACATGATCTAAGTCAAACTCTGAAGAAAGGCCAAATAAAGGAGCTTCGTAAGCAGATTTGGTAAATTTGAGAAGTAATTCAAAAAGTTGCTCATAAACATACTGGTAGTTACTTAAAAAAATAATGGCACAAAGGGGTTTTTTGAGGTTGGTGGGGATTTTTCTTTTTTCTTTTTCTGAATTGATGTTGTGGAATGAAGATCTTTCCATTGCATGTCATCTTGAGTAAAGTTAAAGAGGTCTCGCTGGCAAGAGGCATAGCAGAAAATGGCACCTCCGCTGCAGGCAAGACCATCAGGAATTAATGGCAGATCTCAGGATATATATGAGGTCATTCATATTATCCTTAATCTTGTTAAACTTAGGAGCAGAAAACTAGGAGACTGAATTCAGCTCCCAGAGCTGTATGCATTTATTTATTTTTAAGGACCAACCAGTGAATGGTACCTGATGTCTCTTTGTCTCTTTAGATGCTAGTATTACCTCAGAATTAAAGGAAACCTGAAAATTTCACCCTTCTGGGTTTGCTAAGACATTTGTGCAGAAAATCACTTCCTACATGCTGTTCTCTGAGAATCTCACAAGAGAGCTGTCTGGGGAGAAGTATTCCCCTGAGCAATATAAAAGCATATGCCTTAAATACTTATTTCAAGGAAGGGAAAATGTACTAAATGTACTAAAATGTACTAACAGTGCAAGTCAGGCTTGACTAGATAGATCCCTTGCATACTAAAGGGCAAGAAAAAAAAAAGGTCTATAAAATTATTTGATAAATAGATAATTGCTGTTATTGTTGAGATCATTAATATACAGGACCCTGCCCAAGATAGTGCTCCATAAACAAATTAATTTTACCAAAAGCTGATCATCCACCTGTTAAAATCTCTAACAGTCTTTGGAAGAGCAGGAGGACTAGTCACTGCTCCGGCCAAAGAGAGGGCCCTAGCAGGGTTGCTGTGGTTGGGAAATGCTGCTGACCTGGTGAAGTTAGGGAGCTTTGAGTTTCAGCTGACAAAGCAGGACTAAGTTTCTCCAATTCCCCTAATAAAGAGACTGTAACAAGGTCCAGCAGAATAAAACCAACACTATCTTACGCTGCAGTGAGACAGCATGTCTCCCTGTCTCTTCCAAAGTCTGATCTTGAAAGATGCTGAACTCCAGTAACTCCTCCAAGCTTTCAAAAGAACTGTAGTTCCGGAGGACCTCTGAAAAAGCCCATGCTTGGCCAGACAATGCTCTATGTATCCCAGTTATAAGGGTAAAGAATGAAGGTTTTGTGACCTTGAGGAATACGCTTTGATATTTACAGATTAGTATGTGCTGTATGGATTATATTGCTATTTTTTCTGCAAAGATAAATTTGTCTAAGTGGCATTAGAGCCAGGAAAATGCACAAGGACAGAAGAAGATGCAGTTCCTTCCCCCAAATACAAGTCATCAATACTCTCTTTTCCTTTAAAACTATGTAAGCACTTCTATATCATCCATACAAAAGCTCTGGAACAGACAGAGAGAGGAGGAAAGCATTGTCTGCACTTGAAGTGACTTCTTATTACAGCTATGTAGGTAGAACAGATGAAAGCACAAGTTGTGTGTCAGCAGAGCACAACAAACAGGGCTACAAAATCTATTTCTGAAACATTGTTATGTTTGAAGTATGGACTGGAACTCGCAGAGGTAGCTAGTTAGTTCCCACGCTGTGGGCTGCCCTCCCCAGGGTACCCACCCGTGGAGCAACACCCGTGTAACACATGAAGAGACCCCGGTGCAGCGCATTTTAGTGTTGCATAATCTATTTTGAAGAATCAGAGCTGAAATCTGTGGGAATGCATTAGAGATTAATCTAGGCTCTTCATCAGTTTGTAAATAACCACTAATTTATGAGGACATTGCTGGCTGATTTAAAGCCTGATTTTTTTCTTTCTTATCCTCTGGAATACCTATCGATATTAATAGCAATTTTGGGGTGTGCAACAATGCAGGATTGGGTCCATAATACTCAGACGTAATATTGAAATATTAAAAGGTTATTCCAGATATGTAGTGCTTTTGACTGCAAAATTCTTTAACTGGAAGTATTTGGAAAGCATTTTGATTGGAGCAAATTTACTACTTGCAGCCAGTGATTTATTTCATGGCCTATTGCGCTAAAAGGTCATTAGCCTAAATTTATCTCAGTGCTTTTCAACAGGTTATGACTTCTACAGAGTGTTCATACATCAGGTACCTTTGGATGCTAATGTTCAATCTAATCTCCAAATTCTTCAAGTTAATGGGAATTCTGTTAGATCTGGACTTTGACTTTTTTTTCTCCCGTTTCAATCTGCGCATAAAATCACCTTGCAGCAAGATGTTATATTCTCACTTTTT
The DNA here is from genome assembly GCA_033628505.1 of Tringa tobata. Taxonomy (NCBI): domain Eukaryota; kingdom Metazoa; phylum Chordata; class Aves; order Charadriiformes; family Scolopacidae; genus Tringa; species Tringa tobata. The sequence goes on from JAHREE010000280.1 coordinate 1,415,900, forward strand.
GCCTTGTTTTGAGTTGCTACTAACAGCTTTTAATTTGGAAGGACTATCTCTGAGTTTACTGCGCCTGACTGGTTTCAGCTCAATTGTTTCCCTAGCCAGCAGAGCACTTCATTTCTCCTGAAGGTCACCGCAAGCTGCCAAGGAATTGAAATACACCAGCTTTTCATTCGTGCTTCAATCTAATGTTGCAGTACCATTAAGATAAATGGAAGCAGGCATGTGTGTATGACTTTTTCTATCAACAATTACCAAATTTATTATAATACCAAATAAATTAGGCTATCAGTGAACAAGCAACTATCCTCTTTGACTTCAACTCTTTCTTCAAGTCACTCGAAATTAATCCTTTCATTACAGTGGTTTGACTGCGTGTTGATAATTATTTGTATAAATTACACCATCATGTCATCTGCTTGTGCAAGTGGCTCTTCCAACTGTAGCACGACCACAACTAGTTGCAATAAGCTGCTGATGCTATATGGATCCAAACTATCCCATAAAACAAACACAGTGGCCATCTGTTGGAGGAGGGCAGCCATTAACTGTTTTAAGGTCCTGGATGTGGTCCAGCATTGTTCATTCTGCCACTGAAATGAAATGACCATTCTAATCAACTATATGCATTTTAAAACTGGGTCATCATGTGGCTCCAATGCCCGTGTTGTTTGGAATCAATACATGAAGTGCTGACTCAGACTGATAAAAGGCAAACTACTCTGGTTTGTTTCCAAGCTGAATTATTTTCAAGTTTGTGTGCTCTCGAGTATTCACAATTCCCTTAAGCTGAGAAATGGTTTAAAATTTTGTTGACTCAAATTAAAATTCAAAATGTGAAAATAGAGAGTCTGCCAAAATAGATGTAGTGTCTTGACAGCTCCACTGGACATTTCCTGAAGCAGTAAAATACAGTGGTCAATAATGACCATAAGAATGAAGAATCTATAAGAATCCACAATAATATTCATATTTAAAAGAAATAATCTTAAATAAGATGAATTCTGGAGTCTGTAAAATAGTTACTCTAGTTTATGTAAGGCTGTTACTCTACTTTATTTAAAAGACAAAGCAAGGAAGAAGGTTATTTCCTTGACCTTCCACCTTTCCACTTGAATATTCTATTTAAAGTTGGACTTCTGAGTGAATTTGGAGACTTTTAGGAGTTCTTGGATCTCCTGTCACAGTGGTGGGAAATCCATTAACTAGATGTGAGAATAATGTAATGTAGGCACAACAGTGCCAGTTTCCTCACAACAGCCTGCCAAAAGACATAAAATAGGTCTATCAACACCTTTGCTATTTTACAAGTGCTACCTTGGGAAGTGTTGCAAATTATTCCTAGATCCCTGATAGTCTTGTCAACAGATAAATACTTACTACAATCAAAATGAATTAAGTTAATTTTATTCATGGCTTCAGACAAAACTAAGTGCAAATCTCAAGCAGTTATAGCTAGCACATTGCATGCAGTCCAAAATGGAAAACCTTGGCTGATAATTACTGACACAAAGTAATTGTGGCTTGTTTCACACAAACGCTTTCTTGTATTCATTCCTTATGTAAAACTCTAGCTAATTTGATGCTAGATAAATATTAGAATAACTAAGTATTGTTTGCATTTGAATTTCAGGCATGGAAACCCGGAACAAGTTTCCATGTCTAAGCACTGGTACTAATGTATTTATAAAGTAAATATTTAAGAAAAATAAAAGCCTTTTATAGGATTTTGATCTATCAAAGCAATCATATTACAGATCTACTGCTTGCTGTAAAGATCTAATTAAATAATTGACCAGTGAAACTGGTCTGGTCCTTACCCAACAGTTAGGTCACCTTTCTTATCTGACTGAAATTCTGAAATGGAAAAGGAAGACAAACTGTATATAACCACTTCGGGTCAAATCATCCTCAAAGCATGAAGAAAACTTGCCCAAATACACCAAGCCCAGAAGAACAACTCCAGGGCATTCTTTTAGCCTTTTCCAACAGAGGATTTATTTTTTGATTAAGCATGCAGAGGGAATGGTGACTTTTCTCTTTTTCACTTCCAAAGGAGTGAGCTAAGGCTGAAGTCCTTGAACTTGCAGAAGAGTGCAATGGTTTCTGATCCTCCAAGAGAGAAGCTTCTTGGCCATCGGCACTGAAATCCTATTTTAAAGTTGAAAGTTATACAAAGAGGGATTTTGAAGTCATGCTGCCTCAGGCACAGAGATAGAATCATAGAATCATAGAATTGTCTAGGTTGGAAAGGACCTTTCAGATCATCAAGTCCAACCATCAACTGACACTGACAAAAACCATCACTACACCATGTTCCTAAGCACCATGCCTACCCATCTTTTAAATACCTCCGACTTCTGTACTGTTGGGTTGCAGGTATGTATTGGGGAAGAAATTATACAAACAGCTCTGTTTTACCTAACCTGTATGTCTAGGATGTATGCAGTGTATGTGCAGCTAAAGTACCTGTAGTTTTTTGTCTAACTGTTGGTCTCACTCTGGTATCCCCACTCTGTATTTCATACAATTATTTGTACTGGGACACTGGCCACTGTACTGGCTGAAAAATATATCATTGCAGTATTTTACAAACTCTTTTGCTCTTATTTTGGGTAACTTGAATTGCTGTTCAAATATGAATTGAATCCAGAACGGGGAGAAAATGTGCATTTTTTTTTCAACAATTTCACTGTTGTATGAAAACAGATGAAAGGGGGGAATAAAGAGACACCAGTCTCACCAACTATTTTATTTCTGTTTGTGCAATAGCTGGAAGGAGCAATCATTCAGTGATACATTTGGATCTTTTCAGAAAAGACGTGAGCCAATTGTAAGTAATCTCATAGTGGATACCATAATGTCAGTGTGGACATTTGGTTGCCATCAAATAGAAGAGCAATTACTATAACCAGAACAAACTCAGCACCAACATAGTTCTAAATCTAGCTTCATCAGCATCTGATCTGTGCTGCTAAGATATTTCAGCCCCACTCCTTCTATAATCTCTTCTCTCAAAAAAGAGCAGTATGAATAAGTATCTGATTCACTGGGACCCCTAGTTAAGTGATTGCTTAAGGTGATGACTCAGATTAGAAGTCTGACTTGCAGGAGCTGCTGGAAGATTGCTCTCCCTCTTCCATTGACTGCAGACCAGCTTGCTGGTGGCTGAAATTAGCCTTTGTTTAATACTTCACAAAATTACTGGTTGCATGTGGGACTGATTCCTCTTCTTACACATATTTTGGATGTGTCAGGTTTACTAAGGACTAACCAAAGGAGACAGAACTAGGCTACAACTCAACCACTAAGCATACTTGGAGGAAAACTTACCTGATGGGCTCTGTAGAGCCACCCAAATGGCCTGTTTCTTTTTGCTGCTTTTTCAACTTTGGCCAAAGGTTCTGCTCCCACTGTGGAGCCAACAGCATAATTCATACAACTGCTTCCTAATCCACTGCCAATAAAATCAGCTTAGTTTAGACTAGAAGTTTAAGCTGTTTAAATAGTCTGTTTCATTCTGCCCTGGAAGCTGGTGAGGGACTTCACACACACACACCACTCAGCAAGGCAGTGACAAATTTGGAGCACAGTGCTGCAAAGTTTCACTGCTGCACCAGGAAGAACCTGGCTGTCATCTTATTTCCCTCTGGCCTAGAGGTTCTAGTGCCACAGAGATAACAGAAAAAGCAAGCAAGCAAAAAAACCCCAAAAACCAAAACCACAAAACACCCAGTTCCTATTGTTATGGAAAAATCCAAAGCTCTATCTGAACTTTTACCTCATATTTTACGACCATATTCTTGCTCAGCAAGAAGCAAGAAAAATCAGAAAGCTCTCTCCTCTAGTGATTTGTCCTCATTAGAGTTCAGTCTCCTGGCTAATTAAAGAGCCCCAGGTGCCAGACAGAACCTTGTTTGCAATAACTTATTTTGTTTTGGTCAGTCCCTCAGCTATTCTAGCCAACAGCAACATAGCAGATACTTCTTTCCATTGCTGTTCTACAGTATAACAAAATTAGAGGTAATTAAACCTTCCAGTTGAATCAGAATAAGTGGCATGGCATATCTCTAGTTCCTGCCATTTTCATCACCTAAAGAAGCCTTCAATATGTGCAGGAACTTGTTCCTCTCTCTATGGATCCTGATTTGTAACAGTAATAGTGTGGATTATACTGTTTGACTTAAATGACACAGAACTTGACAGCTATCGGTAACCTAACATGACAAAGGTGTAATAAATGTGTTTCTCCTGATGTGCTGCTGCCTATGAAAGAGTTAACTCAGAGAGAAAACATAAGGTAAAAGAGCAGGGGCAGTGAGTTATGAGGAATCTCCAGGATAATGCATGTGATGTTATGTTGGTTATGTATTATAGATCCCCCAAAGGAATTTTGCAATATTTAGTAATAAGCACAAACACCATTAAGGGCTTGGCAGAAGATGAGATTTTCCACACACCTCTCATAAAAAAATCTATTAGACACAACTGAATGAAATCTCATTTGTTTTTTACTAGGCTAGACTGTCGTCACAATGAGTTTGCGCTCCATCTTGTGCTGTGGTCCACCAAAAACTTAGTAACTTCCTACTGAAATGCACGAATCCTAGGGAAATCTCGGGTCAGCTGGAACATGAAACAACAGTGTCTTGTTTCTGTCCCACAGAACCATGTCCCTTGCTCCGACTTTAGCCTAGATTGTTTTTATAGATTTAATGTAGAGAGCAGTCAAACACACACTGGAGTAATTGAGGAGACAGTGTAATCTGGTGGGAGTCCAAGCATCTGGGAGCAGGCTTACTCTTCTGTTATAGAAGCCTGTAAGTAAGTTAAAAGTAGAGAAGTCTTTTTACCAGCAGAGCTATTTGTTGGATTGACACTGTAAAGGCAGTCATTGAGACAACTTCAGGCCCAGGATATCCTAACATAACCCACTCCATGGGGTACAAATCGGGATCCCCCTGAGCACACTAGCACAGCTTTGACACATTCGGAAGAGCAGGGGAGGCTTGGTGAGCTATAAACTATTCCTTTCTAAGGGCTTGTCTGAACACAGATCTTTTTACTTATAACATGCAAGTCATATAGGCATAACTCTTCATATGCAGGCTCTTGTGGTGGAGTAAGATCAGTTGTTTTGGGTTTTTCTTGTGGTTTTGCATTTTCTGTTTATATTGGGAAAAAAAAAACCAAACACAACCCCCCAGCTTAAAGATATTAAAATGAGGGAATTTACAAATTGGATTTAGACCTGTACTTTCATAATTTAAAATCCTGTTCTTGCTTGCACTGGTTTACTTTCTCTAATCTGACAAGACCAAAATGCTTAACAACCCCACTATGCTCTGACTCTAGCAAAAGCTGATGTACTCAAAACAGTGTGAGAAATGTGTTGCTGGGAGGGATGCTGACCCACCTCTTCTCCAGTGCAGAGAGCAGCACGTGCCTTCCTCCTTCAATACAACAAACAGCTTCTGTGAACTTTACAGAACGTTACAGAACTGGGTATTGCCTGGATGGCATAAAATTAATGTCTTGAATATGCAAATCCTACTATATTCTGGAATTAAATACCCTCAAGAATTAAACATGGCAGTTTCCAGATAAGTAATTGACTTTATCCCACCCACTGAAAAGGAAGAGATAAAGGCTCAGTGTAACATATGTCTGGATATGTTCAGGTCATACATAGTGACAAAACACAATATGCCAGAAATTATTAAGTAGTTTCATACTGTTCGGCAGAAATGAAGAGGGGAAGTCATAAAATTTTGGCACGCATTCAGCTAGACAGTGCATCTTTATTGAATGAATATACATATCTGATAAGTGACCACTCAAGAGACCAGTGTAAATTGGCTGTATAGAAGAAAAGGTCCTCAACAAAAGGTCAAATGAACTTATTCCAAAGACCACATGGGGATACTTTTATGTGGTCACTTAAGAAAAAGGTTGTTCATTGTAGATGATTCATAAGGTTATCATAAAGCAAGAATATAAGGGCTGATTCTTCCAAAGGGCAGAAGGTCTTCTTTAGATTTACGAGGTTTTGCTGAAAAAGCTTTACGCTATGGTTACATTGGTAAATCCTAACCATGGAGACAGAGCAACAGCAAAGAAGTTTCATTTCAGGAACAGAATAAGCTGTACTTGCAAAATGGCTTTTTTGCTGTTTTAGGAGCATTTCTACACCCAGGGAGTTGCTATCATACTTATGTCAGTCAGGATGGCGAAAACATCTCACCCCTCCCCAGCCCAGCTATGTCAGCAAATTATTTTAAGGGCAAACATTGTCTAAGTAAAGAAGCTGTCAGAGACACTTTTTTTTTAAGGTCTGCTTATTTTAGGAAGACACATTTGAAATTATTTCAGCTTTTTTGCATTAGATTTTGTTTGCAAGATATCATGACTTAGGATTTCAAGCAATTCCTACTACTGTCTTTCTGCTTTATCCTGTCACTCTTTTTCTTTCTTTTCCGTACCGCCTCCATAACAATGTGCTATCTTTGAAGGCAGGGTTCACTTGTGGGGAAAAAACCCAAATAACAATGATCACAGAATCACAGAATGATATGGGGTTAGAAGGGACCTCTGGAGATCATCTAGTCCAACCCCTCTGCCAAGCAGGTCTACCTAGAGCAGATTGCACACAAACATGTCCAGGCAGGTTTTGAATGTCTCCAGAGACAGAGATTCTCAATGTTCAACATTGTACAAGAAAGCCAACCATATTCTGGGCTGCATCAAAAGAAGTGTGGCCAACAGGTCAAGAGAGATGATTGTGTCCCTCTACTCCGCTCTCACGAGATCCCACCTGGAGTACTGTGTCCAGCTCTGGAGCCCTTGGCACAGGAAAGATGTGGACCTGTTGGAATGAGTCTAGAGGAGGACCATGAAAATGATCAGAGGGCTGGAACACGTCTCCTATGAAGAAAGTCTGAGTTAAGGTTGTTCAGGCTGGAACACATCTCCTATGAAGAAAGTCTGAGTTAAGGTTGTTCAGGCTGGAGAAGAAAAGTCTATGAGGAGACCTTATTGCAATCCTTCAATATTTAAAGGGGGCTTACACGCGAGATAGAGAAAAACTTTTTACTAAGATCTGTAGTGACAAGACAAGGGGCATAAGTTTTAAACTGAGAGTAGATTTAGACTGGACATAAGGAAGAAATTCTTTGTTGTGAGGGCAGTGAAACACTGGAACAGGTTGCCCAGAGAATTGGTGGATGTCTTATTCCTAGAAATACTCAAGGTTGGACAGGGATTTAAGCAACCTAGTCTAGTGAAAGACGTCCCTATACATGGCAGAGTGGTTGGAACAGATGATCTTTAAAGGTCCCTTCCAGCCAAATCAGAGAGAAAAAACAGATTCTCAAATTAAGGTTTATGTGGTAAAAATTACTTGCCTACCAACTCTGTACAGAAATGGATGTCATTAATTAATTCAAATCACTAAACTGAGACTCCTAATTTGAGTAAATGTAAACACAAAAATAAGAGGTTTACATTTGATCTAGGTTGTCTTTGTAGTTAGTGGAGAAAAGTAGGTACTTGTATGGCATGTTTCATCTACTCCTAAATTAGACGTTTGAAACAGGTCAAATGAAACATGCCCTAAAAATTTCTCTTTCTTTTCTTCAGCTGTAAAGGCCATCTAACTGAAATACTGTAGATGTTGGAAGTTAGGTGAGATGAATCCCAATCCTATTGTATATAACCATCGCAAGATAAACGGCAACAATAAATGGAAAGATAGACTTTGCTCATGGAGACAGAGAAGGTAATCTGAGCAAGCTTCGTAAGTCCATTTGTGAGAACTAAGCCTCAGCTGATAACCATAAGTATCTATAAGAAGGTAAAAACATGTTTCATTTTAACTCTTTTACAGCTGTTTACTCACAAATGGAGGAAGGCTGACAGGAAGATTTACCTTTTCTTACTGACCAACCATGTTTATAAGACCTCTGGTTCAGCCTGACACATTCCTTTGTCCATAACACTTTTGCGTATTGCATGTGATCAATGTTCCAAATTTCTGAAAATACTCGATGGGCAGAAAGGTATTAATTTTTCAGAAAAAAAAAAGAAAAAAAAAGGAAAACATAAAAAGAAAAAATCATTCCAAACTAAGTGTTTGCCATCTATTTACCTAAGCAGCTACAAGCACCTTTCCAATTATCTGCAGCTCAAAGAATAGGGCTGATAACATAAATTAATACCTTGCAGTAAAACAATGTTCCCACCTTGGCTCTAACCATCTTCATAATAGATTTTTATAGGCTGATGCTTAAAATTATATATCTTTCTGGGAGGAAAATAAGATTACAAAGAAGAGGAGAGAGAGAAAAGAAGCTGCCAGAGCCATAGGAGAGAGAACATTTAGGCACAGGTAGAAATTACACCTTCCATGGAACCGACAAAAACAGGAGACCCAGTATGGCTGGCCATGGGGACCTAAAGCTCTAGATACACAAGAAAAAGTATGATGGATCTCGACATGAGGAAAGCAGGAGAACAGAGACACACCAGGTAAAATGAAACTGGGAATATTGGTATAGGGAAAGAGAGTCTGGGAAGAAAAGGGGGGATAGAATATATAGGGAATCACATCAAACAGTGAGAAGGGGAGACCTGGGATGGGAAGCAATGAGAAGCAAAGTAAAATCAATGCCTATAGGGAAACGGAACAAACAAACAAAAAGTGGTAAGTGGACTGCAAGAATCCCTGAAACAGAAAGGAGGGGTTGGCCAGTACACAGGACTCACACAGGTTAGGGACAGAAAATGAAGAAATCAATAGTGGAAGTGCTTTACAAACCAGGAAAGTTTGAGGAGGGTCTTTAGAGGGCTATCAAGAGGTGTTAATTTAACTTTAGCATATTTATCTTTACAAATCTTAATGAACACTCTTCAATTAAACAACATGTTTCTTCAAAAGACTGGTGACAACGCAAGCAGTTGGGTGTTTTGTTCTCAGGACAGTTGATCAATTTTTTGTTTGTTTGTATTTTTTAAGAGGATCTGTGAGGTTCTAATAAAGTCCCACCTATCATCAACATCAAATTCAGTGTCCTCTCAGTAGCTAAGGGGGTTAGTGAAGTGGACACAAAATATGCTGGTCCAACCTCAGTAGAGTAGAACTTCAGTTCTTGTTTAAGGATTGCTAATTTTCTTAGGAAAATTAATTCATTTTCTGTTAGAAAAAAGCCTGTCACAAATTTTTAATTGTGGATCTAATTCTGAGTCAAGATCTTACCACTGAGTTCAGTGAGGAACAATGTAGTATTTGGCACATGTTGCTTTGTTTAATATGGTCTAGCTTTTTGCAACCATAAACTCTTTTAGCCTAAGTCATGTAAATACGTATTTAAAATCATTTCACAACACAAACTCTGCAGCATCTACAAGTTAAACTGGGGTTAAATTCTAAAATGGAATTATTTAATTTTTTTTGTTTTCTGGGAACTTACACATCATCTGTGACCAGTTTATAAAGGCTTTGTTTGTTATCGTTCATAAGCATCAGCGAAACAAACTCACCCTGGCTTCAGAAAACCAAGCTGTGCTTTTTCCTTTTCACACATCATCACCAGTAACAGAGATTCTAAAGGCAAAATTAAACCCCAAGGTAATGCTGGGCCACCCCACTGTCTTTAGATTAAGCCTGCAACAGAATTGCATAGGTGTAATTGACTGGAACTCAAGTAAATAATTACGCTAGGGAAGAAAAAACAGATAGAGTCAGCTCACTCCATATTACCCAAATTGGTCTACAGTACTATCAGAATTAAGATAAGCCTAGATTTTAATTCTTCAAATGCTTTCTTTAATTATTAAGTCTTCTTTATTGGACTATGTTAAATTCAATTTTATGCAACTACGCTGAAATAATTTATATAAGAATTTCATTTTCCACATGTAACAAATGAATCCATACATACATCTGTCTGTGATTTATAATGAGCCTGAATATTTAGTCCATTCTTTTGTGTAGCTATTGTGATAAACAGAAATTAACAATCAATTTTAAGCACCAAGTTTAAATGCGTCTAAATTATCAATTCTTGCAGAAATGCTCTCAAATAAACCAATAAAGGAAAAGTCACCTTTCTCAACAACTCAGTGCTAGAAAAAATGTTAAATTTGCCATTTCTTTTCACACAGAAAGGGGAGGAAAAAAAGCGGCTTTCTGGAACTCCACAAAAAATTGCACTACATCAACTAAAACTATTGACATCTTCAGTGCTGAACAGCACCAACCATAGTTCACACTTCTCCCCCTTCCTGCTTCCAAAAAGAAGTATATGTTTCTGTCTAGATTTAGGTGTGTAATCAACACTGTGAGGTGTGTGTGAAGAATCCAGTCCAAGACAATGGGTCAACTCCAGATTTCAAGATAAGACAGGACTGAAGACAGAAAGCATTAGGAGACAGGAAACTATAATCTCTTTGACACACGTGGTTTCTACATGGCCCTGGGGATGAGGGCATGAAAGAAAGCAAGGATCACTCCAGAGTTTATATAACCTCATTTTCAAAGTTGCTGAACCCATGCATCTCCCATTCATCTTAACTGAGCAATACCACTGCAAGTGAAACCATAGGTCTGGGGTTTCTCTGATCCCTTGCTTTCAAAAGACTATCCATGACCCAGTCCCCCGTCTCTCTCTCTCTCTGAATGTCTAGGCCATTTCCACCGAAATTAGCGTCTTTTTGGCCTATCGGAAATCCAAAGGCACAATATCCCTGAAGTATAATGTAAGAAAGAAAAAAATTATAACTGTTGCTAAGGCAATTGTGTACTCCTGTGCACTTCAACATTATTTTGTTGCTGAAGATTTCAGTAGGTACACAGGGGCACCAATTAAAGAAGGCAGGAAATAAAGGAGGATTACACAGAGATGTTAAATTCCAAAGGGCTGTGCAACTCAGAAGAATCTGAGAGACGTTTTTGTTTTTCTCAACTAGGCTTTTCAGTTTTGCATATCACACCTTATTGCAGCTCCTGCTAATAAAGTATTATGTTTGTGGGTTCTCCAAAGTCATTGGGAAATACTCAATGAACATATTACAACTTTATAAATTGAACCACTGAGCCAAGTACAATTTATTCTATAATGGTGGAGGAAACATTCATCTAACCCTTTAACAATCTTCTCATATCTGTGGCTGATAAAACACAGTGAAAACAAGTTGATAGCTCCCATCGATTTTTAATAATGGCCACTAAAAAAAAAAGCTCCAAGAGTTAACAATCAGAGAAATTTGAGAATTAAGTGAAAATGTAGATATGCCAAAGATGTGTTTGGAAATAACACTTAAGTAATACTCATGTCAACATCAAGTAGTAATCGCATGCAGTAACTGCCTCCAGATAGGTGAGGCGGACATTGAAAAGACATGTTAAAAGATATTGAAAACTTTCTATTAATTTATTTGATTATTTTATTTTGTGGACAAACTATAGACTTGTAGGCTGGCACCTTGGTCACAAAAGTGTCCTCTTCCTTAGTATTTTGGTTATTCGTTGACAGATTTGGATTAAAGTGTCAAAAACTATATATTCAGAAAGCGCAGAAAGCACTCCCTCCACTCATAAAATCCATATTTGTCTGGAGACATTCATGTGTAGAAGTTTATTTCCTATTCCTTTTGGGATTTTGAGATGCTACCCAATATTGGGGGAAAAAAATAAAAAGAAAGAAGGAATTGAGGGGTGATATTTCTTTGGGGACGTAGTTGGATATTAGCAAGTTCCTATAGGCATACAAGCTGTTGCCTCACAGCAGAGTGACCTGAGAGAGGCAGCAGTTCCCAGCCCCTGCTGAGTTGCTCTGGAGCAGGCAGCCTCACACTGCGACAAATTATCACTCTATGAATAACATCATTAAGCAAACTCAGAGGGAAAAAATAAATTGCCATTCAGAAAACAGCTATTTGCTTAAAAGAAGTGGTAACATGGTGTACCACCTCATGACAGTTTCTGTATTCACTGGGAAAAGTTTTCTTAGGAAAAACCCCAAGACATCTCTACTTAAAATTAGGATGAACTGAAGCAATATACTCAATTTTGTCTAATATTTTAGAATGCTCTGTAAGATACTCTGTCATAGCTAAATCCAAAAGAGTACATAATAAAAGCATATACAATTGTGTTTGCCCCAGATTAAGTACTTTCATAATGCATTTGTGGACTGCATAAATGTCTCTTCCAGCTTTCAGTTATTCAGACTAATACACAATATTCCACTACTGTTACTGAATACATAATGTAGTACAGGGATCACAGTTATTATTAAAGCGACTTGCAAAATTCTTACAGTTGGCATCATTCAAAGAAGAATGTGAATTACTTTTATGAAACTTTCAAAACTGTAGACATTATTTTTTTTTTACATCTTCATAAGACATTAGCCTATAGTGCTTTCTTTATGATAACACAGTAGTTTCATGTAGGAACTTATGATATGAAAATTGAGCTTTTCCAATTTAAGATCATTTGCCTTGCTGTCAATGAATACATCCATTTTTTCTTAATGAACAGCCATATGCCCACAGGGACTTAGAAACTGAGGCACTGGCAATGGATGACACGGGAGCAAATTTAGCCCCTAAAATTTCTAGAGAGTGATACGCTTCTTCAGTGTTTATTTACAAACATTTCTGTTGCAGTAAACTTTAAAAAAGACTACCTGAAATGAATTGGTGTTATGACGTTACAAAGTAGTAGTTATGCCACCTACAAATATTGACTGTCTGTCCTTTCCTGTTCCCATATGAAAAAGATAGCCTGACCCCTAGCACTGTCATTCACCTACCACAACCTCTATATTAAGAGTGAAGAATTAAAAATGAAAGGAAAAATGCTTAAAACCCTAAATAGGGTCAGATGCTGGGTATACAACAAAAAAAATCTAACCATCACAGCTCATTTCCTATACATGATGGTAACATATGACCCAGATAATTATATTCTCTCCTAAACAGACGGGAGAGGAGTGAGGTGTGTCAGAGAGCTGGAAGCAGTCCTTTTGAATGTTATACCTTGTGACAGGCATCCCTAAATTGTGCAGCTGGCTTCAGACCCACCAGGGACTCTGGCAGAGATGGATTCCGGTGGCAAGAGTCCTGCCCTGGTGGATTATTTCTCGTGTCAGTCATATGGGCTCTGTGACCCGAATGAGAGGCCCCGTGCAGCCATCACACTGGTCCATAACCGAGCTTCCCTGTGCACCACCTTCCATGGTGGGGCTCTCCACAGCCTCCACTGATCTGGACCAGACCCTTCGCAGTAATTACTCCTACCAAGAGGCTGGAATTTTCAAGAGAGTGCAATGATATTGGGGAGTGATGACACAAGGTCCTTATGTCTACCTTGGAGGAATATATTGCTCCCTCTGTTGCTCTCCTGGCAGTGTAAGACTAGAGCAAGAAAAAGATCCACGCCACTCGCACTGAGTGAATGACCCTTCCAAAGGACAACATGCTGTAGTAAATATTTTTTTAGGCTTTTCTGAGTCTAAGCATTGCTTTGGGACTTTCAGTCAGCAGTTAGAACCAATAGGTAATAATGATTTGTAATGCCTCTGAGTGTCTCAAAACCCTGATATCAAAAAAGGCACAATATCATCAGAGGTCATGGCAGTTTGGAAGCTTTTGGACAAGTGTCATTAGCTTTTGGGGGAGACCGTGCATAGGGGCAGGGGTCTCTCCTTGACCTCGTGAACCTCCAGCCTACTGATAACCCTGCCTTGCTGTAGGCTAGGACTGGAGTGGGCTGCAACACGGTGTGTCATCAGGCCCTCTATTTTTCCTCCAACCATCAGGGGTTTACATCTACTTACCACATCGCCAAAAAAACACTACCAAGCCCAGACAAGAGTTATTTTACCTCTCTGAGTGATTTTATTTCCTGCTCACTTTCATTCTCCAAAGAGAGAAGCAATTAGCTTGTGGTGAGCTGTGCTACCCTGCCACATAATGGCCTCCTACCTTTCTTACCTTACCCTTTTTTCTTATAACAAGGCTCCGTCTTCAAACCCTTTCTCCCAGTGAGATTCTGTCCTCAAATCACTGTCTCCTCAGAGTGCTCTGAGAAGGGGAGGCACCAGATGAGGACCAAGCCATCTAATTGTCTGTGCTAAAACAGATGAGGCACTGAGATTCCCCAGGATTGTGCAATGCTGATTTAACACTAGCCCTTGTGTAACTCAGATAAAATGAGTGTATTGGTAGCACTGAAAACTCAGGTGATGATGGGCTGGCAGTCTGAGTCACCAGGAATATTCTTCAGATCTCTCAGTGATAACTCATCCTTCTGGCTCCCGTATAACCAGGAAGGCTACAGCAACTTGGGCGGACTAACACATGGAAGAATGGCAGTGTAGAGGAACCAGATCTCCTATGGAGACTGGATGAAATCTCCCAGCCAAAGCCCTTTCAGAATTCAGAAGAAGCCAAGGCCTTGGCCTCTGTTTTCAGGTCATCCCCAGTTATCTCCATTTGAGTGACTATGTAATTCAGAAGTATGTGGTACCCCTGCAGGTTGGCCTTGGCTGGCATTTTACAGTCCTGAGATGTATCAGAAGCACCTTCTCTAAAAATTGCATCACAAGAACCAAACCCATGTGAATGCAGCACTTCTTTGGCTAAAGACCCTTAGGTCCTTCCACAAATTCCTTCTTCCTACTCATACCACAGGAAACAATCCAACAACTTTGAATATAAAGATACTGATCTTTAGCACCTCTTACAGTTGAATTACTGAGTACTTATATTTTGTAAGATAAAAGAGTGCAGGAGAGAGAGAACCAGTTCATTGAAGGTATATTTATCCTTTGTTGTCTCACAAAACACAAGACGAAACACATCTCTATTGCTATATTTTTAGTTCCAGCTCTATTTATACAATGATGTTGTTGGATTTTAAAAGTGTAAATTTGCTGTTACAGATTGCATCATGTAATTTCTATATTGCACTGGGGTAATTCTCAGTTATATTATCCAAGTGGCAGGTGTGGGAATCAAGCAGAGCACAGAGCTTGTGGTAAGGGGACTGCAGCAGCAGCGCTTCAGAGGGAGCAGCAGATGCTCTGATCTGCACAGGCCAGCTGTGTTGTTCAATAGAAAGGAAAGTGTGTGCAACACCCCGTCTCCCTACAAGTCAAGAGCACCACTTAACAACCCTGGGCACATCTGTGCTCAAGGACTCTGATTGCTCCTGTCCTCATAGGGGTAAGTAAGGTCATAGGAATCTTCAAATCTGTCTTGGTTCATCTTTATGTGACAACATTGCCATGTTACTGTACCATATGTACCACCCACACCTCATTTAAATCTTCATCTTTTACATGAAGTTGAATTTACCATGAAAGATCTGATATCCTGCAACAGGTAAGCATTTCTCTGAATAGCCAAACTTAGCTTCTTGTGACATACTTGCATTTCTACAATTATTTTTCCTCAAAGTTGAAAAGGCATCATAAAATTAAACTGCAATAAGAAATGCAGTCTTTTCTGGAGGGCAATATATATGAGATACTGTTTTTGCTGCAAGTCTAAATAAAGAACAATCTTTTCATTTGAAATTCTAGTGAAATTATGCAGAATATTAATTAATCAACCTGGAACATAGCCAGAACACCAGAGTTTAACATCCTTGCCCCTGTAAAAAGTACCATAGCATGTTTTTCCTCTGACATGAGAGGTTGAGGACCTTGAATAATAATATCCATATGAATACAAACCAAAGTGTCCTACTAAGGCATTGTTTCATTAGTTCTTTATGACAGAGAAAAAAACTCCACACCAAAACACCCCAGCCCTCTCCCAAAGATGCACCACTAGAAACAATTGCTTGGAAGTGCTTGGATTTTTTAAAATTATTATTATTCTTTAATTGCATCAAAATTGAGTAATAATTGGAATTTGATAATGTAATGAATAAAGTAAAAGGCTCCTTTCAAAGAATTTCTGACATGGGAAAAGGCCTATACAATAGCTATTTCTGATATGATGTATGTGGAAACGAGGGAATTAAAAATAATGATTGAAAACATGTACTATATACCTCCAACATACTGATAAAATACACCTTTCAAATATGCAGAAGAAAAAAAGTGAGCATTTAAATTCCAAGCATTTTGAAACACTAATAGATCCTCAATATAGATCTTAGATCAACCTCTAGATCTGTACTTGGTTAGGATGTTTATGGACTCTTGTAAAGCATATAATTATCAATCTATATTTAAAAAAAATTAGACCACCATTTTAGTAGCATAACATATTGCCCAAGCACAGCCCCATCTACTCATACATTTTCTGAGTCGGTTACTACTTCATGGATTAGAGAGGTACAATTGCACTCTCCCAACACACACAGACTACCAGAATTCCTTATTCCAATAAGTAGAACTCTCAGATTTTTTTGTTTGGGGTTTGGTTTCTTTGTGTGTGTGTGTTTTGGTGGGGTTTTTGTTTTGTTTTGTTTTGTTTTGTTTTGTTTTGTTTTGTTTTTTAGGGAAGAAAAATTGATTCTTTGGGCTTGGTTTTAAACATGATAAATTTGCTTGAATGAGTCATAGTCTGGAACTGAACATTTG
The DNA here is from genome assembly GCA_033628505.1 of Tringa tobata. NCBI lineage: Eukaryota > Metazoa > Chordata > Aves > Charadriiformes > Scolopacidae > Tringa > Tringa tobata. The sequence continues at coordinate 1,432,495 of JAHREE010000280.1, forward strand.
AACAGCTAGCATGCTCCTTCAGGAGATTTTTTTTTTTTTAAATATGAAAGAATCCGGCCCTCTTCTTCACCTCCTCCTTTCTTTTTTCCCTTTGAGTTCTTCATACCTATAGTGCAGAATTTCAAGATGAACAGCAAAAATAAGTTCATGTCTTAACGTTCAGTTGGGCTTCAGTTCTGAACTGTGAAAATAGACTAATGATAACCTGTTTCTTCAGGATTTTTGAAAATTAATAATTATATTAGTGACTCTTGCAAATTGCAACAATGAATACTGGAAAAAGTCAATGAGCAAACCATAATTTCTGTCTTCAAAATAAGGCCTTGAAAGTATGAAGTGAATGAAGCATAGGTTCACTCAGTAAACAATAAAAATAAAAAAAAGAACTGAAATGTTGCTCATTAGAGACCCTTTTCTAATCATCATTCCAAATGAGTCAAGATTCCTTCTGAAAAAGCACTAGGCACTCATGTAATTGAAGTCTGAATCATAATGCATCCATATAGGAGGGCTGAAAGCAAAGTGGTCTCGTTGTGACGTTTCCTAACTTTTGAACTCTTGCTTTCAAAACCTTCCCAGTATTTTTGTTTGCCATTTGTTATACAGCTGCTTACTTGCTTAGAGCTTGGTTACAAAGGCTAGTTACTGGTTTGACGTCATGATCCCTGATTTCAGTTTCTTCTTGTTTTGGATGACTAAATAAGGTTTCTCAAACTGCACAATGGAAAGCAGTGGCTATTTTTGAAATCTCTTCTTTTATACAGACAAGCTGTTAGCACAACCAACAATTATATACATTTCCCATCATTGTAAGATTGTGTAAGATTACACAATACAAAAAGGGTTATTAAGAGAGCCAAAATTAGTATACTAATGATTCAATTTGACAGTTTCATTATGTATAATGTGGATAAAACTGATAGAAAACTCCTTTTAAATTACTCCTGCCACATTCTGAACAAGACCACTAAAACAACATGGAACACACTAGCTTACAATCTTTTGTAATAAATTTATCATAATGGCACATATGTAAGAAGCCATATATTTTCCTTTTATACCAAATGTTCAGGACAGTATTTTGATCTAATTATATTTCATCTAATTATAGTTCATCACGATTAAAATACCAGATTTAATGGTATGTCACGGATTAACAGAATAATCTGATTTCTACACTGTTAATTAGAATGTACATTTACATGATTATGGAAAGTTATATATGAATTACAAAATTAATACTTAATGTTTAAAAAACCCCTTCTGCCTGTCTCTAAGAGGATCTGTGGACAAATTAAGCTATTAAAAATATGTTTAGATATTTAAGGTCAACGAATGATTTTCTTGTCTATAGTAATGTCTCCTATAGGCATTATAAAAGTAAAAAACTAGTTTATAAGAAATTAGTCATTCGCGTGTGACAAAGTCAAACACAAGCTTGGAATAACCCAGGGATTCTCCAGTTAATTAGCTCCCTTGTCTTTCTCTCCCAGTGCACATACACTGGCACGCAGGTGGGAATCTGCCATGTCCCCCACCACAGTCCTGGCAAGTAGAACCAAGAGTATCTGGATATGTGAAAGACAAATCCACTTCCAGACTTCTGTGGTGCAAAACCATACATGTCCCATCACACCATCATCTTACAGGCATGGAATAACTGACAAGGACACCACAGCTAAAGAAAAGAGATATTTTCAGGATTTCCTAGGACAGACAAGCAAATAAAGCCATTCCAATACAGAAAGAAGATGCTAATAACTATATGGAAATGGACTATTCTGGCCTGCTGCAGACCCACAGCAGATGAGTTTATGGTTTCTAGTCAGTTGAAAATGTTGTGCCACTGCTGGTTGGAGAAAAAAGTTACTCTGTAGAGTAGGACTAGGTGACGTGCTGCTCTGCATTCACGTCTGCCCTCCGCGTTTGCCCAGGAGAGGATTTTTCACCTCTAACTTCTGAGCTGGAAAATTACCAGGTCCCCTAGTTTAAATGCAGCTAGTATACGTCTTCCGTGCCAGAAAGAGCAAGTATGTCAACAGCGTAATGGAGACAGTCACTTTGCAGGCTGCACTCGGCCATAGGGGCAGTGGCATATGACAGCATGAACCCTGCAGGAAGATGCAGAATGCTGAAGAGATCCAGCATTCCTCTGCAGGGACAAGCAGGGATTTCATTCCTCCCCAGTGACATAACCAGCAGCCCTGTTTGCAGACTCAGTACAGGAAGCAAGAAACTCCAGCAATTATTACACTGGGTGAGGATGACTATCAAAGGTAAGAAAGTATATTTTATGCATATGGGGTTTGTTGTTGTTTGGCTGTTTTGTTTGTTTTTTTTTTAATGCATGGCAAGTTGAGCTTCTGTGGCAAATGACAGGCCACTGTCAAGTTGGAATGCCACAGTGTGTAACTGACTATGAGAAACACCCCCATTGTGGGGATGGTTTGATTTTGGATCATTTTACAGCACTTTAACACATTGCAAAAGCAATTTCCTATCTTTTCCTCCGTCTTGTTTTTCCCTTCAGAATCTCAAGTACCAATTTACTATGCAAACCTATGCCAGGATTTAGCAGGAGTATCAGTTACTTGCGTACAATTGTAGAAGAGTTATAAATATGCAAAAGAACCTGAAGTCCAAAGTTTTGCAAAGCAAGGAAGGACTCAGCTGGACCCTGGCTGTCATGGCTATTTTCTGAGTTTAAGACCCAAGGGTAACAACCTAGTATAAATGACATCAAGAGAATGAGAAACATATTAACTTTCCTAGTCCTTTTATTTCCCTCTCTTTTCTTTCCTTTTTTTTTTTAAACAAAGAACAAAGAAATACAGAATATATCCTCTTTATATTCAATGTCAATAGAAAGAAAAAGTCACTTCCACCAGGCTTTTATTTCTTTTCTATTGCACTGGACTACTCTGAATTCCTCCTGGAAAAGAAGACTCAAGGAAAAGCAAGGTGAAAACTTAATACAGCTAAAGAATAAAAAATTGGGAGGAATCTGGTTTGGGTCTTAACAGTATAAAATTGGAGTCCTTTAAATAATACCGGTTCAAACACGCTATCACTCTGGGAAAGGCTGGCATTATATGACACTTTCAGAAACCCTAGGCTGATAGAAAAACAGGCTACAGGTGGAAAATATGTAAATAAGACTTTTCATCATGTAGCAACTGAATCACATATCAAAGCATGGATAGGGCTAATTAGCTACTAAGGCAGCTGTTGAAAATTTGTCCTACCTGGGTATCTCAAAGGAATGTCTACACGGCAGTCATGCTGGAACCCCAGCTCATGTCACACCCGTTCAGGTACAGGAGAGCCACCACCGCAGAGAGGCCCTGTCCTCCCATGTTTTCACCCACAGTGGGACCTATCTCAGATCACAGACACCAACTACAATGGGCAGAGAGAGTCTGTCATCAAAGGCAGTTGTAATTACTGGCATGGGGGATAGTAGTCTCGAGCTGGGTTTACTGGTTGGTTGTACATTAAAACTCCTTTGTTACGCCACAGGTTCCCTTGAGAAAGTAGTGAAAATTACACAGCTATCACTAGCAGATTGCAAATCTGATTTCTGTCTCCATGCCTCTCTTTTAACCCAGCCTCAAAATATGCTTGAAAAATTACACTTAGTCAGTCAGTACCCACAAGTCCAGCTAGCCACACAAGCCAATTTCACCAAAATACTCTCTGCCTGTTCCTTTGAGCCAGCTCCTCCTGACATCCTCAGAGCATTTCCACCCTTTTCCTTGACAACATGTTCACATTTGTGTCACACGGAAGGATGTCCACCACAGGTCTTCTCCTCCTATCCGTGATGGTTTCTGTGCTGAGGCAGGACACTCTCCTCCCCAAGATGCAGCATCAGTGATTGCCCTGCTGCTCTGCAGAGCCGGGCGGAGGGGACAGGAGCACACCCTGGGCACCTGAGGGTCTAGATGCTGAGCAAACACGTATGGACTAGCAGGTTTGAGAAGAAAGGAACGAGTAAGAAATTATGTGTATGGAGTGTTGTTGGAAAATGGCTGTCTACGTATGGATACACTTTTTTTACTGTCGTCCTTATGGAGAGAGAGCACAGGCACGGCTCACTGCTCAGTGCACGCTGTCTCTCGTACTCCATTCAGAAGTGCAACAACAGGGCTTGGCATGAAGGTGCCTAGGGACACATTTCTGAATGATGAATATGAACAATATTGTAGTTATAACCCCCCAAACACACACTTCACTTTTCAATGTAATCAAACTTAAAACCTTAATACGGTATTAGATTCTTCCAAAACCTTATGAAGAAACCTATACATCTTGCCCTAGACCTCACCTTTAACTATACATGGAATTACTGTACTGATACTGCAGAAGCTGTAATTAACTTTTTATATGATAGATTAAATCTTTAGACCTCAATGTCCTCCAAAAGCAAGGCAAAGGTTTAGTGTTTAGCAATAGCAATGCTCTGATCATGGGATCAAGCTCCTTTTACCACACTGGGAATGGGATACGTACCACTCTCTTTTACCTCCCGCCATAACAAGCAAACACTGTTGAGTACCCAACTTTAAAGGAAAAGGTAAACAGTTAGTTCTCTTACGTTAGATGCAGGAAATACCTGAAGAGTCCTTAGGTTGGATATGATAACGTTTATTTTTTTTGCCACATGTTTTTCTTTAAAATATCTTTAAAGTTCATGTTGTGAAAGAATAACCTGAAAAGTAGGTTCCTTATTTTGGAGATCATTATAATTTGGTCTAATTATGGCATAATGTCCAACAAAATTAATTTTTTGTACTCATTAGTCATATATTCAACTGGTAGGTGTGTTAGCTAAGAGATGAGAGAGTTTTATGAAACGGTGTCTGTCTTATCAGAGAGAAGCCTGTGGTTTCAGTGACATTAAAAGGGGTCAGGAGCTGTTCACTATTTCTAGTATAGACACGATGAACTACTCCTCCTACTAGTGGAGTAGTGTCCTTTTTTACTGAGTATTTGAACTCTCTCAGTCCCATTAGGTGTCTTACCTCCCCTTACAAATTATTGAGAGTAGCACATGTCAAAAAACAAAAAGGGAGGAAAATAAATTCAGTAATTCAGCTAAATTAAAACCAAATTTGCTCAAATGTACTTTCTACAGGAATTTAATGATAAAAGTGTCAAAAAAATTTTTATTCCAATTTATACACTAGAAATATTTAAAGATATAATTTTAAAAACTAGTATTAAATATTAAAGTAGCAATATTTGAACATCTTTCCAAAAGTCAATCCATAGTGAAGTATAATATATGTCTGTTCATGAACTGGTTTATATATATAAAGAAAGAAAAAGACTGAAATATGAGACTAAGCATTTCATCTCATGTAAGGATGTTCACACTGGCAGAGTCCATGGACATGCTCCTGTGAAAAACACCGATCTGATAATTTCGGAATACATGATCAACTAAAAATGAAGAGCAGCTATATTTATAAGTTCACAGTGAAGAGCACCTTGTGCAGGCACAGTTTAGAAAAAGCCTCAACTTTTTCCCTGATCTGATACTGCACTGAATGTAGCAGAATAATCAGACTAAAATATGACGCTTATGACAAAAAATAATTTTTTGAATGTATTTTATAAATTCTCTACGTATTTCTCTGAAATGAATGTAATGAAGCAAATTTACTTTTTAGGAATAATTCCTTAGCTCATATACTATTTAGCCAGAGATCTAGTTTTGGAAATTTTAATGAGTATACTGTGGAAATATCCTACATATGAAAGGAATTCAGAAATTATACTGAAAATCATGCCATGATTTTATGAATTTCTGTTGCCAGGAAAATTATTTGAATGACAGGATACTGATTATTTTCAGAATCTCTCCTTATTTAAATTGTCTTTATAGCATATTTCTCCAGAAAATTTCCTATAGCACTGAAGCTTTTCCTCAATTAACTGGAAAAAGTATGGGATGGCTAAGTTTTGTAGCAGGGTTCAGACAGTTAAAAATGAAGCCAGAATTCTTGCACATCACAAAGGTGAATTCAGGCCCAGTGCAGATACAAAGAGCTTTGAAATATGACTATTCACACCTAAAATTAGACTATGTCAAGTACTAAAATCCAAGTGCCAATCACTCTCTCTGCAAAAAAAGACAAACTCTTAACTCTTTTTTCTATTTTTTTAAAGTTTTCTTTGTCACAGTCACAGCTAGGGACTTATGCCCTTTTTTCCCCGCAGATATTCTACTTTTATTTGAAAATAAAAGATAGCACCTTCAGAGAAGCATCAGAGAAATGCCAGTGCCAGGTTCAAATAAAAAATAAAACGTGCTGACACAGATTCTAAGGTCAGGAGGAAACAACATGACAATTTAGTCTGACCATTTTCAAAACACAGGGCACAGAAAATTGGGTGCTAATACTTGCAATAAAAATTACTTTTACTAAGTTTACATTTCTGCACAATGGCAGCTTTAATTTTTTCTCACTAGATCGACTCTTAGTAGGATTTTTCCAAGGTTATCTGGTGATGTTGTTTTAAAGGAAAACATGAGAAGAAGGTAACAAGAGAAAAAAGATTTCTCAGTTTGAAATATGCTGACTGTGTATTACACAGCGTCTTTTGACTGCTTGTCTCAAGGCACAGACTCTCCCGTTTTCTGTAAGCAATCCACAGGACAGCATTCTGCTTCAATGAAAAGCTGAAAATGCGCATTGGGACACCCTTCATGCCAAATACAGAGGACAAGAGATCTCTCTCAGTCCTTTGAATGCTCAGTATATTTCAAATAATTACAAAAATATATATAGAACTACATTTATTTATAAGTTTAAAGAAAAATCGTACGCTATAGACTTTTTGAAAAGCTGGAGCTCAGTCAAATGTCACTGGATTGACAAAATGCATTTTAAAAAATATTTTTTGGGCAATGGCTTTGAATTTAACTTTTCCAGTTTTCCAGCCCTGGAAGTTTCAGTTTTCTCAGGCATTAAAAATATTCAAGTCATTTGCTGTTTAATGATTAACATGATTCTGGAGTTTTCCTTAAAAGTAAAAAGAGAAATCCTTTTCCTTGAGCTGTCCAAGTATCTACAGCAATAGGCCCACCTTGGAAATTTCAGTTCAGTGTCAGCTCCTCACAGTTATTAAACATAACTAAGGTAGTCAGATCAACGCCCAATTATGATATTTTTATGGAAGTGTCACCGAGTGGTGCTACTACATACGGTGTTCCTGTTCTCTGTGTGTGTACAACTGTTCAGCTTCGGCTACGCCAGGCTCGGTGTAAAGGGAGTCATCTTTTTCCAGCAGCTTTGCATGAGTAACAAAGGAGTTTGTTAACTGCAAGGTCACTTTTTATTGCAAAGCTGCCACGTAACAACTAGGTAGGAGCTTTGGGCTCCTACCCAGAGACCGTGGTTGATGTTTTTTGCCCAGAAGAGACATATATTCACGCAGGAACAAGTTACACATGGAATAGATCTCGATTATCTGTCATTCATTTATTTTCAGCTAGGGAAGCAACTCCAAGGCTCCAAATAGTTGTAACTCTTCATAAGCAACAGTCACGTCAGCGTGCATTCCCCCTGTCTGCTTACATGTGCAAGAGCTGTGTACTTTATACTCAGTGACGTGACTTTTTGAGAGGACTTGAGTTAATTAAAAAAGGTAGTCAGGATCTGTTAGATTTATAATGAAATCTTTAGAGTGACAATGCAAAATCACCCTGCAGAAATCCCAAGACCTCCACATAAATGAACTCAGTTGATAATATTTATTGACAGAACAGTGGTATAATCTCATTAATATTTGCAAATTTCAATTACAGGGAGGGCATGAGCATGTTAAATAGTCACAGTTTTCCATTATGATTGGAACAAACACTAATTTATTAATCCGTCATCTAATTTTGAAAAAGGTGAAAGTGTGATGCTACTGAGAATGATATATGATAAAGCAGATTATTTTTGCATAGATGTAATGTTGTTATTTTCTTCCTGTGACATTGAAATTCTGTATCGAGCTCTGGGAGAGAGGAAAGGATAAGAAAGCATAGGTCATTCTTCATATAAGTGAAGAATTGAGATGGATCACTTAGCATGATGAAAACAAGTAATGCAGTATTTCATTATTCAGGATCTGTATCTGTTGGATAACAATCACAATTGCAGTTCACAAAAAGGTGGGCAACTTTATGTATATTTCCCAAGAGGAAGAAAAAGACAATGAAATGCCATTTTGATCCTTTTTGTTGCAGCAAAGGTATTCCCAAATGAGAAAATGGACAACTAATCAAGCAGAATAGTTTGACAAGAGGACTCTGTCCTCATAAGGACCCAAATCTGAACACTCAAAGAGGTGTCTAAACATCAAAAGACAGGGATTTCTTGATATACCCTTACGTCTTCTACACAACTGCATTCCTATACATATTACCAGAGCAGTTTGTATACTGGAGCAATAGATTATTTATGGAGTTGTATAATCTTCTTTATCCTTCTGGGGTTTTCTTTGTAAATAATACAAAACATTATCATTACTTTCTTATTTGCATTATTTGGAGCATATTTGTACCAAAAGGCTCCTGTGGAGAATCAGAACAATTATCTGCCTCAACTAACAACCAAAAAAAGTCACCCAGTTCCTAAGAAGCCAATGATTTTAGACCAGGACAAGGATAAAATAAACCTTCTGAAGAAAACCTTGCCCTCCTCCTACTCAAAGAGCAGAACTGGTGTATTATGCATCACACATCTAGCACAAAAGCAACCATTCAGTCCCAGAAAGAATAGCTTGCAGATGTCACCACCAGGCACAGTTTGCTGTCAGTCTAAAAATAAGACACGATCTTAGAAGGAACCGAAGAAGCATTCTAGAAACTCTTTGCTAACTGGCAAAGGGCTGGACACATGCCAAAGTTAATAAACCTTTTCCAACACGAGGTAGATGAACAGTTGTTAAACTTTCTTCCCCGAGCTTGCTAGAGCACTCAGAAAAGATTATGACTTATCTGGGAAGCCAAAGACTATCTTTCTCACAGTCCAGGTACGCAGCAGGCTGCAAGGTTTCACTGTAGCAGCCATCCTAGGCTTTTTACTTCATTCTGCTCCTGAAAGCACAACAGTGAAACACATCTGTTTTGGCATTCTTCATTAGACGTGATAAAATAAAAAAAAAAAAAAAAGAGGTTGGAACCACAGCCTCATCACCTATCATGGAAGATGTCACTCTGTCTCGTCAGCGTGCACAGTGTGAATGGATCTGGACTCATAGTTCCTTGGAGGGAAGATGAATATGTTTGGTGGCAGCTGGTAGAACAAGGAATATATTGAACTCATCCTTCCTCTCCCTCTGGCTCAAAGAGACCTCCTCCCAAAGGAGAACAGCTCCAGTCAAGCTGAGTAAGAAGATATGCTATGAGCTGGGAATTATTTTCAGCTTTTGGAAATTTGATTTCAGTACAGAGAAGGTTAGATCTAGCATGCCTCTAAGGCTGTTAGCGAGAGAGGGTTCAGATAAACCAGAAAGGTACACTTGCTCAAGGCCTTGCTAAAAACTACTTCTGGGTAGTCTTTATCCTTAATGATCTGGCAGAACAGATGGCTAACGGGTTGCAGGCCCTGCCTAGAAGCACTGGGGTTTATTTTGTGCCCAAAAGCTGGTCCCATTCCATGGCTGGATGCCCACTGCAATCTGTGGTTTGGAAAGAGCCTGAAGGCGAGGGCAGGGTCAGACCAGAGGAGGTGGTAGAGGACCAGAGGAGCAGCCCAATGGCTTGGGCTGCAAAAGCAAGAATCATTAGATTCAAATCTGCAGTAGAAGAGACTACAGCAAAAGAAGCAGCTATAAAACTTAGGCTGGGGGGCATGAGGATCGCTGTGTGATGAGAATCAGTAACAATACAAGTAGAGCAGCAGGAGAAGTAACAAATACTGGATGAATGACATAAGAAATAGTTACATAAAACTTTCTCAAGACAAAGAGGTAGTACTCTTGGTTTTTCTTTATATGCATGTAAGGCAATGGATTAAGGAATGCTATTGTTTGGAAAAATAGACCTGTATCTTTCACCTTGCCTAATTCCAGAATATAAAATTATTATTTTTTATATAGGTTTCAAAATAATCCCACATTTTTGAGTAGGCAGTCAACTACAAAACCAACAATGTAAAACAGTTAATTCAGATGCACTTATTAACAATTACAGTAACACAGAACTCATATAGTTAGCAATGTAGGGGCCAGATACTCAGACAATGAAAACTAAAATAACTGCCAGTATCTACAAATTCAGAGATTCTTACCCTGCATTTTTATACATTTCAGCCTGTGTATCAGTGTGCTATTAAGTGAACTAAGCTTAAAATTCTGTGTGCAGTTTTAAAGATAATTTTTGAAAAGCATGGCCTTCTGAGGATAGTTATTTAAAATTCAGAAGGCTGCCCAGAATATCAGAGTAAGTTCAGCATTAGTGTAATTTCTCAACCTGACCCCAGAGGCCTACGAGCTAAAATGCCAGCAGATTAAAATGCCTTTTAAGAACCATACTGCACTAAGCGTATGTATGACAGAGTTATACTTTGAGTTATAAGCAGACAGTATCACTTCTGAGGCAGCAGCCGACACAGTCGGGCTAGAACGATTTTGCTACAGCGTGTGCCAAATGGTTGCAGGACCAGGCTAATAGAGAGGTCTCCATTACCGTAAGAGCAGCCTCAAGGTTAGTTGGGGGGGTCAGAGTCAGGCCTGCCACCCGCTGAAAGCAGGCAAGAGGAAGGGACAATTTTGGCCAGGGTAACAGCTGCTTTTTCGTAGTTTATTGGAAGCTATTGGCACCAGTACCACATTGTCATCAAACGTGTCATGATCTTTCTCCCTGGATGTCTCAACACAACATCTGTTCAAAGAACCTTTTATAACGTCGACTGAAATATTTAATAGATGCTTACACTTATTGCCACAAATGACGATGTTTTGATATATAGGCAGTCCGCAGAGATTTGCATCTCGTAATTTCGCAGTCATAATTATTAGGGCTTTTTCCAAGAAACAGGCAGGATGAAAAGGCCTCATCTTCAAAAGAAAGATGACTGAAGAAATCTCAAACTTGTGGGAAATTCTGTGTCTGCCCCAGATTTGAGACTGGCTACTAGTTCGCTGTCCATTAGCAACTGCTGGTAAGAGTTCCTCTTACTCTGCGCTTCATGACTTGCATTCACCAACTGAGAACTCTCATCCCTGCAGACCAAACTGAAGGAGAGAAGAGACAAAGGCAGAGGCACCAGAGGCATTATGGCAGGATGCGAGGAGCAGGTTGCTCTTTAGAACATGAATTATGGTTGCAGTTAGTAGACATGCTTCAGCCATACATCAAGGAAGCTCCTGGCCAGCTTTGGAACTACCTGTTTAACTATTCCTTTTTAAGCATCATTGATAAAGAAGTTAAACTTTTAAGAACACAGTCCTCCTTAATCATTACATCCTGTATCTACTGACAAAATGCATTTATATTTTGATAAGTGTGTACAATATATATTTAAGAATAAATTAAAAATCAATATCTACAGGTATGTCATAAATAATCATAATATATCTTTCTCAGATTTTTACCAGTGGTCTTTAAATATCTGTTACTATCCTATTGTTTTTAAATTTATTTATAGAGTTGCAGACTGTACATAGTTTTCCAAACATGAAGCATTTTAGGGAACTCAGTGATTTCAACAGGACAGCAAATTAAGCGACTTGTATATCATCCCAACTTCCAAACAACAGCTGAGCTCAAAATCCCGGTATATTTCATTAAGTTTCAATTTTATACAAAACTCTTCACTTCTTTGCTGGTCAAGCCAAATAGCTTCTACTGAATAATGAAACTGAAATTTCACTATTGTCTATTTATCAGATTCAGATCCAATTTTTTTCTAAGTTGTGTCCATTAAGTTCATTATTTACGCACTCATACAATAGTTAAATCAGACTCCTTGAAACTCCTCTGAGAGATATCCTAAAAGCATCACTTAGAGGAAGAAATGGCTAAAAGATTTAGGTTAGTTCTTTCTCCCAATTTGAAACCAACACAGGTATTAAGTCAATGCAGCATGCTGGAATCCTAACCGAAAGCATTGTCCAGGGAAGGCACTGGGACCTCATGACCTTCACTCTGAGATTCAGTCTTACCACACACCTGTGGTCACGGGATTTGGAGGCAATTATTTTACCACTGGTGGGAAAGTGTTATCACTCTGTTAGGTGACTTTCCCCCAAGAGCACTCTAATTTATGTAGGTAACCCATGAACCACAAAGCTGTACTAAAAGATTACATGAAGAAGTAGAATCTCTCCCAGGCAACATTTTTGTTTACCAATGCCCAGACTAATTTTCACTATCCTGCATTGATGAAAGAATCATAAGACCTCACAAAAGCTCACCTGTAAAAGATGAAGAAAGAGTAGAGAGGATGACTTGTAGAAGTTGCAAAAGATGTAGAAATAAAAGAAATAAAAACCTGTGATAAGAACTACTCTAAATTAATATATTTTTCCTCCACAACTGAAGTAATATTTTTGTTATGCAGTTAAACCGCTGTCATACAATTACTTACTAAAATTTTATCCAACTATCCTGTGTAAGCATAATTTACAGTTATGTGAGAATGTCTGTATTTTAAAGCCTAAAGAAGTTTGATTTCTGAGAGCACACCCTAAAGGGTTTGTCATGATTTTTTTCCGACACACAGAATACTGAATACTCAACCAAACAGAGATTTTTGTCTCCATTTTTATTCTCTGACAAAAGTTAGTAATGTTCTTTGAGAAGTGCTCATACCCTCACTTCTGTAAACCAGATTTTTCAACATTTTACAAAGTAGATAAAATCTACTTTCACACTGAAAGTAGGTAATAGCTTTCCTATAATAGTGATTTCTGGATAAACTGATCCCAACATTTAATGAGAAACATAACTGTAGATAATGAAAAGTAAGCAGAAAAGTAGCTACCATTTCCTAAAATATTCTACCATGCTTAGATCTTCCACTACTTTCAGAACATGATTGCATCTACCACAGTTAATGACCGCTTACAAACAAGTGTTAAGCCCCTTATACACTATTTGCAAAAACACCATGCTGTGCTGTAGTAACACCACTTAAATCACTGGCGTTCATTCCAAATGAGAAAAGTGAATAAACAACATGCACTTATTTGGACTCATACTGACCTAAATAATACTAAGACTACATCCATGCAAGTGAATTAAATAATGCTAGGGCATGAATCCATGCCCTGGAACTAATTTTTTTTTTTTTTCTAAAACATAAAATCTCAGGGCAGTCTCTGACACTTTTTTTATCTTGGCTACTTGACCAGCTGTCTCCCGAGGGTTTCCTGTTCACAGCTAGGGCACTAGCCCAGTCTGGGGAGCGTTCCCAAGAGGCAGGATAGCTACAGCCTGTGCTCGGGAGGCTAAGGGAGCTTAACCATATGGAAGTGGCCACACTTAGCTGGCCTCCAGGCTAGAGACAGGCCTTGCATCATTCAGTTTATTCATAAAAAAATATAGGCAAGGAGCGGAAATGCAGCTGTAATAGAAAAAAAAATAAAAAATCTAAACAACAAACATTCCCAATTCATCTCCCAACAGTAAACATTCCCAATTAATCTCTCATTATTACTGGAACAAAAGAGGCAAACCCTGACAAATCTGTTCTCTTGTGTCCCTGGGGGATAAACAGAAGTGAGTGGCCAGCTTCTGTCTACCACCATGCTGGGGATTTACACTGTATGTCTATGCTGTGCTTTCCATATTGATCTGGTGCACTGGTGCTGATACACATCCCAGTCCAGAGGCAAGCTGTCTCGTCCATAAGTACTACTTACTGATACGTGTCAAGTCACATAAACAACAAATATTAAACAATTCCTGAAACAGCAGACTAAGAAAATTAGTTTTCTTTGCAGCTGGCCACTAAATGTCTTTTAATCCTACATTCTGAACCTACGTACAGTTTGGCCAGAGAACATTTTTCTCTTAGATTTCTTAAAAAGACACACCTGATTGCCCACTCACTTATTTTCTATAGTTATGGCAAAACAACACTTTCTTTCCTCTTTCTTTATGTTATCACCTTAAGTCTGCCTCAGTGAGAGGGCTGTATTCAGGAACAAAATAAGCAACCCTCCACCAGTAAGTGCCTTTACAAGAGAGTGCCTGGTTGCCTTTTCAATGCTTCCACTTTAAACACTGGACAAAAAAAAAATCTACCGAATGATGTGTGCTCTAGAACTGAGCAAGAAGTATTCTTCCCATCAGGAAAAAAGTTTGGAGCTCTTAAAATTCTTTTTTGAAGTTGCAAAATGAAGTTAAAAACGGCCAAAGTTTAGAAAGAAATACTTTTTTGATAAGGGACAAATCAAGACATTTGTGTCAATATTTTGGGGACTTTTGGTTTTTTTTTTTTTCTTATTTTTACAAAAAAAATCACTGTATAAATGGAAAAAAAAAGAAAAACGTACCTTTTAATTGATATATTATCACAGCATACAGAAAATGTATGAAAAGAAGTCTTTTCTACAGACAGCTTTGGTTCCAAGGAACTTACATGTATGAAAAACATAAATTTCAAAGAAATTTCATTCATCTTCAAGTTTTTCATCAGAGCTGATTGAAATATCTTCAAAGACAAGATTTAAAAAAAAAAAAACAAACTTTTGATTCATTCTGAATTGACATTAAAAAAGGATTTTTTAAATTTAATGCAGAATATTTTCAAGGTGATGAATAATAAAGAGGCATTGATCAGATATATTTACTTAGTGTAAAAGAGAAGATTGTTTGAAAGCTTAAAAATATTTTTATCTCTTTTAAATTTCTCCCCTTTTTCTCAGTGAAATTCTTTCCCACTTCCCCAAAAAGAAAAGCAGAAAAGAAAAATGACATTCATATGTTTGAGAAACTTGTATGTTTCTTGGTTCTGAAACAAACAAACCAAAACTTTCTAGTTTGCTTTGTTACAGAAGATGACAAACCTAAATGACAGATAAATCTTTTTCTATCCATTTTTCTTAAAGAAAATATTCTCTTTTCAGGGATAAGACTTGTAAGTAAAGCTTCTGTCATGAAATTCATCCTGTGTTGTTTCTTACTATTAAGTTGTGTAAGGTAAATGAAAATGTCCCTGAAGAACCTGCACCATAGATAGTCTCTTTGCTAACCTCCAGGAGAGAAGCAAAGGCAGTTACAACACTGTGGGTCTGATACAAAGGGGAGGAAAGAGCCGCTGATTCATGTTGTCCTGGATCTACCTCACTGGCAGCCAGGCAACAGCCCTGAAGGAACTGCTGCAAAAGTAGCCACGGAAATGAAACGTGATTTTGGGTAGATCTGAATGAAGGTCTGGGTTTCCATTTTCTGCAGTTGCACAGGTCAACTTTTTGAAGCCCTGGTTGTTTGGCTATACCTGAAGGAGGTGAATTTCATCCTTAGGTCAGTAACCACTGAATACAGAATACTGAAAGAGGGGATAGCAATGTCAATTGTAACCAGAATTGTTTGGTGTATGCAAACTGAGAATTTCTAATCGTAGAACAACTTGTCGCTAATTCTCCTCAAATCTTTTCTACCTCTTGAGTGAAAACTCTGTGGCTGGTAAAAAGCTTAACATTCATATTTTATTTTTCAGAATTATTTACCAAAAATATTATAATAGATCATTTTAGCCAGATTGTGCATCACCATTCAGGAATGTCATTTTCCACCACAAGACAAATAAAGGCATGTTGTTTGCTATACTGACAGACTCTACACTGATAAACTTTTTTCCTACCGGAAATCTGTTTTACTTTACACTGGAGATTAACGTTTTTAAAAGAGGCAGGAATGTGAAATTATAAATAGGAAGGATTTGCTGCCACCTCTGACATTTTTTATACTTATACAGCAGTTACAAGGTGAGGACATGCAGCAGCAAATTATCTAAAACTATTTTCCCCAAATCGTACTTCTGACATCATGACAAAGTTAGCTCCACTCAATCCAGTCAACTGTCTTTCCAGCATCAAAAGCTGGATACTAAAAAATGGTATATCTATTTACTGTATTAAGTACAGTGTTGTATTAAATACTCCTCTACTGTACTGTCACCTTCTGTTTTCCCACAGCTCAACATTACATTCACTGACAATCTTTCCTGGTTCTTCAATGTAAGACTGTAGTTGCTTTTTCAAGTCTTAACAGGAAGATCTTGACTGTGATTGTAGATGACAATAGCCTGTAGCTGGTAAAATATCTTTCAGATTCATGTTTTTCAGGACATAATGTAACATTGGCTTCAGACACTGAAGTGAAGATTCATTTTGTTTTCTCCTTATTCAGGATTCAGTTAGGGTTTTCTGTTTGGTTGTTTTGGGGCATTTTGTTGGTTTTTGATGTTTTGGGGGTTTTTTTTGGTAGCACTGGCTATTATTTATAGCCTTGGGTTTAAAACTTTCTGCAAGAGAACCACTGGGCCCTGTTGTTTTACCTTCAGGAAACAGTTTAACCACTCTCAGCTATTTATTGTGCTGTCATATCTCCCTCCGTATCTTCATGGCCAGAAAGGAAGAACAACCACCAAATCCCTGCTGGGGAGAGGGAACCAGACAGCAAAAAAGTAGGGCATTATACAGACTTTGATAACAAAAGAAAAAAAAACAAAAAACCGTATGCACATGTATACACACAGATAAATGTGTATACAAATACACACAAAAATCTGCTAGGGCCATCTGGATTTCCAAAAGGGAAATTGTTATTTTCTGGCTTTTGTCTTCTTTTGAAGCTCCCATCCTATTGGTATGTCAGCTTTAGTTACTTCTCCTGTGGCCAGAACATGTTAGGTAACTCAACTTTTGCAATTTTATTTTTAACCTCAGTTGCGTTTATTTTTATGTTTCACTTCTGTCTTAAGGATCTTTCACCAAAAGAAGTAATTTTTTTCCTCTCTTAAAAACCCCAGCAAAACACATCTTTACATACTTTAACTTCATTTTGCCATGCCTCCCGCCATTTCCAACTTTGTTTCTACATTCATTTAGGGTTTTGCCAAACTCAATTAAGTCTGTATATCTGGCAAAAAGTCATACCTTCTATAATAGCATCTGGTAAGAGAAAAAATAAAACCAAACCTGTCTGCACAGAATCCAGGATGCAGTGTAAATCCATTTCCATTGATGTAAACTGACTTGTCTCCCATGAGACACCAGTTTTCTAATGCTGTCATCATAGTAGCAATGCCAGGTTGCAAAGAGAGGATTTGATGTAGGTTGAAAGTCTGTCAGCTAGTGCAGAAAGTTTACATGCTGCTGAGCAAGCTTAAGTACCTGTTGTAGAGGACAAGTCCCTTACTCTTTGGCTCAGTTTCCACTTAAGTCTACATAGGATGAATCCATTAATATTAATTTCATTTAAATACTTGTAAAGAAAAATAGCATACATATATATATCTATAATTAGTTGGCTCACGAAGTCCTACCAATCATTTTTGGTATCTGCAGACATTTTTTAGTGATTTGTGCTGTAACATGAAATCCTGTCATCCCTTGGTAGACTCTGAATATGCGTCTGCTGTAATACAGGCTAATAGTTCTATTTATGACTGTCCTTTGGAGACTCCAGCAACTGCATGCAATCAAGATTGTTCAAGCCATTATAGTACAAGATTGTGTTACAGTGATTTGAATGGATGAAAGTTCTTTCATATCCAAAAGAGAAATGTATTGATAGACACTGTTCTACAACATACGACGACAAAGGTGTTAATCTCCCAGACAGACCGCTGTATTTTCTCAAGCAACACTGTTGCAAGCAATAGAACGCATAAGGACTAAGAGTGCTAGTGCAAAAAAAAGTATAGGAATTACTTTTTTATTATTATTTTTATTTTTTAGTGTGAAATATTCTATATTAACTCAGGTACTTTAAAAAGCCTTATCCTCTGTTTGGGGATATTAAGCAGTTTAAATATTGGGGCATTCCTTCAATTTCCCTCCTTGAAAAATGTCTGGACCTTACAAAACAGTCTATTAAAGTCAATCTTGTGTTTCTGATACTATATCTAGAGTTCACTTTGTGGTAGTCCTTCATTGTAAACTTCATCCTTCACATTTTATCTACAGAAGTTCATTTTTATTAGGAATATCAAAGACTACAGCTGCGCAACTCTTTTGAAAACACTTAAGAGCTTCCGGTGTTTCCAAAATATACAAAACTTAAAAATAAATAAATAATAAAAATATATAAATATTTAAAGCTTTTCCCCTGGAAGTGAAAAATTAAAGAGTTCTGATGCTGACAATATTTTATAACCACAGATTTAAGCATTTGAATAAACTTGGGAAAATTATTGCTTTTCATGGTCGCTGATCACGAAAGCATCTTTGCTCAACAAAACAGGTGACGAGGCCCCTTTGAGGTCAGCACATGCTTAAAGACTAATATTTATTTAAGGGTTTTGCTGATGTGAATCTTTCTGCA